>JANEYF010005149.1:442500-838102 GCA_029963845.1 Rhamnusium bicolor
ATTTTTCAAAATCTTTACATTAAATACTATCACTTTTTTTACTTACACACCTTTGGCGGTATTGTAAAATATTGGTCGCGTATATAAAATCCTAAGTTGCACGAATGGTTGATCTGCACCTTGAACATGTTTTTGCAACACGTGCAATGAAATGATTTTACCGGTTTTCTTTATTTATGAGAGAATGACGTAAATAATTCATTGACGTAAGGTCATTCTTGACTGAACAAAAAAAATTTCAAGGAAAATCACTGCATTTGAACCTTTTAATGCAAAATGGCTAGTTAGTTTCAATTATAATTTTATTGTGAGAAAGCTTGTAATAAAAATGACGATCAGATTTGTATTTACAGTCGTTGTTTTAACCTTGTCCTAGTTTGTGATTTAATTCCGATGTACGTACATCTTGAAATTTTCACACGACCGACGTTACAATCACGTTCATGGATATCACATAAAAATCCGTTTTTATTTTAATTAGGTTTACCAACAGATCAAGGAGGTTCCAAACTTGATATTCTGATATAATTGATCCAGGTGATTGAATACAGTATACAGTTCAAGATCTTGTAAGTTAACCAATAACATTTGAAATTCAAATTCGAAACTGCTTGTTGAAACAAGCCTTATATATAGAATTGTAACTTCAAATACAAAACAATTATTATGGCAATGGACTGTATGTACTATGATATTTCCAAAATGTAAAGATAACGTTACCGGTACTAAAACCTGAATTCAATAGACAAGGCAATTTGGACTTAAAGGATCTAAAATTGTTCAAGGGTCAGGAATATTCAAGAAAGTTCTAGACTGTACATAGATGGATATATAAGGTGTACGATGTGTCGATGAGCTCAGTACTAATTTAGAATCGTGCGAGTAGAAAGACTGAATTAGTGATTTCTAAATGTTTATTGTAGTTGTACTTAAGTCCTTCATTAGCTTACTGTTTTTATTATTAATTAATGAATAAAATAAGTAAGTGGTACCGGGAGTTTCAATCAACGAATCCATGGTTTGAAGCGTCACTTAAGTGGCCTAAAAATTGACAGAGAAAGTAACGTGTTTTCAGTCCATTATATTTTGTAATATATGCTACATGAATTGGTTGAAAGACAACGGAAACCGACTAATTGTGTAATTTCAGTTGCGAAGTATTTCATTTTCCGCTTTTAAGACTACCGAATTTGTTTACCTAGTATACGATCCGTGTCTTTTTTGTGGTCGAGTTACAAAATTCTTCCACAAATTATCGTGAAAATACCTGGCATCCACAAATTCCATGACAGCGACACTGAAACAATAAAGTTACTCAATGTTAACTTATCCATACATATAACGAGGCTTTCCTGCCCTATTATTTAATTTTGTCAGTCACAGATTGTGGACTGGAATAAAACAAAATCTATAAACAAAAACATATAAAAAAAAAACATGACATCTGACTCTCTTCTCCGGGAAGGGGAAGCGAACAATTGACCAGACACTGTTAAAATATGCTTAATACTAAACAAATAAAAAACCGACAGTAATCAACTTAAATTCTACAATTTGTCTAATGTAAGGAATAAAGTTTGTTAGACGCCACCTTTTTTTATTATTTTAGGCTAATCTAAACACATTTGTTACCGTAAAAAAAGGAAAACGGTGAACTATTTCATTGAGTTCCTCGGGACGTTAATTATCAATGGAAGTCAAATACATTTTATGCTTAAAGTTCGTGAATACAAAGATTTTCCAATCAGGACAGGTAATTTAATATTCGCCCTTCGCCTCTCCAGCTTACACCAGTACACGCATGACATTTCTAGGTACTTAGATTTTAATTTAATCAAGTGGTCCTTACCAGGGATGGTTGCAACTCCCAGACCTTGATTTCTCACTCACAAAAGGTTAAATCAATCCAACTCACATGAGCTCTTCAGACCGTGGCATTTTGTTTTTCTCAGGTACAACGGAAAGGTAAAACAAAGCATCACAACTCAACTCCAACACACAGGCCCACGCTCAATCGTGGCTCAGCTCTTTCTGTTTTCTCCAAAGACAAGATAACACCGAATAAATGCAAAAAGGTACAACGCAAAGATAACACAAATAACGAAAATAATGCCAGGTACCTCGCCCACTAACCTAGTAACTCTTAAAGAAAGTTACTGGAATACAGAGAAAACACGTGAGAGCTTGTGTCGTTATTCTGTCTCTCTTAAGAGTCCTTTAACACATTTAAATCAACTTCCAAGTTTTAGGCGAAATCATTGGTGTCGAAATTTGCGAAGTCAAAATTAGACGTTTATGCTTCGTTCCTTTGAAGCTCCTGTCTCATATTGGTTCTTTTGGGGGCCTGGTTAGAGTGAAAATTTTTTTTGAATTGGTTATTTGACATCCAGAAAGAATTCAACATTGGGATCGGTCACACATTTTAACAAATAATAAAGTAATTCTTCCCAGTGAATGGTCGTGGTCTCTTAGTGGTGCATCATCATTGATTTGCTGATCCTATGCCAACCAATCGACAGCGTCGCGAGTGAAGGTACAACTTCCGCAGCATGCAGGATTCCAGGTCATTTGTCATTTGAAAGGGAAGATGTATTGTTTCTCTCTTCTGTTACGATAAAATCTAAAGATAAGCAATAAATTACATTTCTCTGCATAATCTGTGCATTCATTGAAGTAAACATATATAGTCCAGCAACCAAGCTGCGAGAAAATTTATTTAAAATTTTAGATAGGAGACCTTTATGCTGCGGCAACTGTACACCTTCACAGTTGCTTTAAGTTGGGGATGGTCATGGTGCCGGAAAGAGATGTTGTCACTTGTTGTGAAATTTTACTTAGAAGACTTAGAAGAAAATTAGGTAAAACGTATGAACATGTGGGAACAGAAACAGTATTTAATTTGTTTTCTTTTGTGAATATTTTATCTTCACATTCCACACACTAAATGTTGATATGATGGTTTGTTAATACCCTTTCTTTGTTCAGGGAATTAGTTTCATTGGTAAATGTAACAAAGTACAAAGCTTTGAGGATGTCCATCACATGGGTCCTAATATAGGTCGAATAGACTTATGCTCTCAGTTTTGCTATTTCATCACATATACAAGGTGGCGCAAAATGTATCATCCTATTTGAAAAACGCGCCATTTTTGCAGATGGTGGTTTATGTCATCGGTGTTTTGACAGTTGAGTAGCAGAACGACGCGAAATAAACAACATTAAACAATGAAACTCTACTTTTCTAGAACGCGGCATAATAATGACTATATTTTTTGCGAAATAATTCGTCGGTGGTGTTAACGTGAAAGATTTTCGCAATCGTGCCACCCCTTTTGCAGAAACAATTCGACTTTTAGCAACCCGATTTGAAAAAAGTGGGACAACACGAGATTTGGTGTCGTGGCAGGCCTCGAACCGGCTCGAGCGAAAATATCAACCGTGTGCGTCGAAATGTCGAGGAAGTGCCAGAAACGTCCACGAGAAGACGGGCCATGCAATAGGGCAATTCGTGGCGGTTCGTGCGTAGACTTGAAGATGTTTTTATGTAAAATTCAAATGATACAGTAGATGCTGCCTAGAGACCACCAATAGCATCTACAATACAATAAAAGCATCATGATGAAGAGGACAATTTTTCAAACAACAATTTTCTTGAAGATGCCATTGGCCATGCGGTAACTGTCAACAGCGAGCGTTACAGAACCGTGTTACGTGACTTTCTGATATCCAAATTAGGATAGGAGGGAATGTGGTTTCAGCAGAACGGTGCCACCGCACACACAGCGCGTGACAATTTATTGAGGGACACTTTCCCAGTACGTCATCTCCCATTTTGTAGGTATGCCGTGGCAGACGAGATCGTTCGATATGACTGTTCTAGAGTTCTTCCTCCGGGGGTATTTGAAATCGTTGGTGTACGCCAACAGACCCTGGAGACCTTACAGGAGAACATTCGATAGGAGATAGACAACATAACGCAAGAAATCTTCACACAATTGATGGAAAATAATACAAAAAATAATCAACAGGCTCAAGAGACAAGTAAAATCTTGTGCTAAAATTTAGTAGCTTGATTGCATTCAACTCTTTTCTGAATATGGTGGTAAGAGTTTAAAGCTACACGTCACTCATATCTGTATAACATGTACGGACTAAATATATGCGATTGATATGTTTAGGGATTGTTTCTTGCAATAATCTGAAACTATGACACAATACCTTTTGCTGCTCAAAGTAGGTTGCCATTGAATATATAGAAGTTTATGAGCTTCCTGGTATAGAATTATGTAAAATATGTTCGCAAATATTATCAGAGAATATTAGCCTGGTAAATGTGCCGCCGCCCCATATTATGCTTTTTCTTGAACCAGTCACTATTATTGATGATAGAGATGCTCTGAATTTTTTTGAGAAACACAAGTAACTTAGACATTTGCGAATTAAACAGTAACATTCTTTAAGGAAACAGCAGGTACAATTATTTATCCTCTAACATACTTAAGAAATCTATGTTTCAGCAAAGGTTATTTTCCAGATATTTTTAAAATGGCTAGAATATTGCCTGTTTTTAAAAACGGCGATGCCGACAATCCTGATAATATTGTCCTATCTCGTATCTCTATGATATCGGTTTTCGGTAAGATAATAGATCATTTAAAAAAATCAAATATTGAAAATTATTTATTTGTCCACAAATGTCAGTTTGGCTTTAGAAAGTCATGCTCCATAGTCGATGCAGTCCGTAAAGTTGTTAATAACATTTTCGAGGGCTTTGAAGAGGGTTAATATACATCTGTTATATTAGTAGACTTCAGCAAGATTAGCTATTATGGCATTAGATGTCAAATTTTAAATTTGTTAAGATCCTAGCTCAGTTATCGCAAGCAATGATGATGAAATGTCGAAACTGAAAAGGTGAAACACGGAGTGCCTCAAAGCTCTGTTCTTGGCCCCCTTCTATTTGTTATTTTTTTTTAACGACCTATATTTTATTATCTTTTTCCAAACGAAACTGTTATGTACGCGAATGATGCGACTCTAATTAATAAAAGTGATGACTTAATAGTTCTTCAAACATTTGCAAACGAAACCCAAAACTCTGCCGAATATTGGTAATAAAAATGTGTAAAAATTTATAGAGATAACTCGAAAACAGATTTTTTGAACCAACCAGTTAATTATCAAAGGTGACCGTAGAGCTTCTCGGAATTGTTATAGGTGATAACCTTAAGCCGGTTACTCATATGCGCTCCGTATCTGTATCTGTATCATGTATTGTAACAGTTACAGTATCAGTTCGCTGTATGTACGCCTAGGCGAATAGTCGACGTAACGACCTGCGATCATCTTGACCCGCAGTGTTCGAAGCAAGTTCACAGCAACATGTCGTCTTGGAAACATGCAGTGTTTCGATACATGATCGGAACACTGACACGTACTGACTTGCGTTCCAGCTACGAACCGTCCACAACACTGGACCGTTCCTCTTTGTGTTCGCGGCGTTTACCGACAGGCGCTCGGATCGCTCTTCATGTTCTTAGTAAGTCGCGAACATGGAACGCAAGACGTACATATTCAAAATTTTGTTACAGTATCCATTACAATACATGATACAAATACAGATACGAAGCGCATATGAGTACCCGGCTTTAAATGGAATGCGCATTCTTAACAACAGAGCAATAAACTATCCAGTTAAATTTTTCTCTTACTTTAACTTAAAAAATATGTAAATGTAGAAACGATGCTATCTGTATATCATGCATTAATTTAATCTCACATTACGTAGGAGATAGTATTCTGGGGAAATTCCCTCCATGCTAAAAAAAAAAATATTTTATAAAAGTGATAAATCAGAATATGCAGGTGCAAATTATCAGAATCATTGCCAGCCGTTGTTCCTTAAATATTGCATTATGCCCATTCCGAGCGTATGTATATAGGGTGTTTACGATCTTGTGAGTTATTTTTGAGGGTCAGTGCATCTTGATACAATAAATCGTATAGTGCATAAAAATTATAAAATAATAACTGACCTTTCTTAACAAAAAACTGCGAATATGTCGAGAACTGCTAGAGACGAAATGGAGTTTTACTGGAAATTTTAGACTACATTACTTAAGGTGAAGCAGCACCAAGAGTTGCTGCAAGTGTATATATTGTACATAATGTAGTCAAATTAACATTCATCTATTACTCAGTCGGGATAAAGGACGAGATAATAATAACTATATTGTCACTGAAATGTGAGTTTTCATCTTTTATCAAAAAATATACAAAAATTGTATATCAAACCGTAGGGTTTAAGATTTTTGATATAAAGGAATGCAAAATATAATGCCAGAGATATTATGCATGTTATTTTAAATTTGTGCTGCAGATTTATGCATTTTGTAATGTGAAATTAGTGAATCAACAGAAAATAAACATATAATCAGCGAAACCTATATTGTGACGGGACGTCCGGGGTAACACGCTACGGAACGCAGAGCCGGATTTAACTATTGTTCGCTCGTTTGCTTTTTCAATGTAGGTTTTTGTGCTCAGTTTAGCTAGCAACAATTAAAACAATTGTACAAAAAAGTATTAACTTGAAATAAAAGTACTGAATTTAATGTATTGACTACACATATAGCAGTTACAATATTCATGTTTGCTTAATATAAATTGTTACTACCCAGCAAGAACCGCGAGGAGGTATGAGCATTTCTAGCTAGGAAAGGATGGGTATGAAATATTAGAATAGATTAAAGAGATTATTTAAAAAGTAACAAGAAAGCCTTAAAAGCAAAATAAAAAACAAAAAATATACTCTCAAAATAGTAACAGAAACAAATATTTTTCTCAATAAATGAACTAAAAATAATTTCTAATAGTAAAGTTATTACTATAATAAAAACAGAAAGACATATTTTTGTCAAAATGAAAAAAATAAATAATAACATTAATAAATAATAACATCCTGGAAAGAATATTTCTCAAGCATTGAACCACGAAAGCACAAAAAACGAAATTAAATAATGCAGCAAAATTCACTTCTTCACTTCACATCACCTCACATTGCTTCTTCCTCTGAATCCTCGTCCTTCTCACCCTTTTCTTCATTTTGAGATGAACTACTATCCTCGTTCAAATTTATAATAAATTTATTTCCACTATTTATATGAAATTTGGCAATTTTTAAATAATCATTCTCAATTGTAATTACTTTCCTAATTCTTTTTCCCAATCTTCCTTGTTAATTTTCGACACTTCCTTTTGAATTAACTACAACTTTTTTATCGAATTTCGGAAAAATATTTCCTTTACTGACGTTTTTCTTCAATTTATACCAATTAATTCAATCGGGTTGAAAATACAGAAATTTGGCGATAATCTCAACAGTTTGTGGCCATATACCTCTGCTACATTATGTGTAATATACTTCTCATAATTTTTCATTTGCAGGAATTCCAATTTCCATTTTCCTCATAATAGAGATCATGTTCCATTAAAACAAATTTGTAACTTCCGCTTAGTAGAACTCTTTCTTGTTAGAAATTTTATACAGTTGTCTCGAATGGTACTTCGCATTGTCAAGAACAGTAATGCTATTCGGTTTTAAATTTGAAATTAGTGTATTTTCAAACCATTTCTCAAATATTTCTCCCTCCATGTTCTTGTGGTAATCCACGTTACAGTCTTCCATGTTTTTCCGCACATGCATTATCAACCCATCTATCAACTGATCCACATAATCAACCGAGTTCCCTTTATTAGGGGGTAATGAGATTGGTGGACATTTCCTAGATTCATCAGTCCATCTTTTATTTACAGTGTCATGAGTATCATACCAAGTTTCATCTAGATAATAAATAGTTAAATCCAATTTGTCTCAGCCAAGTTCCTACAGTTCTTTTGGTATATTTTAGATGATAATCTATTTCTTTTAATTTTCTGTCTACCACGTCAATAGTTGGGATTTCATTTTTCTGATACGCGTCGTAAACCAAAGTTCTTAAAAATTTTGCTAACGATGGGTCCAGTTTTCGATTGACCGGCGTCGGATCCTTGTTTTCTTGGGAGGGCACCTTCTTTCACCAGTTTGTGTATTCTGGGACGGGGAACGTTAGTGAGAGATGCTGTTTCACCTAGTACATCCAAATCATATAAATTAGAGTCATTAACTCGTCGCTTCAAAAGATTATTGGTAACTTTGTTTCGCTTGCTCGTTAAGATGTAATCGATTTTTATTACTGAAAACACTAATGAAATTTGATTTTCTTTATCACTGTAATCACTATCACTTTTATTTTCACAAAGACAATAAGATGCAGACGTAGAGGCCTCCCACGGGAAACATTTTTACATCAAATAGCTTTTTAAATTATTTTCAAAAGCACACCAACAAATAAACAGATATAAAATATGTGAAATGTCATTAACATTAATAAAGGAATTTTATGAGAATTTTTCTATTTGATTTATCATGAATAATTACTCATATGGGATCAACCTACCTAAGATATAAAATAATTATTACTGATATTACACTATTACACAACTCACTGCAATGTGATAACCTTTTTAAATTATTTTCAAAAACACACCAGCAAATAAACATATATGAAATAATTATTACATTTATTACACTATTACACAACTCACTGTAACACGATAACCTTCTTAAATTATTTTCAACAACACATCAGCAAATTAACAGGTATACAATAATTATTACTCATAATACACTATTACACAACTCCCTTCAACACGATAACCTTCTTAAAATATTTTCAAAAACACGCCAGCAAATAAACAGATATTAAATAATTATTATTTATCTTATAATATTATACTTAAAATATATCAGCACTGCTAGAATGATTCGGTAACAAAATTAAGTGCGGCTCTGAAGTGTCACAGAATGTAAGTGAATGAAACTCCGCCGCGGTCGCGTGCCAGCAAAAACAACAATCATCGTTCTCGCTTTAATGTAAGCGGTGTAAAGGACGGAAGATGTCATGTGTTATACATTTCCCGCCTACATGTCGCGTCTTGCTCCGCACGTCACGTCACAATATAGGTTTCGCTGACTATATATATATATATATATATATATATATATATATATATATATATATATATATATATATATATATATATATATATATATATATATATATATATATATATATATATATATATATATATATATATATATATATATATATATATATATATATATATATATATATATATATATATATATATATATATATATATATATATATATATATATATATATACATATATATATATATATATATATATATATATATATATATATATATATATATATATATATATATATATATATATATATATATATATATATATATATATATATATATATATATATATATATATATATATATATATATATATATATATATATATATATATATATATATATATATATATATATATATATATATATATATATATATATATATATATATATATATATATATATATATATATATATATATATATATATATATATATATATATATATATATATATATATATATATATATATATATATATATATATATATATATATATATATATATATATATATATATATATATATATATATATATATATATATATATATATATATATATATTACAGTTCTAGGACACTAATAGGTGTCGTTGATATGCTAACATATTAAAAACGAGTCGTATTCTGTAACTATCATTACCTACTTAATAGAATATGTAGAATATATTGATGTAAAATTCTTGATAATTTATTTTTGGAGAACGTTCCCAGGGAAAAAATGAGAATAAACGAGCACGAACAGAGAGCAAATAAAAAAATCTCAAAAATTGGACTTGAAAATGTGTTATGACAATGGATGTGAGTTCTACTTTAAGAAAGGCATCATATTTTTGTTGGGCAGAACCGTTTAATCTTAAAAAATAGTATGAGAATTCTCAAATTGCTTATTTTTCTCTCTTTTTTTAGGGAATATTCTCAGAGTTCTCAATCGCGTGACCAAATTATAACTCGAAATGTTTATTGGGTGGAGTAAGAATGGACTGGTGTTGTATGATGCACAAAACATGTGCATAGTTGCACCATCATTGGTGGCGCTTATACCCAATTTTCTTCCAACATTCATAAAGCGGGAATTTTAATACCGAGACCGTTCGCGAATTTCAGAGAATGTTGAGGAATATTTACGAATTTACCAGAGATTTGGAAAATTTTGAAGAGAACGTTCGCGCACTTTTACGAGAATGTTCTCTAATATGCTCAAAAGTAGGGTAACGTTCGCGAATATACGCGAACGTTCTCTGAGCACGAACGAGAACGTTCCTTAGCATGTATCACTATAGAACTTTAACTGAATTTTTGGTACTTTAACATAGTAATTTTCGTAAAAACCGAGGTATACAAATACAGTGTTCCATTACTAATGCTATTTAAAATGAACAAAAATAATAGGTAGGAATTATACATCTTTATTAAGCACAGATTTTAAAAATATCTTCCTATGTAAAAGTTGCGATGAAGAAGTTTTACTACACGAAGTAATGTTTCTTTTTTTGGAAGATCTATTTTATTTTTACATATTTAAATTTTACGTTAAATTCGATGTGCCGATTCGATTCGATATGCCGATGGATTCAATTTTTTTTCTTGAATCGGTGAATCGATTTAAAAAGAAAGTCGATTTGAATCGGTATATCGATTTTTTGCCCAGGTCTAATAAAGATTTGTTTTGGGAACAGTGTACTAATTTTTACAATATTTTAAAATAGATATTGAGCACAAAAAATATATGTTGTGATTTTAAGTTTTTGTTTTGAAAGCTACTAAGGTAACCTAAAAGAAATTTATTTTTGATTTATGAAGTCCTATAACTCGATAAGATTTATGAAGCCGACGGCTGGTTCAGATTATGCATATTTCTGAACTTTATATATTGTGGCATAAAAACTATGAAAGATTTAAACATCTGGTGATATTATTATTAATAGTATCATATTGATAAACATATTCAAGATTAATTAAAATTTTGATGCGGATAATATGTAAACAAGAATTTGTGACATAAAAACTTAAGAAGGGAACATCTGGTGCTTATTTATACTGGATATTACATTAGTAAATTGATTAAAAATCAAATTTATAAACATATTCAAGATTAATGTTTATTCAATCGGTCGCAGTATGTTGAGTATAGGGGTCATAGTTCACACAATTTCACAGCCACTAGCGGAGCCCCTCAAGGGAGCAATCTCGCACCTCTGCTGTTTTCTATCTATATTAATGATATTTGTGTTCATATTAACAGCAATGTTCTCTTGTATGCCGATGACTTGAAACTGTTTAGAGTCGTTGAGACCTTAAATGACTGCAAACTCCTCCAAACAGATATGGATACTTTAAGTTCATGGTGCTTATCAAACAAATTACCTTTAAATATTCAAAAATGTAAATATATCACCTTCACTTTGAAGAACAACCCGATTCAGTATAATTATGCAATAAATAATACTCCATTACATCGTGAAAACCAAACTAGAGATCTTAGAATTGAGTTTGATCAAAAGCTCAGTTTCTCATCTCATATTAATAGTATTACGTCATCCGCGAAAAGAATGCTCGGACTCATTTTTAGAAATTGTAAAGATTTTAAAAACAAAGACTGCTACATAAATCTATATGTCACTTATATTCGCACAAAACTTGAATATGGCTCATTAATATGGTGACCTTACTACACCATTCATATTCAACAACTTGAATCTATATAACGTGTCTTTATCAAGTATATGGAATATAAACTAGATGAAGTTTACCCAGAACAAGGTATTGACAACAACATTTTATTAACGCGATTTTCGCTCTTATCGCTCTTATCGCAGAACTTATTATTCATGCCTATTTGTGTACAAGCTTACGAATCACTTAATCGATTGTCCTAAACTGTTAGCTCAACTAAATTTCCACACACCTCGTATTAACAGCAGGAATGACAATGTTTTTGTTTTCGTACTCCTAGAACAAATGTAATGGCACAATCGCCTATATATTCTATAAGTAACAAATTTAACCAGTACTGTAGTTGAACTAATATTTACTCCTTTTCAATCGGAATGTTTAAGAACACCATTAAAAACCAACTTGGACCAGTATAACAGCCACTGTAATCTCTCTCTCTCTTTTTTTTTTCTTTTTATTTTTATCACTCCATCATAATTCATGCCCCTAAATAAACTGTATATTTTGTGTATTATTTTTGTAATAATAATAATAATAATAATAATAATGCGCCAGCGCGACTCCCGTGAGGCGTCGGAGGCCACGGGAGGACTGACCGGCATCGGGAAACCGGAAAAAAAAAAATAATTAGTTTTTTTTTTGTAATAATTGTTACGTATTAGAAATACTAATTTTGCAACCTATTTATTTGCGATATTATCTTTTAAATACTATGTAATTATTTCCATGTTTTTTCTTCTTTTTTTATAGTTTACGCTACTCTTATATTTACATCTATTGTATTTGTCCTGTAAGTGGGTACATCACCTGTTTGGACAATAAAGAATTTATTTATTTATTTATTTATGGAAATCGTGAATCTGGTTACTGTATAAACAGGAATTTCCTGCGATATGAACCAGAATCACAGCATAAGGAAAACCAGCAAAAGAACTCCGTATAAAATCATAAGTACGCGCATCGCATACTGCGCAGCATCCTCAGTATGCAGACTGGTTAGTTTTGTTCTATATTATCTAGTGAACATCGGTGGTGTAGAGATGTACTTAAGTATTTTGTGATTTTTAAATTTCGTGCTGAATTATTTTATGTGTAAAACTATTGTGTTAATTAGGTGTATTGAAAATGAGTGTGATAAATCGTTGTGCGGGTATGAAATGAACTAAATTCCAAGAACGTTTTGAGTTTCTTTAGATTTCCTAAAGACGTCTATAGGTACGTATATACGTCGAAAATGTTCAGTTACAATTACATATTTATTGTAATTACCCTGTTCACATTAATCACAATAGACATTTACAAATCAACTTATTTCAAGATTTAGTAATCTTTAGTAACAATTGGCCTAACCTAATATTACAGGTAAATATCTTCCTTTTTGTTTTCTATAATTTATTACTTCATTTACACGAGTTTACGCTGAAGTTTACAATTTTTAATCAAGTTAAATATTTTTTTATAATTAATTATTCAACTTTAGTTATAAACAATACGCGGATTATATTTTTGTTAAATTTGTAATGATAATTAATACTAAAAATAGAATAAGACGAGGAAATATAATAGAAAATAGTATAATACGAATCTTACGAAGTGTTTCGAGGTCACGAAAAGCGTCTTACTTACATCAAAGCGCCGACAACGGAGTGATTCTGCTGTTCTCCTTATGCTGTGTCAGAGTCTCTAAGCAACATTAGACACTACTGTGTATGAACCAGGGTTAAGTTCGAAAATAATATAATTTTTACTGGAGTACGGCTCCTTTACTTTCTAATGAGTTAATGTAGACAAAGATACAATGCCACTCTGGGATACGTTTTGGTTATTTTCGAACGGCCTCCAGAGTTGTGAACTCAGTTGTTATTATTTATTCATAGACGTCTAAAGTTCATTAAAGTAACAATGATAACAACTAAAGGTAAGTAACAATCAGTGTTGCCATAAAAAATGTTGGCCAAAGTAAAAATCGTCAGTTTCATAAAAAAATCGCAAAAATTAAAAGTTTTACTAACAGACTGCAATTTGCGAGACTATTCGTTGATTTGATGTTTTGCTTCCCCACTATAGTAGTAATAGTAGTATAAAAATGAGTAAATTGACGTAATTTGTTTTACAGTTACACTGCTGGTGGTAAAAAGGACACTTATTAATTAACCATATGTACCGATATACCATTGTTCGCGAGTCGTGATCGTAAGCAGAGTAAACATAGTAGTTATGTTTACAATGCTTACGACTCACGAACAATGGTATATCGGTTAATATGGTTAATTAATCAATTAAAATCAGCTCTGAAAAAAAGAATGAACCAGAAAATATTTATATAGAAAAGAACTGGATCGTCAAGAAAATCGCCCAGTTTTCATAAATAGTCGCTGCATCGCCAGTGTTCTATGGATATCGCTATATCTGGCGATTAATTGGCAACACTGGCAATATTTGTAACAATTTAAATGAATGGAACTTTAATAATTAATTGATTTAAATGTATTTGTTAATAGTTCGCAATCTTGAAAGTATAACAAATACGGCCAAACTGCAAGTCAGGAGCTGCATGCCCCTAATGCAGCTGGTAGCAATTATTTAAAATTTGTACTTTAATCAAATTATTAAACTAAATAGAATCATGTAAAACCTTATAACCCCGAGATCGGGATTCAGAGTTCCCACCGAACACCAACCTGTAAACATTGAAGTCATGTAAAAGGTAGGAATTTTAATCATTCCAAAATGTCCGCCAGACGTTCCATTATGCACTTGCTGAAATACTTTTGCTGCCTGACACCTGGGGATTACCAATTTCAAAGTAACTTTCATTCCATCTAGACTCTCCCACGCTCTCTTCAGCAGTCCATCCTCTACTCTAAAGGATTCCCATTGTGCCCATAAAGCCTTCAGCCCCACTGATTTATTTGAAATGTCCTTCCAATCGGGTCGGGTTCCTCTTTCTTTCCATTTCAGAATAGGACCAGTTTCCTTATCGTTTAACTGCGCTTCCATTAACGACTCTTTTGTTCAATAACTCGGAACATCAATCTTAACGGTATTCATTATTTGTACATTTTGCTGTTTTTCCTCACGGTCGTAAGGCTTGCAGTCTTTCTAACACGGTCTTTTGGAAAGACCATCTGCCATATTCCCCGAAGCATTAGCTCGCCAGTTTTCCTGCGGCTTCTCCATTACTGCGACATTTATCCTCTCAGGGCTGCGCTGACGACAGTTACTCTGAATATGGCCCACTCTGCCACACTTATAACAGCGCATGTCTTCTCCACTCTGTCTCCCACTACGTTGCTGTTTGTTTTGTCTCGGCTGGAGATTCGAGTTTATCATTAGTTGCATGGTCTTTTGTACTTCGGACATTACATCTTGAATGTTGAGCTCTTGACAGTTCCTCTTTATATGGCCCAATTTGCCACACTTATAACATCGGATACCTCCATTCGGGCTACCGCTATTTTGTTGTTCTCGTCTCGTTTGGGAATTCATCTTTGTCAATAGTTGTGCAATCAACTTCTGTAACTCGGTTAATACGACTTGCATGGTTTTATCCGCCGGGGTCTCATCCACAGCCATGGCTTGCACTGTCTGATCTGATTGTGTGGTATTCTTATAGGCAGCCTCAATTTCAAGTGCATGTACTAGGGCTTCACTACTTAGCTTGTACCTGGCTAATTTAAGGATTCGTCTAACCTCCTGGTCCCTTACTCCATTAATAAACGCTCCAACTGCCAACTGTTGCTGAAACTCCATTGGTGCATCAGGATAGGCTAATTGGGCTAATCTCTCCACAGCAGTCTCGAACTCCTGGAAGCTTTCTCCACCCCGTTGTTTGCTTGATTTTAGCTGAGCCTGATATACTTGGGCGAGATATTGGTCGCCATATCTTAGTTCTAACGCTGCCTCCAGAATGCCAAAGTTTTGTTGCTGTGCGGCAGGAATTGTTTGGCCCCTTAATGCTAATACCAATTCTAATTCCAATTCCAATTTAAAAGATTTATTCATCATTATAAAAAATACATCATAAAAACTTAAATAGAATACAATAATAAATAGAAATTATACAATTATTCATAAAATATACATAAATACATATATACAAGTTAAGTGCTAATACCAGTGCTGTTGCTTTTTCCTCATCGTTCCAATTATTTGAACATGCAGCAGCCTCAAACTGTCTCTTATAAGTTGACCATGAACCTTGACCGTCAAAGGAAGGTGGTTGTAACCTAGTACCAGACGGCAGTACCAACTGGCCACCATTCTCTCTTTAATTATTGTTTGAGTCGGGCAACTTCTCCTCTGACTTCGATTATTTTTCAACTTGACTGCCTTTTCCCTTAACTTCACTGACCTCTCCTTTAATTTCACTAACTTGCCCTTCAACTTCACAAACTTTTTCTATAACATCTCCTTTAAATTTTTCAGTGAGTGAGAAAATGGCTATATGCTGTTCCTCTAGGCTTCTCTTTATGTCTTCGTTTTCCTCCCGTCGTCTTATTTCCAGACCCTCCATCATTTTTCTCAAGTCCTCTTTTTCTTCCTGTCTTTTTCTTTCTTGATATTCCATAATTTTTCTTAATTCTTCCTGGCGTTGTCTTTTCTGTTCTTCCATTAATTGCACCAATGCTGCAAGTAAGTCTGGTGTTTGTTTCTCCGCCATCGAACTTGGGATTCAGGGTGAGAAGCAAGTGTCTTTACCACTTGACCATGAAACCACACTCTTCCCTGACATTCTCCAAACTTGTAGACGTACAAACCGAAACGAGCCTCATCGTTGAATAAAACTGAACTCCATTCCATGTCCCAGTTGTGATGACCCTTTGCCCACCTTACACGGGCTGCAGCGTCAGTTGATTCAACCAAGGGGCTCGATATGAAGGATGGCTTGTCAGGCCAAACTCCCCGAATCTATTGCATACTGATTGGACACATTGAAGAGATGTGTCATTCCTGAAGGACTCAGGAATTCGATCACTTGAGAGTGTTGAATGATAGAATCTTGTTTCATCGGAGTAGGTCAATCACGGACGCTCCTTGGTCTATCAGGTGATACGTGAACGTGTTATGTAATAATTATATGTATGAATGACGAGTCACAACTGAACTGAACTGAATATAATTAATAATAAGGATAATCTAAGCAAGATACACCGGATAGAGACAGCCTGCCAGATGAGGCGCGAGTGTTAACGCGTAAATGCACATGACCGATTTAGGAATTCAATCGTGATATATAGATTGAGTGAGTTAGAGCAGCAGTGAGCAGTCACCGGTAGTGTAGTAAGGTGGCACGAAGGACTGCGCGCGCCATAATCCAATAATTCGATCATTTTCGTAGTCAATCACTGATCGATCGGGTCCTTTTAAGTTGAATTCTTGAAGGCGGATATCTCGAAAACTTAAAAATAATCACAGAATGTTATATGACTGTATTTGGGATAAAGAGAAGAATTATTTTAAAAAGGGATGTTCCATTAAAAAAAATATATGACGGCGGCTCCCTCATTTTAAATCACCTCTATATCTAGTCATACATATTTTTAAAAAAATAAGAAGAAGTTCATTTTCATTTTCTTTCCAAATTTTTATCTCAAAAATATGCTTTTGCAATATTTTCGAGAAATCATCCTTTACACGTTGTCTTCGAACATTTTGCTATTGCTTCTAAAGGGAACTAAATATTGAGAAACGTATTACTTTAAGGTATTAATTAGGTTGTATTAATGTAAAGTCATCGCAGTCAGTTTAAAAATTAGAAGGGGTGTACCACTCCGTCAAAAAACATACACCAGATTCGATATTTAGATATTTTAGGATACGAGTAGTATTCTCAATATTCTCAAGAACTCTGGGATTCGAGCAGTATTTTTCATATTCTGATCATATTTTAGCGATTTGATACATTCTTAGATATTTTCAAAATTCGAGGGATTACAAAGATGAAAAACATCGTAACTTATTTCCATGATCCTATGAATAGTTATATAACATTACAGATTTTACTTAATATTACAAAAATTTTACTAACTCGATTAGTATGTACTCATTGTACTCATGCCCAATGAGAATTTCAGCGAGAATCAGTAATTGATTACTGAGGTTCAGACGAAGTATAATACCAAATTAGGCACATTCACAGAAGTGGTAGACCCTTCAAAAAATTATAGTTTAATTATTCACCATTAACTTCATATAAATGATTGTTTAATTTAAATAAAGTTGAACATTCGAAAGAGAAAAATTTTAAACTCATATACACAGGGCGCATTATAAAATTTCCGTTATAGAGAAGCAAAGGGCATCGTACTTTCATAATTAATAATTTGATTAAATTCAGGCAGGATATGTACAAGTCATAAATTTCCTCATTGTTTAATGTCATCTGCTCCATTTAACTATGTAGATTCAAACTCTTTTATGGATTAATATATTTACAGAGTGGAATGAGTGTAAAATTAATTAAAAATTATAATGATTCTTAATGCATTTTCTTCTGATATGCTGTGTATGTGTTATTTAAATTATTATTTGTAGTATAAACAACTTTTTACATTTTTAAATAATATAATGCATTTTTTTTACACGCAAGCAAATATTTTATATGTGTAATAATAACATAATAATGTAAATAGATTTAACACAGTTTTTTCTACACTATGAAATAAAATATGGTAAAGGAAGTTTGCAGCACAGATCATTATTGAGTATCATAACAATATTTATTCCAGAAAATATCATTTTATGATCAGTTTTTTTGATATTAAATATGCAGAATAGTTGATCATTTTCTGTGAAATAAATATATACTTACCCATATTTTAAACAAGTTTAAAATTTTAATTCAGGACCACAAAATAAGAAAAATGCTTTATTAAAGAATTGAGTCCCTCCAAAGATGGGGGCTAAATTAGGTTTTAATTTTCTTTCTCAAATTTGGAAAAAGAAAAATAATTTTGGTAGAGATTTTCTACTAATATCAGTTCGAAATTAAAAGAGACAAAAGAGTTTCTAAATTAGGTTAGGTTAGGCTTTGTGTGAGTGGGTCCCCGCGAACCCTTCACTGCGGCCATCAGCAGGCCTATTGTGGCGCACTCCAAGTTATATGTCACCCAAAAAGTTCAGTCTCTGAAACTGATAACTTTATTGGGTGAGAGTGCGTCCAGATCCTCTGACAGCAGTTGCCCTTTGCCAAATATTGAGAATCGGATCCTCTCCATAGCGGGACAGGTGCATAAGATGTGGTCTGCCTTCTCATTATCCTCCAGGCATAGACGGCACTCGGCGTTTTCCGCTAGGCCGAGTTTGTGCAGATGATAGTTTAGTCGGCAGTATATAGGCGAGTTTTCAGGTTTACCTTGTTTAACTAAAAGTTTCTTAGCTCTTGATTTCAAAGGGTATTTTTATAAACGCCTTCGAATGAACTAATCCTGGTAACTCTTGCCCAATATTGGAGAGTTTTCCTTTCAGCCCAAGTCGAAATAGCCATTTTAGCAGTACTTGAAGATATGCCAAGTATTGGTTCTGGTTCGATGATTCGTGATCCCGCTCATTATCTGGACAAGGAGTTAGCTATTTCGTTATCTTCCATACCAGAGTGGCCGGGTTTCCAGTCCAGAGGCACTTCATTGCTTTTGCTCAAATGACAGTTCCATACCATTTTGAAGCCAAGAACTTTTATAGCTGCTTGGCTATCTGAGAAAATTTTTATTGATCTGCGTGTAAGATGCATATATTTTAGCCTTCGCACACACAGTTCAATGGCATGAAACTCAACCTGAAAAACAGTTGCATTAGTACCTAGGCTAGAGGATATTCTCACCCTTGGTCTGTGGCTATGTACTCCGGCTCCTGTTCCCTCGGGAGTTTTGGAGCCGTCTGTAAACCAGCAACTGTCTGCCCTCTGTAGGTTGGCTTTATTCCTATCTCACTCATCTCTTGCCGGAGAACGGATGTTGTGGGTCAGCTCGTAGTTGGTCATGGTAGGCATAGTATCCGAGGGCATTCCCTGGATGCTGTGATTCTCTATGTCATCCCGCAACCTGTTCCGTTCCGTGATACTAGTCTGCGGCATATTAATAGCCGCTTGTTGCAATCTGTCGGTTGCCCACTTGGCCTCTCTCTCCAAATATATATAAAGAGGGGGTAAATCCGGGAGGATTTCTATTGCATCTGACGGTGTGGTGCTAATTGCCCCCGTTACGGTTATGCATGCTAATCTCTGCAGCTCAGAGAGTTTGGCTTTGACGGTTCGTTGTGATCCTTTCGGCCACCAAACAATGGATCCGTATATTATCATTGGTCTGATGACCGAGACATAGATCCAATAAATTTGTTGGGGCCCCATGCCCCAGGATTTGCCACAAATACGACGGCATGTCCATAAGGACAACTTTGCTTTATGGATTACCTTTTCCAGATGAGAGTTCCAGTTAAGTGATCTATTTAGAGTAATTCCTAGATATTTCACATCCTTCGCAAATGAAATAGTTTCACCCATTAAGGAGGGAGGCCTTAAATCCTCCAGCCTCCTTTTCCGGGTGAATGGTACTATTACTGTTTTTTGAGAGTTTACAGACACCTGTTCCCTATCACACCAGTTACTCACTGCATCCGGTGTCTCTTAAGGGTATATGATATTACTCCTTCAGAGTTTCCTATGACTAGTATGATTAGATCATCTGCATATGCTAGAACACAGTGTGAGAACAGTCAGTAGCTCGTCCACAAGAAGTGACCACAAAAGGGGGAGAGAACCCCACTCTGCGGCATCCTCTTGTGGCTCTAAAGCTGACTGTTTCTCCCTGTAGAGACGTTGTCATGGTTCTGTTTGATAGATAGCACGAATCCAGTCGCCTATAATAGGCTCAATTCTTCTGGCAGCGACTGCTGCATATAAGGAGTCGGGCAATGCAATATTAAATGCTCCGTCAATGTCGAGAAAAGCTCCCACCGCAATTTCCTTCGTTTGAATGGATTGAGTGATCTTTTCGACTAGGTTGTTGAGTGCTAGTTCTGTTGATTTTGCTGTCTGATAGGCTTACTGATGGTTATTGAGGGGGTAATGATTCAGGATGTTCCCCCTGTTTCGTCCTGCACCTTCTCCAGGCTTTTCAACAGAAAAGATGTCAGGCTAATTGGCCAAAGCGATTTAGGGCTTGGTTCTTTCCTACCAATTTTTGGTATATATACTATCTTAACCACCGATATAGTTCCATATAAGACTAGCTCTGAATAATTTAATGAGGAATGGGAGCAGTATTTCGAGTCCATTTTGTAGTAGAGGTATTTGGTCGCCTTAACGAACCGAATTTCCACGTCGGCTCTTTGCAAAGAAACTTGTGGAATCTAGTACTGTGAAGTAAGTCAGTATACTCTCACAGAATGTCCTCTAAGATCCCTTTTTTGCTTTCCTTATTTCTTTGTTATAGTCCGTTAGAGCGGATCTATATAGGTCTCAGTCGCCCGAAGTTTTCTCGTTTTATCCAAATTTTTGTTCCACCAAGACGCGCCACTATTGTCCTCTTTTGTCTGCAGTGGACAGTTTTCGTTGTAAGCTGAGACAATTGCGTTTCGGATCTGTTCTGCCGCAATTTCAGTTTCATCACGATTCCTGATTGTGGTGATAGTGGATTGAAGGTGAGACTGGAGGGAGTGTTTGTACCCTTCCCAGTCTGTCCATTTCGGATCTCGATGTGTCACCACAGGTCTTAGACCAGTTTCTATATTGAATAGAATATGTTTGTGATCTGAAGACGAAAGTTCAGAAGATACTTTCCAATCGGTTATCTTGTTGCTCAAGTAGTTTGAGCTGATTGTGATATCTAATACCTTGTTCCTATTTCTGGTGACAAAGGTTGGTTCAGAGCCAATGTTATTCACAGTTAGTCCTCCACCTAATAAATATTCAAAAAGCGACTCACCTCTTTGGTTAATGTTCGTGCTTCCCCACGCTGTATGGTGGGCATTCGCATCACATCCAATAACTAGGTGGATATTGTTCCTTTTGCTGAGGGCGATTAAATTCCGCACTGCAGCTGAAAGAGTTGTTCTACAACTCTGTCACCCGGGAAGTAGGCTGAGCAGACGATTATTTCCATCTTGCTTCCTCCCTCCGAGATTGATACCTGGACGACTACAACGTCCTGGGTGCAGTAACCTGTAAGTACTAAATAGTTCATGTTATTTCTGATCAAGATACAGGCTCTGGATCTTTCATCAGAGCCGATCTCTATTACCTTGTCAGAAGTATTTCCCACACCACTTACTCGGCCTGTGATACTTGTCCAGGGTTCCTGGAGGAGAGTGATGTCGATTTGCTCGAGGACATATGTGGCAGCCCTGGCTTTTTGTAGATTCGCCTGTAGACACCTAATATAAAATGTCATTGGGTAGTGGATCAGGGTACTAAGGTTGTGAAAGTGTTGAAAAACGTTTGGGTTAGGTAGTGTTGGGTTATAGGTTTAAAAGGGAAGTTGGGGGGGGGGAGGAATTTTTCTCCTCCTCCCAGAAGGTGAATGTTTTTCACTCTTCCTGGAGGTAGTTTTGTCTGGGTTAGGTTCCCCCCGTCGTCCCCTTCGTCGAAGGTGGTTTAGTTCCACTCTTCTTCAGATGGGATTTATTCGGAAGGATATTCCTTTCCCAGATGATCTCTGCTGAGGCTGTTCGCTCCTCTTGGGAAGCGATTGTAGTTCGCTTTTCCCTGAGGGCGTTCCTGCCACTGCTTTCTTGTCAGAGGGGTCTTTACCTCCTCTGATTTTTGGGTGGAATTGGATTTGTCCAAATCCGCAGAAGGGTCTGAAGTTCAGCCCCTCCAGTGTAGTCATGGACGCTTCATCTACTGAGAACATCCATGTTTGACCAGGGCCCATTTCTAAATTATTCAAGCTTCCAAGGCACATTCTTATATGATAAAATTCGGGTTCGTTAAAATTTTGGAATGGAAAAATATAAAATGGGTGTTGCTGATTTCACCCATATTACCGATAAGGGATGATTGAAAATATGTCCTTTAAAAGCGTTCCTATTAGTAAAAAATCTCTACCAAAATTCATTTTCTTATCTTTTCCAAATTTGGGATCAAAAATTAAAAACTTAATTTTAACCTCCATCTTTGGATTATTTAATGAGGCGTTTCCTAAAATACCTCCACAGGATTTCAGGAAACGAATTTAGATTCTAAGTCGGTCCAACTAATCTTGAAACACTTTGTATAGTACAATACAAGTCGTCCTCTACTTTATCTACTTAGAAGCTTGACCTGAATTATTATTAATATGTTTATTTCAAAATATAATTCTATTTGTGAATATAGAAATAGGTTTTGTCTTATATTATTGTACTAGAAGATATAAATTTATTAGTATTATTTATTATTTACGATAAAAATAAAAGTAAACGTAAAGCTATCGTGCTGCTTGTAAATTAATATTGATGTTATCACAAAATTAAAATACTATACAGGGTGTTTCCTATATGTACGTAACATATCTAAGAGGTGATTTCTCCAGTTATTTCATAAAAAAAGTTTATATTATCATTTGTCAAAAACACATGAAACAATATTTTATAAAATATTGATTCTTCACATGGAAATTTTGAGATGAACCTGAGTTTTGTATTAAAATTATTTTGATCATTAAATATTTGGGATAGCATTACCAGTGCCGTGGGTACGTTGGCTGAGCTATCATTTTGTATCGAAAATTTGATGATGGAAAGATTTTTTCTGAATTTACATCCATGTTATGAAGAACAAGTCTGGTCTAACCAAAAAAAGTTCTCTTGTATCTCTATAAAATACATCGAGTTTGAGAAATGCGAGAAAAAAGGGAAGAGAGTATGGATATGCAAGTAGCGGCATATAAAAGGAGTATTCATAAAAACTACTAATAGTGATAAAATGTGTGGTGTTACTATGGAATCGCTACTTTGTTACTACAGTTTCTTGATTTTTTTTACTTGGGCTAGTTTCAACTTTGTCCAAATCTGGAGGTTGAAAAATCTTGCTCGATTGTTTAGTAAATCAGGTTCAAGTATTATTCGCGATTGAAAATCTTCCTTAATCATGAACAATATGAATGCAGAAATGACTGATATGCTCTTCACATATGGACTTATCAATGGGAGTTCATTAGAAACCAAACGTTTCTGTGTAAGTACACCTCCAGCATCAGCTTCTTACCTATTACAAATATTTACAGGAAACTGGTACTTTTGGTAAAAATAGGATAGTCATGGCAAAACCAGTCACATCCTGAAACAAACACCTGAAAAATTGCTACAGAATGGAATGTCAGGCTAAAACCGTTTGAAACATTTTAAGGAACCCTTACCATGTACAAAAAGTACAGGCACAGCCACTACTCGATTTTCATCCACAAGTTGGTTCATGACAATGGCTAACTCAAATATTAGCTAATAATACACCATCTTTGATTCTGTTCACCGACGAAGACAATTTTTCGAGGAGTGCTATTAAGAATTTTCATAACAATCATGTATTGACCAAAGAGAACCCACATGAAAGAGAGAATTTGCAATATAAGTTTTCGGTGAACGTATGGGCTAGAATTATAGATAATTTTCACATTGAGACCTTTTACCTGCATGACTCATCGGTAAACATCATATTTTTTAGGAAGATGAACTGCTTGGTACGTTGAAGGATCTGTGGCTAAATATATAGCACTATATGATTTATGCATGATGGCCCCAGTACACTTCAGCATCTTTGTGTTTAATTTTCTGGATATGGCATATTCCAGTCGCTAGATTGGCCGGGGAATACCAAAGTTATGGCCTCCTCTACCACCAGATCTTAATACTCAAGATTTTTTCTTTAAGGCCACTTAAAATCGTTAGTCTATACAACTGCCGTGGGAAATGAGGATTTAGAAAACCGGATTATTAATGCTTGTGTAACAATTCCAAGAACTCCTGGTGTTTTTGAACGTGTTCGCCTGTCAATAAGGAGAAGGATGGTATTATGAATCTCGGCTGACAAAGATTATTTCCAGCAGTTGTTGTGATTATTCTTTTTGTATGTTGTTGAATCAAAAATAAACCAATTGCTGATCCATACGTCTTTTTATCATTTTTTCTCGTATATCATCACTGAAAGCAGAGCTGTCACAATTACCCATTAAAAGTAATTGAAGTACCAATTACCAATTATCAATCAAAGTAGTAAATATTTCCATTACCAATTACTCCTCATTTTACACAGTACTTCAAGTATCAATTACTCGTCGAAAATAATATTTTTTTTTCAAGTAAAGGAATTCAATTACTTTACCTTATACTTCAATTACTCTATTTAATTGAATTACTTTGAATGTAATTGAATTACCAAAAATAATTGAAATATCGTCCGAAAATAAAAGAAATTGAAATACCTACCAAAAAAGAGGCACAATGTACATGTATTTTTAAATAACTATTAGGTCATTCAAACACGTATGTAGGTAATATTCTACCAAGCTATTTTACATATATAGTTACTAAATTTAAAATAAAATTTTCAAGTCTAAAAGAAATTATTGTGTTGACAAGAAATGGTCTACACACAGACAGACATTTTTTATTCGATATTTGAGTTCAACGTGAAACGCATTTCTGTGCAAAAATTTTGTTTCTACAATCATTATTAAAAAAATTTGCCAGTGTAACTAATATTAATAGGTATTTGATTAAATCAAATAGGTAAAATAATAGATATTTCCAATATCGGAGATATATGTATAACATATATTAATATTTAAAAAATAGTAAAGAACAAATTTATTATTTAATATTTACTTTTTAAGAATTAAAAACATAAGGACACAAATAATTAAAAACATGGTTTTCTTCCCATCACAGCTACTGTATACTGTGTAGTGCACTGGATAACTGAAAGAAAACAAACATACTGTCAAACGACAAGCTCAGACAAGTTATTAAAGCCGAGTGAGTTGCGATTTTTCTCGGAATATTTTCGGTACAATTTCAATTATTTTAAGGTAATTAAAGTAACTGAAAGGAATTGAATTACCCAAAAGGAATTGAATTATTTGTTCAGTACTTCAATTACTAAAAACAATAAAACAATTACCAACTACAATTACTTTTACGAAAGTAATTCAAATACCAATTATTTTAAGGCGTCCAAAAAAAGTAATTGAATTAAAGTAATTTAATTACTTAAAAATAATTAAATTACTATTTCAATTCTTTTAATTGAAGTACCTGACAGCTCTGACTGAAAGTAATCTACCCACGTTGTTCAAAGCCAGCAACTATGTGACTGGCTAATTATTTGTAAAATTTTATTGTTTTATCATAATTAAATTTTAAACAGATGATCCTAGTTACATTCATTTAAACTCGTATCTCTATTGTATTGAATTTTGTATCAAGAATATTTCTGTAGTGTTTTGATTTTTTGATAACATCAATGTTAATTTACAAACAAGCATACACGATAAGGTTATGTTTACTTTTATTTTTATCGTTGGAAAATTTTTTTGGGTAAGGGTCCTTATTTTGAGAAAAACTACTTTTTAACTTGCCGACGTTTCGGTAATTTTTATTACCATCTTCAGGGCAATTAATTATGAGTTTTTCTTGGTCACCATAAAATATATATAAAACAGGAAACAAACAGATAAAATCGTTTATTTTTATCGTTGATGTTTATATTTCCTACTCTGATAAAACTATGGAAATCTTACTATGACATTTTAACGCCAATGCACAGTGGTCCAAATTTAGTTGAGAACGGAACTAATATTTTTTTTCCTTGAAATGTCTTAAAAGCACTAAGGAATCATGGGGAAAATATGAAAAAAAATCTTGGCTTACGATATGGTTTTTAAAAGGGGTGGCATGTCGGGAGCACTAGGTTCCGTATGTCTGTAGGGTTTTTTGACTACGACCTTGTTTTAACCATTTAAAATTATTATAATCATTCTGTATATTAAACGGAATGATTATGAAATAAAAATAATGAAAATCAATTGATAATATTTAGGAGCATAGGGATAGTTTTGAAGGAAACACTACACTTTCTTACAAACATTTATTTCAAACAGGTCAACTTATCACTCAATTCAAACGTAGAATAACAAAAATAGGTCAGTTAAGTAATTTCAGTCACTTTCACTGTCGTCATCTGTTGATGATATATTTGTGGTTGTATCGCTTTCATCTGCCGAACCTTCTTCCATAACCGCTGCACAAAGCGGTTCAGTTTCCAGCTTAAGATCTAGTTCCTTTAACAGGCTTATAACCTCTGAACTAAAAGTTGGGAGTTTCTTGTTCGGCAATTTTCTTGAAGATGATATTAATGGATCCGACGAAAGTAGTAACCTATTCAATAAATCTTCATTTGTAGTCACCCTCGAAAACTTTCTGGTATGAAACTCTCTAAACTTTTTTAAATCTTTATTCCGAGATTCCTGAGCTTCCTCAGACAGTTGCCCAATGGGTAATAGTGCAGTTCTTATTGCAGATCCGTGAAGGAGAATTTTATGAACTGACGCAGGCATGTAATACCATGGATACTTTTCCATGAACAGTCTGGCCGTTTCACTGCATATTTGTCGAAAACCTCACAGTTAATCTCGTATCCACAAGATAATGCAGATAGTATAACGCCGAACCTTCTAATTATCTCTTCATGAATACCAGTTATGGAAGCCGATTGAGTTGGATCTTTAAAAAAACGTCTAGCTGTATTTCCGTCATTTGTACTTCCACTTCCACCAGGTTTCGGAATGTTTACTAATAACCCCATTTTTTTCCTGAAATCTTCTTGTAATTTTTTTTTTCGCACTTCAACAATGGATTTATTTTCTCGTATCTGCCACTTTTTTATCTCCAATGTGTATGATACATGTAAAAGACATTCAAAACATCGAATCCATGCATGTAAAGTTGATAAACAAAATTGAAAAGATTGTTCGTCTGCCTGCTTTTATAAAGCTGCATCAATGTTATTCATTTCAACAGGTTTTGTTTTACATAAATAGCAGATCTGAGCAGAAGATGTGTCAGTAAGGGCGTTACAAACCTTTCCGTTTATCATTGACCTTATGCAAATATATCTAATTCTGATGTCTCGGTTCTGAACTGTACAATTAGTTGGCTGAAGTTCTGCTATTTGAGCTTCAATGTGTTGCATTTCTGCCAAAGAAAGTTGTGTGGTTTCCTTTTGAAACTGGAAGCGAATCGGTCGACAATACCTTGTAGAGGATGGCCTAGGATTTTGCCATACAATTCGTTTTTCTTGATCTGGTTGCTGGAATAAAGTTGAAGTGGTACCAAAGATGACAAAAATAAATCACCATCACTTAATCCCATCTCCTCATATCGTTGTTTATACCGTGAATGTCCAGTACTACCATCGCAACCCCATTTAACTAATAATACCAAATCCTTCGATTGTTCTTCAGTCAAACTTAAAATAACTGGTCCCTGTAATTGAAGTATACGATTTGCAGTGTGATCTAAAAGATCTTGAAGCCGAACTTCTGCCAAGGTTTCCGTAATAGTGAACGCTTCTTTCGGGGGGTAGCGTCTTCTCTTAGCTTCCAGAACTCTATGGTAGGTAGGATAAATATCAGTGTTATGTTTTTTCCCCTCTTTTCTTAATAGTAAATACTGGTGCTTTGACAATTTTCCTTCTACAATAAATGAAACTGCTTCATCTTCATTGTATGGTATAACATTTTTCCGTTCTCTAGTCTTGAGCCATGAAGATCTTAGCTATCCAGCACGAGTAGGAGTTGTGAACACAGCTTCTGAAATCAGTTTAGAAGTTGCCTATTGACCCTTTTCTTTAAGACTTTTTTTTTGCAGCAAATGTAAGTTCCTCAGCTTCATATACTGCTGCTATATTTTCCACTCTCTTTCGTTTCGCTCTTTCTCCTATTTCTAAAAATGATTTCTTTGGACGACCAGTTGATGTACTTGGTTATGGCTCTGCAGAGGGCTCCTTTCTCTGAACCAAATCTGATTTTTCAAAAACAAATGCTCCATTTAACCAACTGTCATTCCTTTTTTAAAAATCGATCCATAGTATTCGCGCAATTTTCAAATTTTTCAAAAACTTTACTGCAAAAACGACTACACTCCTTCTGAAGACGTCGTTGTTCGTCAATATTACCCTCTATTTCAAAGTATTGGACTAAATAATTGAGTAGATGCTTTGTTTGAATATTACGGTTTTCTCTGGATTTCTGTCGTAAAATATCGAAAAGTTGCCTTCTCGTTAACATTTTCAATAAAGGACGAAATTTCCTAAGTAAGGAAGGTATGGTCTGGGTATTTCCGCATGCGCCCCTAAAATTTTATTGAGGTACAACAACCTTGAGAAAATGGGACTTTTTTCCGCTTTTAAATCAGATCGGAACCACTGTGCAATGACCTGGTATATTGTATTAGTTAGCT
Organism: Rhamnusium bicolor; assembly: GCA_029963845.1. Lineage (NCBI taxonomy): Eukaryota > Metazoa > Arthropoda > Insecta > Coleoptera > Cerambycidae > Rhamnusium > Rhamnusium bicolor. The sequence continues at coordinate 471,715 of JANEYF010005149.1, forward strand.
TATTTTCAGGCTTCAAACGTAAATCAGCAAGTGAATAAACCTGCATCACCACAGAAGGAAGAGTGATCTAAAGAATTTGCATTCGCGTTCCCAATAATCTAATAAAACTCAAATTAGAGTTAATGATTACATTTTAATGTTGTATTAGAAACTGCTTCCGTACAGTAGCAGACCAAATATTCTCTCTGCTCAGACAAGTATTGACAATTTACTTGCGTTGGTAATAAGCAATAATCGTTTGCTTGACTTAAATGAAGCTGCCATTAATGCGATACAAGCAAATTGCATAAAACAGTTACATTTTCTGTGCTCACATTATTGTTTACCAGTAGAAAGTCGGTTATAATTTACATACGCTATGTATAACGCCAAATGTGGCCAGTTGGAAAAAGAATACAAGCGATGGTTGCGATCTAAGATCAAATGAGATAGAATAAGATACACCCAGCGAACTTAAGGACAGGCTCAGTCTATGCCCCGCCAGCCACCTATAATACACTCACACTGTTATGTCCATCTCACTTGTTCAATCGGTCTTTGCTAACATTTGGCCACATTTGGCATCTTACACACGGTATATATTTATTTGTTTTACATGTTTGCTTTTATATCTGATGTTTTACATCATCTCGGTTGTTCATACAGTAAACTTATGGGCATGTGATCGAATCCTAAGAAGAATTCTGGTTCCACTCTAAACTATTATAAGCTAGTAGATTTTGGAAAGTTACTATAGTACGAAAGCTGATTAACAAACTTGTTTTACACCTTTCTGGAAGTGACTACCTACTGATCTAGTATCGAGAAAAAGAATAACAAAATACTAGTCGCAAATCAGGGAATTTTTTTATTGCAAAAAAAGTTTTACTTTAACTGATGTATTAAATTGTTGAGATCATAGTCATATGATGATTAAATAAGTCGTTACATTGTTTTTAATTTAAGATTTTTACGTGTTTTTTTTTTCGTGAATCACTCGTTTAATAAAAAAATAACATGTGTTTTGAAACACCAAAGGTTTTGTTGATTCTAATTTCTGTCACGTTTGAAGATTTTAAAGCGTACCTTCGGTCACATGGTTTCCTTTTTCCGGTCGTAAAGTTTTAGATTACATGCCTATCAGTTGGTGAAAGAAATCGTTATTTGTTTTTTTTAACTGAAGCCCTAGTTACAAGTAGATTCGAATATATCAGTCACTAAATCCTTTTAAATTAATTTCTCGAACAAGTAATTAAGTTACTAATGACAATTTTATAATTATTGGAAAAATCAATTGACTTTTAAATTAATGTAATGTACACACATTTCTCTGTAATTATTTATTTTTGTCTTTCGTATTGTTTTCTGGCAACAAAAATTAAGTTGACATTTCGTAAAATTACTATCAACTATTCAAAAAGTAATTATTAAATTACTTAAATAAAAGTAGTGTTTTGGATTTTCTCACAATAATAATAAAATGCCAATTAAAGCGTCAAACTTTAGTTATACTTTACTTTTTAAGTTATGGTAATTACAGAAAGTTTAATTACTTTGTAGTCATCTGCTAAATACATTTCTTACGCATACATACACATTTGGGTATATTATGCCGAATTTATGTTTTAATTCAGTATTAGTTGGTAATATCAAGCTTGAAAATTAATTAACATTTATCACTATTTGCTTTTAATTACGGCCAAAATAAAATTGATCGGATGAATCGGGACATTCAAACAAAATACCCTGTCAATAATGTCGCAGGTGTATGAACAAAAACCCATTTTAGGGGTATTGGAAACACATTATAGAATTCTATGACATGGTGATAATGATAATGATATTGCAGGCAATACCGATCAATAAAACTGTGATTTATTTTGTATTAAGACATAAAAAGCGTTTTATTTATTAGCTACAAAACATTGATTTTATGTATAAACTTTTCGATGTACATGTTATAAAGCAACATAACCTCTTGCGACACTCTGCAGTAATTCATTGACAAAGTTCTTGAATACTCTATGGTGGAATTCTGTAACGACAGATTTGAGATGGTCCCACAGATAAAAGTCGATGGCGTCTAATCCGGAAATTTTGCTGGCCACTCAATGGATCTTCTGCCAATCCAGGAAATGTATTATCCAACCATTCCCGGAGTGGTAAAACAATGTGGTGTAGCACCATCTTGTTGGAAGTGTGGCATGTCTTTATCTAAGAAAATATTACCATCCTCGTCAAATTGATGTTGCTATTGAGATTTTCTTGAATGAATAAATGGCCAGTAATACTATTTCCCATTATACCAGCGTAAACGTTTACTTTCTGAGGCCGTAGAGTATGTTCTTCAACAAGAAACTGTGGATTTTCATCGCTCCAGTGGCGATAATTGTGTCTCATGACAAAACCGTTCAAAAGGAATGTTGATTCGTCGCTGAAACAAATATTTTGTAAAATTAACCGGATTGTTTATTTTTTCAGTCATTTGATCATAGAACACAGAAGATTCTTGTATCAAAATCATCTTCAGCTGGTTCATGATGGACTTGAATTTTATAGCGATGAAGTTTATGCAGTTTTAGGACCTTGCTTGCGAACAGCCTCTTGAGTCATGAGAAATGCCAATTGTAGAACCTGACGAAGTGACCTTTGTGGGATTGATAGCAAAATACCCTGATACTTCAGATTCTTCGTTCAAGGCCTTGCGCTCGGTTCTTTTTTTTGTTTTCCACAGATCCTATTTCTGTAAATGTTGCAACTAATTTTAACTTACATGTTTATTAGGATTTTGTTTATTGTAAATCGCAGCCATTTTTTGTCTTGCGCAATGATTTGCACCATCATAGTATATCTGCCATAGTATACACCGTTTTATTTCGAATTTCACAAGAGTCAAAATTACAATGAAGAAACAATGTTTGCAGGCGATCAAAACTTGTAGGACTTCTTAAAATATTTTCTAATTTTTGTCATAACACTTTTCTTGGATCCATAAACTTTTCAGTATCAATTAATGACATTAACCAAATAAGAGATTTAATGTTATAGCCAGAATAAAACATCCAGGTTTCAAAATGAAACAACGAAAACTAAAACAAAAGTTGGCCCTATTTGTTGGGAGAGAAAATTGGCAGTTTTTTAATTTGTTTTTAAAAGCGACCTACCTAAGTAAGAGTCTGTTTATAAATAACAATTTCGTATCTTTATTATCTGTGAGCCCCATCAACTATAAAAAGTGACCCTGGCTGGCCTAAACTGAATGCAGAGGCCCCGCACAAATTGAAGTTGCGATTCACTTCTAGCCGAAGCGACCAATTGTGTGTGCTACCAATCAGAAGCATTGCGTTCACGTGTGCAATATCGTGTCAAGTTTTACCGAAGTTTTGTCAAAACAACGCTGTTTAGCGAATTGTGACATATTTTTAATCATAATCTCGTGCATTAGGGCCTCTATGGTTAAAGATTATTCATTTCTCATATTTCTTTTAAAAGCTGCAGGTCAAACAAACTATTCAGCTTATTTTGCGCTATCCAGTATATGATGCAAAATTTCAGAGAATACAAATAGTAATTTAAGTAACTTTTTTTTTACAATATTACAATTTGTTTTATTATTTCAGCCATTTACAACTGGAAAGGGGACACTAAGTTCGGTCTCCCATTGGAAATAGGCGACACAGTCCAAATTCTAGAGGAATGTCAAGGATGGTACAGGGGATTTTCGACGAAAAACAGAGCCATCAAAGGGATATTTCCTCATTCTTACATACACTTGAAACCGTGCAAAGTTGACAATGAAGGACTTTTCGAAAGTGTAGTGCCTATCGAGGATCCGGTAGTTAGAGAAGTCACTCTCGTATTGAGAGAATGGGGAAGGATTTGGAAGGGGATATTTGTGGTAAGATTATTAATATTTGCCATTTAAGTACAGTTTTTATAATCGTACACAATATGATTTAACAATTTGCATAATTATTGCAATTTAAAAAAAAATTGAAAACAGAATAAAAGCATTTGATTTTGACAGTTTGTTTTAAAAGAAACATTTAAAAGTATTAGTTTTTAATTATTGTACAAAAGATTTTGTAGGACTTCACTTTATATACAACTTTTTTAGCGTGCTATCTTTCAGTTTAATGTTGCCGGTTGCTGACAGCCTGCCATGTGATTTTCATTATTTAATCAACACTAGCGTATAGAAAAAGATACATTCACCTTTATGAATGAAATTGTAGATGACACCATGATCTACGAATATGTAAAAATATAGTTCACAATTTTTGTTTCCAAGTTTATCCATCATCGTCTTCATCTTAAGTGCATGGCTTTCGTCAAAGAATTCTTCATCTGTCACGTCAAGAACATTTTGTTTAAAAACAGATTCTCAAAACAGTCATCGTCTTCATTCAGTTCATTTTTTATAATTTTGTTCAGTGTGTTTGCCAGGACAGACTTCACACCTCTAATACTCTAACAGTGACCACAGTCGTTGATATCACAAATCAACGGTTTTCACCAAGTACGGATGTTTACGTCGGTCTTACCACATCTGTCTGTATCTGTTTATAGACACGCAACTGTTGACGCAGACTGTGGTTGAAGGAAGTGTTGCAAAAAATATCCAAATTAAATTCTGTTTTGCAACGCCCTACTTTTTTGTTCATACGTTGATTCTATATTAATAATATGCGCAATATACAAAAAATGTGAAGGTAAGCTACCTCTATTCTTTTCTCTTCACACCGACTGTTTCTGTGTGATTATTGTCTCAAATCACTTGGTGTACTGTTGTACCAGATCTCTGAATTGTTGTAAACTCGAAGGACCAGAAACAAACACTTGGTTCATTTCAAAACATATATTTAAAAATACTGAACTGTATATACAAGTTGTAAATAAAAGCAACTATAATAGGTAAATAAATGTATGATCAGTAGTCGTTGGAGACTTGGCCATTAAAATTGAAAACTCGACTAGTAATCGTTAATACTAGAACAGTAATAATATAATAGTAATGATTGATATATAATATCTGAGATTTCTCACAAGAAATACATCCCTCTATCGAGTATAATTATTGTCCTACCTTTCACGTCTTAAAGTAAATTGAAATATCTAGATTTTTCCAGTTTACAAAAATGAGATTTTGAGGGGTTGAAACTACTTCCAGGTAGAAGGGTGAATGGTCAAATAATAAATAGCTTATTTAAATAATAGAGGCAAATCCCTAATAAAATGTAAACATTGAATTTTGCTTATGAAAAAGCACTAAAATCTTCGAAGAAGTATTAATGTTAGGAAATACCTTAAATAAAATAATCGAAACTTAACAGTAAAGATTATTGGAAGCATTACTTAATTGTACATATCCAATGACCTAGTAGTCCAATTCCAATTCCAATTTAAAATTATTAATTATTAAAATACATTACATTAACTTAACTAAGGTGCACCAATATTATATGCATATTAGTAGTCAAAGAACCCTAACTTTCCATTTATGACATGTCGAATACACATAAAGATATTAGGAAAAACCTTAAATTCAGTAATTGTGAACTAAACACCAATCATATCCCTAGCGATTTTAACCACGCTCCATGATTTTCCCAGTTAAGCAATAGTTTTCGAGTAACCTTTCATATTATATTGGTTCGAGATTGATCATTGTAACAAGTTTTTTATTTTACGTTTTGTTTGTAAACGAAGGCATGCCTCGATTATTCTTGCATAAAAAAAATAAATATGTAACACAGATTAACTATAAAATCAAAAAAATTATTTCAAAAAATTTAATCTCACATAATAACGATATCTTCTTCGTAATAAATACTAATTAGCTCATCTTAATCTTATTTTTAATTAAGGATTATAAGCTTCATTTTGTTGATGCCAAAAAGAGCAAAGAATTTGTAACCACTTATATGCAGGAAATATGAATGAATTTGATCCTTCAATTCATTTTAGTGTCGGTGGATTTACCATGTAAAAATACACCAACAACAACAGAAACATTAAAACAAAAAATGCGTTCTTTTTCACGAAACGTATAATATTACATACATCTATCCTGCATTCATGTCACAATACTGCTTGCTGAGTTGGTGTATATATTACAGGTAAAGTTTATTTCACGTATTTGTAACATAAAAAACGTCGGCACCTTTCACGGCTGTAAAGAGATCAAAGTCGCCGCATTCACCTGATTATGATGAATTTATTTGAATAGTATTGGAGCGTGCATTTTATTAAAAAAATCGTAAACAATTTATACCGTTTTAAAAAGAATTTAAACTATAAATACTGGATAGCAATAGTAAATCAATAACAGAATCATTTTCCTCGCACTTCATTAAGTGGAATATAAATCTTAATAAAAATAACCAAAAAATGCACAATTATTGAAAATACCTCTGCAATATAATATATACATTATGTTCAAAAATACGTAAATACTTACCATTTATTTTGTATCCAAACTAAAATAGTCTTGAAAATGTTTGATATAACAAAAAAATTAATGTACAAATTTAAGAAAGCGTTCAAAATCACAAATATTCTCATAATTGTCAGCTACCAAAACAATACTTAAATAAAGAAACTATGGCAACACAGGTTCGGCCATATCACAGGATGCATTATTTCATATTGGTTGATTAATTTTAAATTAATTCAAACTTTTATAATTTTTTTGTGGTAAATTTTTTTTGAAATCGAACCACATGGATACTGATTACATAAATAGTGTAGAATCATATACAATAAAAAGGAATCCAACGTCTAATATAGCGGGACTGGTGATGGGAATTATCGAATGATTTGAGCTATCGAATAATTACTGAATGAATGATTCCAACTATCGAATGAATTCATTCGAGTAAATTCACTCAATTGGAACATTTCTAGAAAACATCATCTGAATAATATTGTTAACTTGCCAATTACTGCTGCTGAGCTTCACCTTTCATAAAAAATGGGTCTTTAGAATCAGACACATGTCAACATCAGTTAGTTGGCAGTTACGTTTTGTTTATTTTGTTGTATACACTGTTTATCTTATCACATAATAAAATGTGCCTCCTATCTATGAATAAAATACCGTCTCCGTCTATGTTTCGTCCTTAATTTAATTATAGAATGTTATTTTTTTTTGTTGTGTGGAATAATTTGCAATAATAAAATCCCATTTAGGTTATATTAAAATTTCGTATGATAAATATGCAGATATCGGTAGCTAATGTATCCTTTTCTGGAGAGACGGAGAAAGGACGACAACTTTGAAATTCGTCGTTGAAAGACATACTTGCTATATCGCTAACCGGTCCTCAATTATTAATCATATTTTTTTCGTGTATATTTATTTGGTGTATGTGCATATCCGGAGGGGCAGTCAACCCGAGTTTCTGGCCAGAACAGCTGCGGGGAAATCCCAGATTGCCAGCATCCGATCAGGGCAAATAAAAAGGTAAGACTGCTTATCTCTGTATGTCGCATAATTGGCTATTTTTCTCAAAGTCGAGTGTTGAGTAGGAAACTGTCTTTCTGGAATATTCAAAAACGTTCTACAGTGTTCTTCTCAGGAATTAGTGGTAACACGGAGAATTAAGCTACTGGACAGTGTTATAGACTTAAAACCAAGACTATAAGTGACTTTTCGTGAAAATTCTAGAAGACACGATTTGGAAACCACAGAAGATACGTGAACTGTGTTAACGGGAACGAGTTATAGACTCAAAACAAGACTTAATAGTGATATCTCGTAAAAATTCTCAAACATGAATTTCGTCATCACAAACGTAGTATAGACTCTAAATAAGATTTTTTAGTAAGTACTGTTTCGAGAGTTTTCTGGAACATTCCATTATTAAAATAAACATGATAGATACATTTTATGGACATTGTAGTGTGCTAACCTTTATTTTGAACTGACTTACGTGTCGTGTGTTAATGCCAATAAAAAGAAGTATGGCAGAGAAACAAACACAAGAAAAAGAAGAACAAGAGAGAATGCGACGGGAAGAGAAAGACGAACAAAGAAGAATTATGGAAGATCAAGAATGAAAGAGACAGGAACAAAAAGAATACTTAAGAAAAATGATGGAGGGCTTGGAAATAAAACGTCATGACGAAAGCGAAGATATCAAGAGAAGCCTAGAGGAACAGCAGGTAGCCATTTTCTCACCCACTGAAAAATTTAAAGGAGATATTATTGAAGAAGTCGTGAAGTCACAGGGAAAGTAGGTGTAGTCGAAGGACAAGTCAGTGAATTTAAAAAAGACCTCAGTGAAGTTAAGGGAAAAGTAAGCCAAGTTGAAGAGGAAATAACAGAGAAGAAGTAGCCCGACTCAAACAACAATTAGGAGAGAAGGGTGGCCAGTTGGTACTGTCATCTGGTACTAGGTTACACCCACCTTCCTTTGACAGTCAAAGTTCATGTTCAACTTATAAGAAACAGTTTGAGGCCGCTGCACGTTTAAATAACTGGAATGATGAGGAGAAAGCAACAACATTGGTATTAGCACTAAGGGGCCAAGCATTAGACCTATTCCAAACAATTCCTGCTGCACAGCAACAAAACTTTAGCATTCTGGAGGCAGCATTAGAACTAAAATATGGCGACCAACATCTCACCAAGTATATCATGCTCAGCTAAAATCACGCAAACAACGGGGTGGACAAAGCCTCCAGGAGTTTGAGGCTGCTGTAGAAAGATTAGCCCATCTTGCCTATCCAGATGCACCAATCGAATTTCAACAACAATTAGCAGTTGGTGCATTTATTGATGAAGTAAGGGACCAGGAGGTTAGGTGAATCCTTAAATTAGCCAGGCATAAACGAAGCAGTGAGGATCTAGTACATGCACTTGAAATTGAGGTTGCCTATGAGGATAACACACAATGAAACCAGAGAGTACAAGCCGTCACTGTGGAAAAGACGTCGGCAGATAAAACCATGCAAATCATATTAACCCAGTTACAAAACTTGATCATACAACTATTGACAAAGACGAATTCCCAGACGAGACAAGGATAAAATAGCGGTAGACAGAATGGAGGTATCCACTGTTATGTGTGTCAAATTGGGACATATTAAGAGGAACTGTCGTGAGCTTAACATACAAGATGTAATATTCGAAGTACAAAAGATAATACAACTACTGATAAACTCGAATCTCCAGCCGAAACAAGACCAAGTAGCGGTAGACAGAATGGAAGAGGCATGCGCTGTTATAAGTGTGATAGAGTGGGCCATATTCAGAGTAACTGTCGTCAGCTCAGTCCGGAAAGAGTAAACTTCTCAGTAATGGAGGACCTGCAGAAAAACCGGTGCGCTGGTACCTCGAGGACTGTGCTGGTTAATAAAAAAGGCTGATGGCAGTTCCAAAAGACACCGCTAGAGAGACTGCAAGCCTTGTCTCTGTGAGGAAAAACAGCAAAATGTACAAATAGTGAATACCGTTAAGATTGATGTTCCCGATGATTGGACACAAGAGTCGGTAACAGAAGCGCAGTTAAACGTTAAGGAAACTGGTCCTATTCTGAAATGGAAGAAAAGAGTAACCCGACCCGATTGGAAGGACATTTCAAATAAATCAGTGGGGGGTGAAGGCTTTATGGGCACAATGGGACTCCCTTAGAGTATAGGATGGACTTCTGAAGAGAGCGTGGGAAAGTCCAGATGGGAAAAAGTTACTTTGAAATTGGTAATCCCCAGGTGTCACGTAGCAAAAGTACTTCAGCAAGTGCATAGTGGAACGTCTGACGAACATTTTGGCATCAACAAAACCCTGACAAAAATAAGAGAACGATTCTATTGAGTAAACAGTCATCAAGATGTGGAGGCTTGGTTACGCCAATATGAAGTTTGCGCGGTAAGAATGGGGCCACAGACAAGAAGTAAGGGCCCAATTAAGCAATATCACGTCTGGGCTCCTTTTGAGGAATTGCAATAGCAAGTGATCGCATAAAGGCTTGTTATGATCTTAAGGCGAATTCAGGAGGATTCCAAGCGGGAGATCTGGTTTGGCTATATAACCCACAACGAAAGAAAGGCAGGTCCCCGAAGCCTCACCCCCCTTGGGAAGGACCATACACTGTCTTCACCAGAACAAACGACCTCGTATACCGAATTCAGCAAAGTCCAACATCAAAGATGAAGTTGGTGAATGTAGAGAGACTAGCCAAGGATGCAAGGAGCAATGAATTGCCTGACCGGGACGTTCAGGCTTAAGGAGGGGGCAGTGCTATGCCATTCGACTGTGTTGACAGAATAGATGATACTGGAATTGTACAAGAACGACCAGGAATGTTCTGGAATATTCTAGACCTCGTGAATGGAGGTATAAATAATACGCACGGTGGGCCGAGACTCAGTCTTAAGTTGAAAGTGAACAAGTAAATAAGTAATAAGATAGACTTAAAAGTGTTTAATTATTGTGATTATTGTTAAGAGTCATTAATATATTGTTGTTAATTATTAATTAGGGTAGGATTTGAGGATCGAACTAGGGTATTAGCGAATTTAGGGAGAAGGTCTATTAAGATCTTTGTTGTGGGGGTTCCTGTAATGTCATGTAGTGTCTGAATACGTGTCTATTTTAGTGTGTTAGTGGCTGTATTTTGGGTAATTTGAAGTTTTTTTTTGTAGGGTTGATGTGATTATAGGATACCATACTGGGGAGGTATATGTTAGGATAGGCATATGTTAGGATAGGGCGCATATAGGATTTGTATAGGAGGGTAGTGATGAAAGGAGGGGTGACTTTAATTATTTTATATAATCTTGCATACCTAGCGTTAGCCTTTGCAATTATTTTTGACGTTTTTTGAATTCCATTCTTTTATCTAATGTGTGACGAAATAAAAACTTAGAGCGTCGGCTTCCTAGGGGGGTTGGACTCTTGACAGTATTTGTTATTAAAACAACCAGAGTGCTTCCACAAATTTTAATGTTCAAACTGCAAACCATAAATAATGTTATAAGTAACATTAAACACGGTTTGAATATGAATAATTACATATAAAAATATCATTACCCATAATCAGAGAATAGCAAACAAATAATGAATAGCAACTCCTTATCACAAATAATTAATTGTAAACCACCTACTCATAACACCAGGCAATCTCTGTCAGAAATTATTTAGTTAAGCAAAACAATAATGATTTCATGCACCAGAGGCTGTTAATTACAAATTGAGCACTAATTAGATGTCATACGACATAAAATACTCCAAGTATCGGCTGATAGCTGATATCTTGATCATAATAATGAACGGTGTAAAAGCCCTTATCATCTCGTTTGGAATTAACATGTATCAACATACGGGTATATCCGAATTTTGTTACAAGTGTTAATCCTAAGTATTTAGTTTCTTACGTCTAATCGATCCTATAAATGCATTGCTGCGTAACTGATTTGATACACACGCAAAGATCCAAACAACAAAGTATACATACCAATTATTTCAATAATATGAAGGCCCTTTATAACTGCTGATTTTGAAAAATGGCATATATTTACGGTCCTTGGTATTTACCTTAGAGTTGTAAGTACGTAAAAAGCAGATTTTATGCATTTCAATAATTTATTTTTCAACAAAGGCATGGATAGTATGAATCAGCACATGCAGAAGAAATTGCTATTTACTTGTTATCTCGAGCCAACATCGAGTCAACAGTCTGTTGTTGGGATCAATCCATTCTAATTCCTCGATTTTAATTGACCATCAACGATTATTTCAAAATGTGTTGCACCAACTATAAAAGTTATCGGCCCAAAACCAAGTATTGCCATAGACGCACGTGTCAACATTAAATAATTCATTTTAACCCTTCGAGAAATGTTTAAATAATCACGTCTTTGGTGCTAGGAATTTATAAAACTATAAATTCTCCAGTTTTCGAAATAAAATTTTATCCTAGACTTTGTCTGATGACTAAAAAGGAAGGATATCTTTAAATTTTGTAGGCCCAAGGACTTGTTTCTCTGCGATCGTTTATGAAATAACAAATTTTCCAAAATTTGTGATAGAGGAAACAAAATGTAGTTGTGTAGAAATGTAGAGATTAGTTAGTTTGTTTGTTATTCCCCTAAATTATTGCAAACCTTGCTGGTTATTTTCTAGTGTTCAATGAGAAATATGGCGTAACGAAGGTATTTGACTTTGGCAAAGATCTAAAAAAAATATATGCACCTATGATCCTTTATTTAAAATTTTCGAATTTTTGTGAAAATAAAAATAAACCATTTTAGTTCTACCTTATGCTTCTATAATTAAATTTTAATATTCACATTGTATAAGTAAGGTTTCATGCAACATCGGTAATTTGAGGTTCCGCCACTGTGAGAACTTCATTTGTTGCAGAATTATTTTTGTTTTACGGATATAATTTATTTAATCTCAAAAATTATCAGTACATACATAGGTAATCAATTAAAACCTACTTAAAACTGAATATGTTTTACAATATACCAATCGTTAAAATTACTCTTAAAATGCAAAAAAAAACTGAATGCGCAAACCAAATATCTTGGAATGTTGTTGGATAATGTATAGTTTATCGACTAACGAGTTAAGCAGTACCAGTTACAAAAAAATGCATAGCATTTTTTTCAGGACAATCTCGATTACATTTTTTGTTGATGATTAAAATTGTAAATATGCGTATCTGTACTTTACTGAAATTACCAACAAAAACAGAAAAGCGAGTATTTTTTTCAAGAAATGTATTACAGTACCTACAGTATTCCTGACAATTCAACTTCATAATTCCAAGGCTACTTAAGGCCACATAAAGAAAACATATTAAAGAAATGTATTAACATTTAAGTTTCAGTTCTGGTAAAACCATGGGCGGGTAATAAATTGAAGACATAAATAATGGAGTCGTTTACAGTAGATAAATTTTATGAAAATAAACAATTATTTCAAAAATATGTCATATATATGCATAATGTTAAATATATTATAGTAATAATGTATAATATGTTATTTACTTGTAAATCCAATGTAAATTTATAACTTTTGAAACGCTGACGTTACAATTTATAACTAAAAGTAGATATTTTACGTTATCGTATTGGTTTTTCTTAAATACGTATCAAAGATAAAGAGGGAATAGTAAAAAATGACAGCAGTTTGGCAACCATTGATGCCATTGACGGATTCTTTTAATAATTAACATTAATAAATATTTGTTATCGTTTTCTGTTTGTGATGGAGCCTAACTTTGTTAAAACCAGTAGCGAATTTACCAGAGTAACAGATAGTCGCGCCAATATTCTTGGCTTTGACGATGACCTTGGATGGCAGGGGTCGGAAGTTTTACTTTCCTTTACTCTAACGCATCGTTGTAGGCCTAGACCAACCTCGTAAGGGGCGGGCCTGCTCCACCGGCAACCCCGTCCTCTGATGCGTACGGTGTGGTCGTTTTGGCAGACCTCCCCCGGTCCTGGTTTGTTGGACCCAACCGATTTGGGCCTTTCTCTTCTGGCGCTCTTCTTGTTTCTGATTTCTTTCTTCATCGGCTGTCTGCTCCCGGGAGCGTCGTCATGTCGCGGGCAGGGCGACTGTTGCTGTCCTGCCTTGGGAGTTTATCTGGTTTGGGATGTTCCTGCCGGTGTTGACCGGCAGTAGACGTGTGGGGAGTTAGAGCTATGTAGCTCGGTAATGCGCAAGGCCTAAGCGCTTTTCTTTAGCGCTTTGGGCCCGCTCAAGGCAAAGAAGCGTGACTCCGATCCGGTAGTCGGCCGGTTTGGTGCCACGTGGTAGGTGAAGGGTGTTGGGATATGTCTGTGTCTCTTCTGAGTAGTCCATCTTCGTGGCCAGGCTGAAGGAGTTTTTTCCTCTGTTAGCCGTTGTCCAGGATCTGTAGCCTCGGTCTCTAGTACCGCGGAGCTTCTGCTGGATCATAATCGACAGCTCGTCTGATCAGCGGATTCGCATGAGTCTCCGCTCATACGAAGATCTTCTTGGCCCGATCCTGGATGATCTTCGACACTGGGGTGTATTCCAGGTCCCTGAAGATGTCGGTGTTTCTTACAAACCATGGTGCATCCACAGCGCATCTCAGCGCCACGTTTTCCACGGCCTGTATCCTTTTCTTGTGCGAGTCGGCGGCATACCCCCAGGCCACTGACGCATACGTCAGCTGCGGCCTGAGTACGGTCCTGAGTAGGCGTAGCTTGTTCCTCAGGTTGAGTTGACTAGTTCTGGCCACCATCGGGTAGAGTCTAGTCTTCACCGCCTTTGCTTTCCTGACCACTTCGTCGGTGTCATATTTCCATGTCAGCCCTCGATCCAGCACGACACCGCCTATTTGGCGATGTCGGTCAATCGGATCGGTTCGCCGTTCATGGTGACATGTCCCACCGGGATTTGAGTCCTCTTTTTCGGAACAGGATCGCACTGCTGTTCTCTGCGTTGATTTGTACTTTCCATCTGTTAGCAGATAGTACGCCGCGCGCCAATATCCGTTTGGCTTGATGACGGTCTCGGATGCTAGGGCCAGGCAGGACTATTGCCTTTTTACCCTGGTCATCGGTGTAGACCTGGACCGGTCTCGTGCAGGACGGGTTAGCTTACTTTACGAACGGCCCCACTCACAAATGTGAGCGGTGCCGAAGATTTCGGCCAACCCCCTGGGTCCTGGCTGATGAACCCTGCTGGCTAGGGCCTGTTCTGGCGCTCTTCTGTCTTCGTCTTCTTTCTTCGCCAGCTTATCACCCCCGGGGGTAGTCATCGGTCTGTCAGGGATTGTGCGGATATTCTGTGACTTGGGATTGACTGCCAGTACACAAAGTGTCAATTGACACATTGTCATCTGGATCATCGGACAAGGTGAGGATGAACTGTGTAGTTTAGGAGGTGAAGGCCTAAGTGCTTTCTTAGCACTTTCGCCCTTCACGGAACCAGGGGAACAACGGTCGCTGGTCGGTTTACTGATCGGCGCCCGCAAGGTTTGTGGGAAGGTGGTTGGTTGCGTCATGTCTTTTCCTTGGGTTGGTCCATCTGTAAGGAAAGGATTAGTTATACTTACCCGTTGTCCAGTAACTGTACCTTCGGCCTCTTGTGCCTCGGTGTGTCGGCTGGGTCATAGGAGGTGTCCTCCCTGATCAGCGGATTCCTGTGCTCCTCAGCCAAGGTGTACAGTTTCTTCACTCTATCCCGGATGATTTCGGTGACTGGTGTGTACTCCAGGTCCCTGAAGATGTCAGCGTTTCTAACGTACTATGGTGCGCCCACCGCTGTCCTGACGGCCACGTTTTCCACGGCTTGGATCTTCTTCAGATAGGTCTTCGCTTGGTATCCCCATGCTACGGAGGCGTAGGTCAGCTGTGATCTGATGAGTGCTTTGATTAGCAGAAGCTTGTTCCTCAGACTGAGCCTGCTCTGGTTCCCTACCATAGGGTAGATGAGAGCTCTCGTCCGCTTGGCCTTTACCACGATGGCTTCGGTGTTCTGTCTCCATGTCAGGCCTTTGTCCATGATTACGCCAAGGTACTTGATGGAATCGTGCCATTGGATGTCTTCGCCGAACTTGGAAACGTATCCTGTGGGGGTTTCCTTGCGTCCTTTCCTGAAGAGAATCGTCTGGCTTTTCTCCGCGTTGACTGCGGCTTCCATCGGTCGATACGTGGACGCAGTTCCTGATCTTCACTCGCATTTGTCTCCCGTGCAGGTATAATCTAACTAGTTTGACGAGTGCAATGGAATAACCCATACTCATCATTTTAGCTATAGACCATCGTGCCAGACCCTGTCGAAAGCCTTCGCAACGTCCAGGAGTAGTGCCGCCGTGACCTGTCGTTGGTTGAAACCTTTGGTGACTTCTTCGGTGATCCTGAGCACTTGGAATTCCGTACTATGTCCTGTCCTGTACGCGAACTGTTCATCCGGGATGATTTGGAGCTCTTCGGTTTTTTCTTCTATTCTTCTCAAGATGACGCGCTCGGCTACCTTGCTCACAGCTGAGAGTAGGCTGGTGGGCCTATAAGAGGAAGGAAAGAGTAGTTTCTTACCTGGTTTCGGGATGACTATGACGTCGGCCTTCTTCCACCTGTCCGGGAAGTATCTGAGCCTCAAGATCCCATTGGTGATGTTCACCAGGGCTGCCACCCCTTTCCTGGGTAGCTTCTTGAGGACGATGTTTCCGATCTAGTCACATCCTGGAGTTTTCCTCGGCTTCGAGCTCCTTAGAATCTCCTTGACCTCCTCTGGAGTGGTCGGACGGATGTGATCATCGTCTGGCAGACGGAGCATCCGACGCACTCTGCGTTCCACGTCCTCAACCCAGTCCTCGTCCTCATCATCGAGTTGGTTTTCCCTCACTGCAGTTCCAAGCTGTCCGCGAATGCTTCGGCTTTTTCCTGGCGAGTGTAGACAATCCCATTCTCTCCGTGGATGGGGGGCATCGGTTTCGACCTGTTCCGCAGAGCACGCTGGGTGTTCCAGATGCTCCTGTCCTGTGGGTCCAGCGATTCCAGGTGACGCTGCCATCCTTCTTGACGGTGTTGCAGATAGTAGCAGCTAGTTTTTACATTTATACCTTTTCTAGACCCTAGACCCTACTTATCAGCTGGCGTCAAGGTTAAAAATTCCTGATAATTCCTTCAATATGCAGATCAGGTAATATTCTAGAAATTATACAAACAGGGCTATTATACTGATGCCATTTCTAGGAATTTTATATACATAACATGGAATATAAAATATGCTTATCCCGTAGTCTAAACAATGCCTTACAAGATATAGTCGGTACCTATATGTAAAAGCACTTTAAGGAGGAATAAATGTACGTTTTTAAAGAAAATTGTACGTTTACAAATTTCCTGGTTTCTCTTCTACTTTGAGGTGCTCCAAAATATTCATATGTAATGCAGGGTAAAAAATTAATAGCTCTACACGTGATTTATTACAACAGTGACACATTTTTAAGTTAACTAAAACATGAAATCTGGCCCACTGTCGCTGCCATACGCGGGGATGCTAGGTCGGCAACGGATCGAGTGTCCGGCGAGTGCCATATATATTGTGTTTTCTGATTTTAAGTGTTAAATAATGTTTTTGAATTTGAATTTGGGTAGTAAATATGACAATAATAAAATAATTCACAATATATTATGTAGATATAAAATAAACAACTTAATATTTGATAGACAATAATAATATAACAACTGTCAATAGTCAGTAGTCACATTAATAAATTTGAAAGGAATGAAATTTATAACACAGTCATGCAACAGATATTAGGACTAAGTTATACTGCGCATGTTTTAAACCGTGACGCCACCATATCGGCCATTTTTAGCGGGAGTCAAATTTTGGTATTTTTTAGGACTATGGAAAAAAGTAATTATATACACTGAAATATCGTGTGTTTTAGATAAATAAATAACAATAGAAGTGAAATGACCCTATTATTTTGTTTGATTTGAAAAATGCACAAAAAAGCATTGTTAGCAGGAATAAAACATACTATTATTATCATAAATAAAAATGTACTCAAAATGACATTCGATATGTCATTATTTTGATAATATAACATAAGAATGAATCATTGATAAAAAAATGTATATGTATATCGGGAATTTACAATATTGTTAAGTATAAATTATGTAATTACCAAATTTCACATTTGGTGATTAAATTAACTAAATTAACTTCTTTAATGTTGTGAAATTAGACCTAAAACTGAAAAATCTTTAAAATCTCCTTTTTGAATAAAATGAAAGTGTACTGGTGTTTTATGGGCACAGTTTTTTTATTATTTTTTAGTAATTAATTGTTCTTTATTTTATTTATATTAATTATTATTTGATTTTTTTTTTCCATAAATCTAAAAAGATGGAAATATTACTTCTAAAATGTTACTCATATTATTAAATGCAAGATTAAAGTAGTATTATTAAGTATTTTACCAAGTGAGTATTTTTTGTAGGAGAGAAACCACTACAAATTCGAAACAGTAGGAAAGGTCATGCGGGATCTTCTAGAATGGCGGAGGCAACTAGTTTCAGGAACTTTGACCCATGATCAAACGAGGGAATTGAAACTGAAAATTATACAGAAAATTGATTGGGGGAACCGGTAAGTTATTGCCATTTCAAATCAAAACAACTTTAGAGTATTAATGTTAAAATTGTATGTGTAAATATAAAAATTTGTTTTATTGCTCCATACACAAGTAAATCGACTGAAAATTATTATTTTATAATTATTATGTTATTATTGAGGTTAGTGATGAGTTAAAAAAATATACTTAATAAAAATGTGTGCCACATAAATTATTCCAGCGTTTCCAACTTGGAAACAAAAATTTTGAATAATACAAAAAAAGGTTTAGTGCCATATCCCAAAAAAAAAAACAATTATGTAGCTACGGACACGTGTTTCGGAGTTATTGCCCCTCATCAGCGTAGCGTAGCTAAGGAATTGGATCTACGATGGCATAGATCAGTAACAAGAACTAAAATAATGCTGGAAAGTACAGTACACAATACTCAATTAGTGCCTTCATGTTCCCATGTGCCACGTATGAGGCCTCGATGAGCACAGTCAACACACAGAGCTCTATGTGTACTGCTCACTTCCACCTGGCACATACAAACAAAACAAGATAGATTTATTGGGGTTCAAAATAAAACGCACACACACCACACACGCACCGATAGACATACACACGCGCACCGACTGACGTCATTCGGAAAATAGTCAGAATGGATTCAAGAGGGTTCAAAACGTATACAGTATGCGACACTTGGATAACCTCATAGGTTTTTTTTACAAAAATATGTTCACACAAATAAAACCGACAAAAAAACACCGTCTTATGACCTTGTTGATAGAAGTAAATAATAATATGTGCATGCGTGAGGATTAATCAGTGCGCATGTGCTTAATAACCAAAACCCCATATGAGCAACTGCGCCACTAGGATAACTTCAGTAGCATTATTTGAATGGTAGTGGTTGCCTCGCGTCGCCAATAATAAAACTAGTCGAAACACGTTATTATATTAGTATCTGCAGCAAATAAAATAAAATGCCTCGTGGAAAAGTGCTTAGGAACGAGCAAATAGCAAAAATTATTACTTTGAGGGATGAAAATTATTCTAATCGACAAATCGCTGCAAAAATTGGACGAAGCCCTAGAGTGATAAATAATTACTTAGAGATTCAGAAAATTATGGGAAAAAACAAAAAGGTCGCACAGCGAAGGCGGCAACAGACAGAGAGCGTCGTGTAATATTAAGAGGAAGCATCGAATTCATTAAATACAGCTTCTCAAATATAAACAAGACTCAGAGTTAAGGCTAGTGTCCCCACTGTCCAACGGATAATAAAGTCTTCTCCTATATTCGGCGACAAGAATTAAAAAAGGAAGCCTGTACTTAAGGAAAAGCATCGTGATGCTCGTCAAGTGTTTGCAAAGAACCACATGGGTTGGACACACGAATGGAAAAAAGTGATTTTTTCGGACGAAAA
The DNA here is from genome assembly GCA_029963845.1 of Rhamnusium bicolor. Lineage (NCBI taxonomy): Eukaryota > Metazoa > Arthropoda > Insecta > Coleoptera > Cerambycidae > Rhamnusium > Rhamnusium bicolor. The sequence goes on from JANEYF010005149.1 coordinate 491,182, forward strand.
AAATTCAATTTAGATGGCCCTGATGGTTTTAGGTATTACTTTCATGACCTTAGAAAAGATGAAGTAATCTTGGCACGCAGACATGCTGCACTTGGTAGTATTATGATCTGGGGTGCAATAAGTAATAAGGGTAGTAAGTTGATCTTGTATTCTTAGAGGGAAAGCAAAATGCACAAAAATACGTGGATCTGTTGGAAAATGAAAAGTCTAACATAGACAGAATTATGGAAGGAGAAGAATGGATTTACCAACAGGATAATGCAGGAATCCATACGGCGAAAATTGTGAAACGTTGGTTTAACAATCATAACATTCGAGTTCTTGAGTGGCCAGCTTTATCTCCCGACTTAAATATTATAGAAAACTTGTGGGGATGGCTTACTCGAAAAGTGTATGCTAATGGAAAACAGTTTCTAAATAAGGAAGACTTAAAAAATGCTATTAGAAAGTGTTGGAACTAAATTCCCATTAATTTAATTGAAAATTTGTATGAATCATTACCGCAAAGAATATTTAACGTCATAAGTGTAAAAGGAGGACATACTAAATATTAACACATTATTTAAATTAGCTTACATTGTGTTGATAAATTTTTTTTATACATGGGGTTATCCTATTGGCATACTGTAAAAGGCTATTTTTTTGTAAATTTATAGTTTTTCTTAAGTAATAAAAACTATAAAAGAAAGTAGTACTACTGCTGTTATTAAAGAAGTGCATTTAAGAATAGCAGTATTATTTACAAATAATATATATTTCCCTATAAATGCAGTAATTCTTGGGTGAGTTTATCCAAGTGTCGCAGACTGTATATCAATAAAAATCTCGAGGTCGAAAAAAAAATCACGATTACTAACTATACTTCCCTATATTAGGTATAAGAAAGTGAAAATGTTAATGTGATACGTTATGAAAATGAACGACTTCTAGAGTTTGTTGAATAGTTACAATAAGATAATCTAATCGCCAAAAAAATAAATTAATATTTAAAAAATACCAAATATGTTTCGAGTAACTTCATTGCAAATTTTCTCTTAATTTTGTATTAAATATAATGCATTATATTTGACTTACATGTGAAACGTTAAGAGTTTGTCTTTACATTTCGTTTTTTCAATCTACGAGCTGCCACAGCAAAAAAAAAACAACTTAGCAACTTTTTTTTAAATTTTCTCGAGTCACTATTACAAAAAAGTGCCTGAAGAATGTAAAAGTTGTTTTTTCATAACTTTCAACACCAAATCGCCTTTGTTTATAATCGAAAAAAAAAGATAGCAAATTGTTTTCGCCAGTGAATTTGTCTCAAAAAAGAGATCGAAAATGTGTCTTCCATTTTTTGTATTTTACAGACCGAGTACCCTATACAACATCAAATTGCCCACCCTGTACAAAGATTAGAAAATATCGCTGGTTGTATCTGACTGCGGAAACCGGAAAACGTATTTCCGATCAATCTCAACAGTGGAGCTATTGTACCCTTCTCATTATAAGGTTAAGTATAATTTAAGTTCACAGTGGCAATTAATTTTATTCGACTGTCTTTAGAAAATTGAAAAAAAAATCGTATTTTCTACCATTTACAAATAACCGAACGCGTAATGATGGTTGCATATATTACAGAATATATTTCACTCAGCACACAATTTTAAAATTTTACTAGGAATGCCTGTTTTCCAGAGATATAAAGATATCTGTTGTTTTCCAAATCAATATTAGGCAAGTCACATTGAGAATGTCACAAGAGTAATATCAGTAATGCCCATCGAGACAAACATTTATTCAGTTGGTAAAACCACATTATTCTTTCTGATGTAAGCTGACAACCATTCCAAAAAAATATATTTGCACAAGGAACTTGGAACAAATAATAAAAAAAATATGGATAATTATTTTCTAATGGTTTATTTATTCACAATTTTTAAATTAATGTTTAAGGACTTTAAATAATTTAATCTATAAGTTATTTCAAACTGACCTCGGTAACAGTGAATAAATTCCTGTGTTGCACTTATGCATTCTGCTGTTTTATTTGCTATCTTGCACAAAAATAATGTTGATGTGACACAAAATTTATTAAAATGTTTCATAATTAAAATATTTATGATTCATTTTAATAATTAATAATTATAATTATTTAACCCTGGTTTGAAACTAGTTATTTAATTTCAAAATATTAATTTGTCATATTGTCAGTTATCATTTCATGATATATAAAAAAAGTAATATAATAGATTCTGTGTAAAATACAGGGTGTAATATTTAAGCTGGAAATAAGGCTGTCGCTGTTAATATTCCTCAGATGGAGAAAATTGCATTTTTTTTTTTTGATTGTGCATCTTATTTTAACCCATACGTTTTGTAAATTATACGGGGTGATTTAGTTTTAACCAGAATAACTTTGAGAATAGAACTCGTCAAAATAATAGGGGTTTTTCATATAAACAAATGCCTTGAAATGTACTATTTAACAGCGTGTTAAACTATTTTTCTTTACACTTTTTATTATTTTTCTTATTTAACTTCCGAACAAGTAACAATGTCAACTTCTTTACTACAAATATTTAGTATACCAATTTGAAAATAATGAGCTAGATGTACTGTGTGATTGTTTTTTCTGTAACTTAGATCCAGATTTAGTAGCAAAATGAGAGAATGTAATAAAAGATGTATACAAGTTCTTTACGTTATTAGATGAAGAATTCGATGCTCAATATAATACGTAAAATCGAACCTAGATTTATACGTGAAATATCAGAATTATTTGTAATTTTAAATTACAGAACCCTTCATACTTCAGAGAAACACAAAAAAATAACTAATTTCAAGCCATTGTACTTAATGTCTTTGTACATAATACAATAATATAACCATTAAAGAAACAATAGAACTTCATTTGAAACGTATGTGTCAAATTTGTATGAGCCTACTGCATTTAATAATATGTCGCTAATAATAACGAAAGACAAAAGCTAAACACTCAGGTATGTATGTCACATTGCCGACCTCAGAATTTAATGCTCTATCCAAAACTGTAAAAATATACAGAGGGTCATGATAAAAATTAGAAAGTTGCTATAATTTCCATTGAAACCGGAAATGATAAATACTTTTTTTAATAATGTATTTTTATTTGTGTATTCACTATACATATATAATATCATTTTTTTAAAAAAGGGGGTGAACCATATCTCAGTGACACCTGGTATATAGTTGATGATAACCAGATAAGCATTTCAAACAAAATGTCTTTTAAATATTGACTCTTGAACTAGTGATTATGGCTTGAAATAAGTTGTTCAGCAACTTTATACCCATAAAAACAACAGCTGTAATTAAAGTAATACTGTCAGTAATAATAATGCATATTTAATAAATTATTATATCATAGAAAGGCGTTGTAATCAATTATGGCATTTTCCAGTAAACAAGTTTCTACAATTTTAAGTTCAGTATACAGTTTTATAATTAAATATAATATAATGGAGTCTTATTTATTTTTGTGAAAACTAACAAACGTGTGTATGAGAGTAAGTTTGTTTGCATCACCTGTACTTTCTGTAGTTTTCACTTCACAAACAATGCACATCTATAATGGCATTTCCCTCATATTTTTTTTATTTGCTTATTCAATAGTATTTATAAAATATGAGCTCACATAATTTTTTTTCGGATTTTTTTTGAGACCCGGAAGGGGTTAAAAAAATAACAAAGTTTTGAATTGTAGTCTTATGACGTCATCCGACTAGGTTTGGCGTCAAACACAAGCAGCCAGTGAAATGGCAGACGGTACTGCCAGTTTTACGTATTGTTTGAAAGCGTGATTGGTGATTATTTATTCAGTTATAAATACTATATATAAACTATAAATTCATTCACATAGAATTTTTTTACCTTAGTACGAGGAGAAAATTTTATTTGTACCTATTTCAAAACGTCGATATTTAAATATTTAAAAAAAAATCACCTTAAGTTATTTGTTATAGATTTATTCTACTTGCTGTTACGGAATTGACGATTGAAAACAAATATTAATTAATTATAATCATTCTTATTTATTTTTAACTCTCACCTAATTTGTAATTTTATTTGAATAATATTGGAGCGTCATTTTATTAAAAAAACATAAAAAATTTTACCGTTATAAAAGAATTTAAATTATAAATAATGAATTCAGCAATAGTAAATCAACAACAGATTCATTTTCTTCGCAATTTATTAAGTGGAATATAAATTTTAATAAAAATGACCAAAAAAATGCACAATTATTGAAAATTCCTATATGTATATAATATATACATTAAGGTCAAAAGTAGGTAAATACTTACCTTTTATTTTGTATCCAAATTAAAATTGTCTTGAAAATGTTTGATGATAAAACAAAAATGTAATGTACGTAAAATTCGACGAAATTGTTCAAAGTCACAAATATTCTCAAATAGTTTTCAGCTACCAAAACAATATTAAATATGGCAACAAGGTTCGGCCATATTACATGGCGCATTATTTCATTGGCTGGTTAACATGGCGGCAATTTTAAATTAATCCAAACTTTTATATTTTTTTTTTGTAGTTATTTTTTAAATCCAACCACTTGTGGATACTGATTGCGTAAATAGTGTAGAATCATATGTAATAAAAAGAAATCCAACTTTTAATATAGTGGGACATCCCCATTCTTACCCATCAATCAAAGTGGTAACTCTATTTAGAAAATTAGCAGATACAGTACCCTCTACTCCACTGTGCTAAAGTGTAGGTAAAGAAAACATCAAATAGTTTGGAACCTGATATGTTCGTTATGGAATATTTGATTTGTGTAGTCTTTCCATGGTGGAAATCACATTCCACTTTCTTGGACTTTCTGAGTGCACACTTTTCTGCCTCAATGAAAACCTTTCAAAATACTAATCAGTCTGTAATGGATACACTCATGTCGGGTAACAATTGCCTGCTACTTCAGTCTTCCAGTCATCAGATATCAAAAATCCTTTAAAATTTCACATAGAAATAACTCACACAGCCAATTTACAATTAATGGCCATATTTCAACCTTTTTTTGTTGTTGTTGAAAATGGCAAATCTTCATAGAGACACCCTATCTGAATATCATTCGATGGGGTAGTGTGAGATTTTGACTCACTAAAACCTCTCCCCTTCTTCTATCAACTTGATGGAACCACCCCAAAGTATTTATCAGGTTGTTAGGTTAGTTCTTTCCTATTACCTCCTTCCCCCCGTCTTGCTGCATAAATTTTTCCTGTTCTCCAGCGCGCTTTCGTTCTTGTTCTTCTTTCTCCTTTTTTTTCAGGATTTCTGTGGCCATGCTGGCCATGGCATGCCACTGCGTATTCCTCTAGAGCATTACTTTCACATTATCTGCTGTGAGAGCTCTACGACCTTCATTTCCGCTCTTGCACGTGTACGCAGCCAGCGTTCGCATTTAAAGCAGGTGTGCTCAGCATTATCTATCCCTGCAGTACCAGCAGTCCGCATTCTTGGCCAGCTTAAACCTATAAAAGTATTCTTTAAAGAACCCATACCCACTCAACATTTGTATCATAAGTCTTCTGGTTCACGCCACTTTGGTGCTCAGAGCTTTCTATCGTCTGAGGAGTGTCCATGGTTTCATCTATTACTGCTGTTTTTACATCGCCCCTCCCTTTAAAAGTTTTGGCCGCTTGTTTTCCAACAGTTTGTTGGGCCACCTCTTTTCCCCCCCCTTTTCCGCATCCGTAGATATGCTTCGGTACGCACTGCAGATGTGTATGGCCATTCGCCTTTGCACCTTTTCCATCATATACCGGATGTAACATGATCATGGTACACCCCCATTTTCTCTTTTAGTTTTGAAGATAATTGATTGAAATTTGGGATATCCTATATACATAATAAACGACACTTTTCGACATACAGGTGTTTTTTTTCACTTTCGGTTTCGCCGGAAGTGACACTAAATTTCGAGTTTTAAATGGAACACCTTGTATATTATTGTATTTTTGAATTCTGCATAATTTTCTGAATCCAACGATACCAAATGAGTGGCATTTCAAACGTCAATATTTTTTATGGTATAATTTTTAGTTTTCCGGTGCCGATGACTTATTCTAAATGACCCGTGTAATGCTAGAAAAATCGAAATCCCGTCAAAAATACTAAATTACGTGATTTATGAGCAAATAAAGTTCATCAAAATGGTTTTTGGGGGAAAACTCAATTTTTTTCAAATGAAACCATATTGGTACCGTGATACCATTTATTAGTACTATTAATAAGAAATTTATTCAAATGTAGTATTGAAATGTGCGATAAATACAAACAAAATTATAGCTAAAAGAAAATAATAAAATACAATTTTGTTCTAATTACCTTGTTATACATAAGGTGGCTTTAGAATACAAAAAAATGAACACAAAACATTACAACAGTTGCTCAAAATGCTGCCCATTAACGTCAATGTACTTCTGAACTCGCATAGCTGTTTCTCGAGGAACGTTTGCCAATTGCTGGGTCGTTATGTTATTAATTGCGCGTCTTACTCGTAGTTCCAGGTCTTCACGGGTTGTAACGGCGGTTGCGTAGACAATATTTTTTAAATGACCCCAAACAAAGAAATCAAGGGGTGTTAAATCAGGTGACCTTGGAGGCCACCCACAGGACCATTCGTCGAAATTACGTTTTCTCCGAAACTCCGTTGAAGATAATCAATTACTATCCTTGAATTATGGGGAGGAGCGCCATCTTGTTGGAAATACATTCCCTTCGTAAATAAAGGAATTCATAAACTGTCCTCAATTTCATTTTGCAAAATCCCAATTATCTGGACCAGTCAGGGGTCCTTCAAATATTATTGGACCAATGATTCTCTACCGATTTTTCAAGCCAAACATTGAAACCGAACCGCACTTGAAAGTTACCCTCCCGTAATAAATGGCTTTTCTTGTGTCCAATATTTTGTATTTTGTCGGTTAAATAATCCCAAATTTGTAAACCAAGACTCGTCTGAAAATAAAATCATTCCCAAAAATCATTGTTTGGCTGCACGTTATTCTGCAAAATCCAATTGTAATATTCCATCCTACGTTCGTAATCATTTTTGTATAAGTGCTGGTGCAATTGGTATTTAAAAGATTTGTAGTGGTATTTGTGCAAAATTCGGCTTACTGTTTGGTGACTGATTTCCAATTCAAACCCAATTTGCCCTAAAAAAACAGTATTATCAACTTTTATTCGAGCCAAAACATTAATATCCGTTCCTTCGTCAAAAGAAATTTTCTTCGGGATCATTGTTGGGCTCACTTCGGAATTGATTTTCAAGACGATTAAAATCATTTTTCGCTGGACATTGTCTACCAGGATATCATTCGGCATAAAGGTGTCTAGCCGCAACGGCATTTTTTTCTACATTCCCCATAAATAATTAACATGTTCACTTTTTCATCTCTTGTATAAATTTGCGGCATTTTGAACACAATTAACAAGAATTTTAAACAATTTTTAAAGACGCAATAAAAACACGGGTAAACCAACAAATGTTTGACAAGCTAAATATTTCATTGTTTTCAAAGCCACCTGGTAGTTACTTCTTAACATTTAATTAGAACAAAATTGTATTTTCTTATTTTCTTTTAGCTGTAATTTTGTTTGTATTTATCGCACATTTTAATACGACATATGAATAAATTCCTTATTAATAGTACTAATAAATGGTACCACGTTACCAATATGGTTCCATTTGAAAAAATGGAGTTTTTCCCCAAAATCCATTTTGATGAACTTTATTTTCTCATAAATCACGTAATTTAGTATTTTTGACGGGATTTCGATTTTTCTAGCATTACACGGGTCATTTAGAATAAATCTATTGTGATCACCATCGTGTCTTCCACCTCGAAGGTTATTTGGGGCACCTTTCTCCACCCTACAAGCATCACATCTGCTGTTTTTTTTTTTTTGGGAGCGAGTCTAACTTTTTTCCTCTCATCCACTGGTTAATAGAAGAGGCAGCATGGTCTATTACCCTCTCCAGTATCTCCCTCGTTCTCGTCGTGGCAACTATACCGATGTTGTCTGTGTACCGACGAGCGTTATGCCTTCAGACATTTCATATCTAAAAACTTTGTAGTGGATGTTCTGCAAGAGAGGCCCCAGCACCCATTCATGTGAAACCCCGCATGTTACATTGTCTGATGTACAAGAGATAGGTACATCGGACACGAACAGTTCCCCCCTGTAGATAGCTGCAGGTGATCCTGTGGAGGTACGGTGAGATTTCTCTCCTCTCCAGCTCTTCCATTATTCCTCTCCGGGCATTCTGTAATATTTCAACATTTAACCAGATGTCACCTACACTGTAGTTATGGTTATTACAATAATGAGAAAATCATTTATAAATTTAGAAACAAATATTAGTTTTCTTTTATAGAAACCGAGCAATCTAGACTGCCGTTTTCACATTAAACAAATTATTTATTTGTATGTTGCACAGGAAACAGTGTAACAAAACTCAAAAAAGTATCAATTTATTTAAAAGTAGTTTATTCATAAGGCACTTATAGCATAAAATAATTTTTTTGTGATCGACAGTCTTAACTAAAATGTCTATGTAAAAAAGGCTTACTTAAAAAATTTTACAATAAGAGTAAAAATGTAAAATAGTTCCTTAAAATGAGCAAAAGCACTGTTTTATCCCTACATTTATAATAATAATCACATAGTCAATTACAGAAAAATCTCAATTCAATACAAATTTGAGATCTAAAACACTATGGCATAAAAAATAAAATTACAACTAAATTCACATTCGCTTTGAAAAAAAAAAATCAAAGTTAACTTATTTCTCTACAATAAAAAAATAAAAAAGTAATATTACTTTCATTTTCGTTGTCAAAAAATTATCGTTGCTCCCACAACTTATGTTTCAGTCTCTTTGAATTTTTCCATTTCGGGATAGATAGGACTCATTTCTATAGTACTGGGGGCCGAGGGCAGGTTACTGTTGCTTCCAAAATTCAAACGACGGACAAACTCATCCAAAATTTCCCCAAATACCAATTGATTTGTGTTTTGGCCCAACAAATGAAGAAGCAAAAAGTCCCCGACCTAAAAACCAGTTTATTATTCTTAGGGGTAATGTTCATATTATTTTGTAAAATAATAAAGGCATCTAGTAATAGCTTAATTGACCAATTAGAAAAAATTATGTTGCAAGTAATTGGGAAATTAAAATTGCTGCATTTTATTGTTAAACAGGAAGATGGTTGTTACGTCAAGTTGAACTTACATAGAGGTGTACTAAATATGAACTGAATGTTGCAATAATTTATTATACTTTGGCCCTTTGGTAGTGTTAAACAATTACATGTTACCTGTGTTTTTCTGATTATGGTGTCCACCGCATTAGGAACCCCAAACCTAAATCTTCTTTTCAGTATCGTTACCCTAGTGCTGGGCAGCAATATAACCGCAGCTGAATAAACAATAGCAAGTCCAGACAATATAGCCAAAATAATAAACCAGAACCATAAGAAAATGTAAATCTTTTCGTTGAGAATATTCAAAGCTAGCACGCACAATGCGTCGTGTTTTTGGATTGAGCCAGTTGGACCAAATTTATGGAAAGTACATTTCGTAACTCTTGGGAAAACGGCAACCATTGGGTCAGTACGATTTTCTTGATTCATATTTGAGAATGCCACAACATCTGTTCCATAAGTTAAAAATGCGCCACCCAAGAATTTATCTGTCATAAATATGTTAACCATCTGAAACATTTAAATCGTGTTTATTGTTCCGTATTAATGACGCACAATAAATTGTTTAAGTAAATTAAATTAATCAATAATGATATGAAAGTTTGTGTTCAAACGATCTAGAAATCAATTTAATTTTTTTTAATATTACTCATAAATTATGAACGTATGCCCCAGGACACAATTCTTTATTTATTAATATTATATATTTATTACCACATTTTGATTCAAATATCATACACACTCAATATTCTCTACCTGTCATGTCGGTCTTTGGCCAAGGGCAACAAATTATTATTTAAGGTGAATGCATTTTAATTGATTTATGTATAAAAATATTTTCTCGTGATGTTCAGATAGTGTCAATGTACCAAATAAATAAAACATCTCTCTGGGTCTAAATCCACTTTATTTAAAATGTACATTTACTGTAACTAATTACTGTAGTTGCAATGAAAATAAAATTTGAGTTATTAACCTTTTGGTATCCTTTTAATCATGCTGTTTTATAGAGTTAATCATTGTTAACAGAAATGTTTATATTGCTACTATTTTATGGGTACTCTAAAAATTTATTAATCATAATGGTCTTAGCTATAATTAACATTTAAGTAATCATTATTGAAATATGTACATAGATATTAGAAATGGATAAGTTGCGATACCAAAATTAAAAATTACAATAGGTATATCTAAAACCCCAGTGTAGGATGCAAAAATATATTTTGTACTACATATTTTCCAGAATGTAAAAACAAATAATTACATATTTTTAATGGGCATTTCCCACAATTTTTTTTGCTTATCCGACAGTATTTTAAAATCCTAAGACCACTAAATTTCTTCCGATTTTTTTTTAGCGTAATAAAGGGGGAAAATAACAAAGTTTTGAATTTTAGCCCTATGACGTCATCTGGCAAGGTACGCATTGAAACCGAAGCAGCCAGTGAAATCGAAGACGGTACTGTTGTGTTGCCAGATTTACGTATTAGCGTGTCTCGAGTTATGTATATACTTTGTTATTTGGATCTTTGCGCGTACGTCACAATCACAAGCTGTATGAAGTAAATAAATTAAAAGTCATTACATTTGAGCAAGGGTATATGCTGGAGAACAATATTTGTTATATATTCCAACACTGAGATAGAGCATGCTCTAACTTTCACCGGCCTCCACTGAGTACTTGTCAATGGTTAAAGGTAATTTTCAAGTTATGTGATTCATACAGCTATAATATAATGTCAAAAATATAATTGCAAAAATATTACGATGCCGCTGAATCAAGTGACAAACAAGCTGGTTAATGAAGCTGAGATATAGATTCATAATCGTGTCTTTGTTCCACCAATTATTAACTTATCGGTCAGATGTCTTAGCCTGCCTAGATTTATCTATATTTGCTTGTCCTATGAATGCATTGCTACGGACGCAGTTCGTAACTAATTTGATACACACGCAAAGATAAAAACTACAAAGTATAGCATATTTATTTCATTACTAAATTTTAACGTTTTACATTGAAAAAACACGAATCATTTTTGAATAATAACCTTCAGAAATTTACACACGCCAGAGAAGTTATTTGTCGCCTAGGCACGACGATCTTTCCAAAAGGATTGATTTCGGGGATCGATCTAGATCGATAGTAAAAAAAATCGATCACGATAAAATCGGACTTGAAAATCCATCAAAGGTCGATCTGCGATATTTTTATTTTGCTTTACTTACACACAGAATTTGATTACTTGGAATTGAATTGGCTAATTATATTATATGTATTTATATTACCCGACCAGTAACAGTGACTACGAAAGTTACTATCTCTGTTTTTATTTACGACTGCGCTGTAATTCCCCAACGGGCACGTCTAAAATTGCGGGAGTCCCGAAATACATACGTGCTTGATTAGTGTATTAATTAATTTGAACAAAATTTTAATAGTTTTTATATGGTTAATTATTCTTTTACCAGTAAGACCGAAAAAAGTCGATTTTTGTTATTTCAAAATGTCGATACAAAATATTAATTTTTTTAATCGATTCTTGGAAATATTGATATAAGATTGACATACCATTGTGTCGCCGCGTTGGAAAATACATACATAAGTATTTACCTTTTATACTGTATGTAAGTCTTGAAAAAGCACAAAATAAATGCACAAATAGTTAAAACAATATTTTTCATATAATATTTTACAACATAATAAACACGAAATATGACAACACCAACGAATAGTGCACATTATATCATTGGCTGTTTAAATAGCGGTACCTATAAATTACTCTGAAATTTATAATTCTGTAACAGTAAAAAAGTTTAAAATGGCACCACCATTGTTTCACATACAGTGTGTCCCCGGATAGAGTGAACAATACTTGTAAATTTTTTAATTTTCAATTTTTCGGAAAAAGTCATTCTTTATAAAAATTTTGCTTATTTTGAAATTTTAAAAGCCTTAATAAAATATTCGAAAAAATATACAGAGTGATCAAAAACTTAAAAAAATATGAAACTTATTCAAAATTTAAACTACCAATATTTTTCTTTTTTAAGAAAAATGTCATGAACAATTGTTGTTCGTAATCATAAAACCGCCTTAAATTAAAAATTTCGTTGAAAAAATTTATTGAGAGAAATAATTTATCAATATTTTGCCGATAATTAAAATGGTTTTTTCTCTTTGTTTGCGACAGATTTTGAAAATCTAATATTTCACAATTGTATAAGCCATTTGTAGGAGAGTAAAATTTTTTATAGAATTCATTTTTTTTAAATGAAAAATAGAGAAGTTTCTTTTCCCATTTCAGCATTAACTTGAAAATATTGTTCTTCAATAACATCCAATTGTTTCAACGAAATTCTTAATTTAAGTCAGTTTTATGATTACAAACAATTGTTCATGACATTATTCTCTAAAAAAGAAAAATATTTGGTAGTTTACTCTTGAACAAATTTCATATTTCTTGATCACCCTGTGTAATTTTCGAATATTTGATTGCGGGTTTTGAATTGTCAAAATAAGCAAAACTTTTTATAAACAATTCCTTTTTTTCGAAAAATTGAAAATAAAAACATTACAAGTATTGTGAACTCCATCCGAAGACACACTGTATAATGCAGAATCATATTCATATACTAAAAAAAAAACTTTTAATCTAGTGGGACATCCCCCACTTTTAATATGTTATTTTTGTTTTTCTGACATTTTTTTCTCATTTTTATTAATAAATGAATTTATTAAAAAAAAATTAATAAGCAAATAAGTAATTTTTCATTTATAAAAATGTGCAGCCTTGTGGATTTTTTAAATAACTATGATTTTATATTTCTCTCATTCTCATTAATGAATGAGATGATGAAAAAAAATATATTTGAAAATAGTTCTTTTGATAAACCAATAATTTGCTTTTTATAAAAATTCTTAGTCTTATGATTTTTGAAAATAGTGGGTTTTCTACAAAGTGGAATAATAAAACTTCATATATTTCGTCGTTCTCAAATACGGATCTAGAATGGATATATGTTGTCATTCATTGCTCAGAACAGTGTCATAGATAGGGGTTTTTCTTAGTTTTATTCAGTTATCGTTTTCATGGAAATTTATCTTTATAATTTCTGTTTACATAATTTCCTTCTAAGCAAAATATTGCCAGTTATATACACATTAAATATTATGTGGAACATATTTGACACTTTTACTCACCACATTGACAAAATTGAGAGCCTCACACACGAAGTACCCAAATGCATAAGAATTGTGGAGATGCATCGTTTCTACCAAATATTGTACTAATCTGTTCTGCCTATATTCTCTTTCTTGTTTATCTCCAACTAAAGCCCCTCTCATTCCCTCGGAAATCATTCTTATTTTGCCTTGTTCCCAGTTCTTCCAAATCCAATGTGGAATATAGAATAAAACTCCCTAAAAGATAAATATAAATTTTACCAAATCGTAATTTTTTTGTATGTTAAGGTCGTTTTAGACCAGGATAAATCTTCAGGGTTCCTACTAATCCTTCAGAATTAAAATCCATGACTTTCCATGGCCAAAAAATTTATAAAAAAAAGGAAGTAATAGATTGTCGCACAAAAAAAAAAGTTTTTATATTCATAAACATTTTACCTAAGCAATAAATTTAAATTTTCACGTGCTTCAATAAGAAAAAATTAAATAAGTAATAAAGAATAAAATGTTCAGGAGAACTTATACGAATTATTAAAAGTCAAGACATCAATTTCCGGTTAAAAATCAAGGTGGGAACCCGGATTTTACAATAAAAATAATCAAAATACAAGCGTATTTGTAGTTTTTAGCCATTTCGAATCCAGAAACATTAACAGCATTCATGCGAAGTAACAGATTTGTCTCAGGTCTTGTTTTAAAGTTCCTATAATAAATTATTGGAAACGATTTGTCATTAGTTCGTGGTCGTATCTACAAAAAGATTTAGAAATCAAACTCAAGGGAACAAGATTCATTCAAGCATTTAAATATCTGCTTATAATTGTGTTTGTTGTTATTGGGTCTTGGTTAAATCCTCTATGATTTAAACATGTATAGATAAGATAACATTAGAGATATTTTTCATTCAAAGATTATCGAAACTATAATACAATACTAAAGGCAAACAATTGAGACAACCGAAAATACCATATTCATGGCGAGTTCCAGTTTTAGACGTGCAATTTGAAAAGAATACTGTGCGAAATGTGGGAACATCACAGATGCGTAAAGTACATAATCGGTGAACTTATTGGTGACACGACAACTTTCAGGGTGAAAAAGGAGTGCTGAACAACAGCCCGTCTAGACGGTGGACATCTTTGAAACGTAGTACTACACACGTCAAAACGATGCCAGCCATATCGATTTTTCAGTAGATCTACCGATTTTAATAGAAATTTGCCAATCTACCGATTTTTAGAAATTTCTCCCGATTTTTACAAATTTCTACAGATTTTTTAAATTCCTCAGAAAATAAATAACCTTTTAGCACTAACTTGAAATTGGATGGCATATTTAAATCAATATTGCAAATAATAATTAATATACAATAATTTGTCTTTATGTTTTTTGCTTGCACTTATGATTAGACGGGCTACTCGTAGGGCTTATTTAAAATAATAAATGCATCGGTGAGTAGGAGAATCCCATGCTCTTGCATTCTGGAAACCGGTGATTCTGCGTTGTAAAAGGTTAATAATTTTTGAAGAAAGGCGTATCACCCGAAAGCGAAAGTTATAAATGCGAATGAACAGTTTTACTTTGCAGTGTTTTTTTTCTTTTGTCTATTTGTCATCTTTATCCTTTATTTTTCACGCTCAAAAATATATATTTTTTAAAATATTTTAATTGACTTTGTTTAGTTTACTGTGTCTATTTAATTTTGAATGTTTTTTTGTGGATGAACGTTCTTCTTTTTTGAATAACAGAGTAAAAGACGTAAAATTATATTTTATATTTTTGCCACTTACCGATTTTTGTCAATGTAATAAACCGATTCAGCCATTAGCTGGGTTAGTACACGTTCAGTATAATACAAGAGAGCAGACTACGGCCATATAATTGTGATATTTTTGCTGTGAATTCGACAGTCGCAGTTACAGAAGAAGACGAAAGTAGACATGCGAAAAAAATGTAGCGGTAATTATGATTACTTCTGGGTATCTGTAATGCACACTTACGTGCCTTTTATTTCTTTAACGATGTTTCAAATCAAATAATCGACGTTTTTTAACGTGTCCTATTATTTTTTCTTTTAACGATATATCTGGCGTATGTTTCACGCACAGACAAATGGACTAGTTTTGACATCACATAATTATGTAAACTACGTACTACTGTCATGACATACCGGTTGCCTACACATCACACTGAAACTGGGCCATTAAAGCATGTGTCTATCAAGGCGACATTTTCGAGGGTTGAAGACAGCGTATAATTTTATTTTATTTCTCCCTTGGAGGAAATATTTAAGAACTTTCACTAGCTAATTTACACACACAGAACATGTTTGATTATGTACAATATTCCACACTTTAGAAAAACTGTATTATTGATTTAATAAATTAATATTAAAAACGGATTTAGTATCCACCAATAGGAATTACAATCTGTGACAATCAAATTGCACATATCAATTAGTTTGTGGCTAACTTCAAGTTGTTGACATAGTTTATAACCTCTTTTCCTTTTAACACGCTTCACCTGTATGTTTCTACTGTATGTATCAATGTAACGGAATCTTTCAACGTAATTTTCACCAACTTCAAAACGGCTGATTAAATTGAAAATTTGCACACATATTAAGGACCGATGACAATACAATAATTTGAATGCGTATCGACGCATTTCTCTTAAAAAAGAATTCTAAGCAGATGTCAAAGTTGTGTGATCGGCGCATTCGCCAAAATAACGGAATCTTTCAACGTAATTTTCACCAACTTCAAGACGTCTGATTAAATTGAAAATTTGCACACGTATTAAGGGCCGATAACAATACAATAATTTGAATGCGTATTCGATAAATAAAATAACAATAATTGAATGCGTATCGACGCATTTCTCTTAAAAAAAAATTTCTAAGCGGATGTCAAAGTTGTGTGGTCGGCGCATTCACCAAAATATCGCATCCATGATAAGTTGGCAGAAAGTTAACCACTAATTGAATATCGTAACTCATACTATACTTGAAATACAAGATGAACTAGTTACCAATTTACGATAAGAATGTTTTTTTTTTAAAGCATTTAATTCTTTTTGTTTTTTTTCAAAATATACAGCAATTCAACAATAGCAATACAATAATTTGAAAAAGAAAATGAAAAAAAAAAATCCGAAATAAATTCAAATCCATAAATTTTGATAAAAATTTTAATTAAAAAATTTCGACAAAAATTCTTGAAGACTATTACATTTGTTTTCGTTACATGAATAAAAATATAAAAAAATAAATTATAGTTTAAAAAACTAAAAAAACACGCTTTAATAGCAAACCGAACTAAAAAGTAAAAAATAAGAATGAAGTGATTGACGAAAAAATTAATTTTATTGTAAAAAGCGTGTGTGCTTGTACTATATTTTTATGATAACTCTACTTTTATTAATAGCTACCAATAACATATTTATAACAATTGATATCAAACACCCCACGCTTTTTACAATAAAATGAATTTTTTTGTCAATCGCTTCATTCTTATTTTTTACTTTTTAGTTCGGTTTGCTATTAAAGCGTGTTTTTTTAGTTTTTTAAACTATAATTTATTATAAAATAACTGTGTGTTTGGATTGTTGGAATATAATGTCCTGCAGGTAGGCAACAATTAAGAAAATATTAGCTTTACTGTTTTTTTTTATTTATTTAAAATGATTTTTAGTTTTATCAGTATATGCCTATAAAATAAAATGTAAAAACCGGTTGTATGAGTGATAATATATTTGACTTCTGCAAAGAAAGTAAACTCATACGGAAAGGAGAAAATTCTTCTTTTAATTTGGTATCCTTTAGGAAATTAAACATTTTACATCCAATTTTATTGATATGGTCACATTCTGGCGCAAACCATAAACTCATAGTTCAAAATAAACAGAAAAACTCCTTTTTAAATCGATATATACAATATTTGAACTTGAATATACGAAAGTTAGGTTATAAAACGTGACACAAGTAAGTTGTAAGGATGATGAAGTTAGCAGCTATTAACTTTTGACTTTACTCCTATTGGAGAATATTTCATCCTCCGATTAATTAATATTAATTAATATAATAATTAATATAATAATGCACACGCTTCTGGCACTTAACTTGAAAATAAAAATATTTTTGTACCTGGAAAAATAGGACAAATGGCACCCACTGGTAGTAACTGTGATACCTCCTGTCTTGATTGTCATTACCTAGCCCAGGATGTGCTATATCTGTACCAATACGCCGTCCTTGTTCATGAGGCAACGTAAAAGTGTAGGTAATCCAACAATACGTGTTTATCACATGTCCCGGTACACCCCTGTCATTTATACATTGAATTGGGTCACCTGAAAGCGAAAAAATAATTAGTTCATACAAATCGAACGAATCTTATACTAAAATTGAAAATTTTTAAAAATGATTTGCTTACCTATTAAATTGTTGGCAGTTACAATTATACAGCATAAAAATAATATTGCAGATGTAATTCTGTAATGTGCCCTAAAAACCATGTTGTCTATCATAGCCTTGTCTATAAGGTAGCGGACTTTTATGAAGCCCGCTACAGCGGATACCATTCCAAAGACCGTCATGTTGAATTATTTCTGAAACAAGTGAAATATATTATTTTCATTTTGAATACATGTCTGTGTGGATTAATGTCATTCAACAAATTGGTAACAGTGTTGATACTGTGTTTTTATAATCTAACAAAAGCTGCTGAATATTTATTTCTGCGTAATGTGGCAAAAAACGATGAACTTGTAATATTTGAAAATATTTACAGTTTCCTTATATTTAAGATTTGATCAACTGGACGGAGACCAACAGTTTATTGTGGAATCCCAACCACATCTTGAAAATCGACGAAATTCGCTTGAAATGTGAAACACTGTATATCTCGTCCCACCTGAGAACATTTTTTCTTAGTATTATTTTACATAATTAGCGTAATTGATCTGCACAGTCAACTCACAAATTAGCTTATGTTAACATACTTTAATTAAGATTTTAAATAAAAAAGTCTTTAATATGACATTCCTACAGTATATGGACATAAAGAAAATTGTAAAGATGTCTCCCGAACAATGCTCAATTTTGTGTGATTTTATATTAATTTGACTGTATTTAGTTGTTATATTTTCTATGTTTACAATTAACGGAAGTATCAAAAATATTTTATATTCATTTTGTTAAGTAACTCTCTGTTATTTTTAAATAATATTTTAAGTTTAACCGTTGGCAGTACCGTCAACCCCCAATAGGGTTTATGGTCCCGGTTTTTCAGCAGGTCCAAAATTTTTTTTTTTTTGGATGTTTTTTAACACAATTTTTTTTTTTTTAAAAAAAAAATTTTTTAATATAAAAAACCCCCAAAAAAAAAAAAAAAAAATATTAAAAAATAAAAAAAAAAAACATTTTACATTTGAGTTACAGACCATTTCCCGAGTAACAGTCGTTTATGTTTTTAAATCATTTTGTGTATCGCAAAATAGAATGTGGTTTTGAAAAGTTAGTTAGTTAAAAACAGTTGGAAAAGAAAAAGATAATAAATGTGTATAAAAACGAGCCTTTTTGATTAAATTTAATAATTATTTAATTTATGTATAGGTATAGATAACCTTGCAAAAATTAAGCAAGGTAATCTAAAAACAATTAATTCTTATATTATATTACTAATTTTTAGTAAAATATAGTTATTGATTATTGATTTAAAGATTATTTTAATAGTTAAAAGACAAAACAACAAGTAAATGTATATTAATATTAAAATATAATTTAGTTATTTTGCCGAAATTTATTGTGAAAAATGTGTTAACTTTTTTGCATTTGTCATGAAATTTATCTTATAACACCAAAATATAAGTAAAGAAAATAAATGCATTTTCAATAATTCCAAACTTGTGCGTTATACTATTATTACTAAAAATATATGATATCCGAAAGGATGAAAAAAATTTTGTATATAAACATTTGTCCTAATGTGGAATTAATATCCTCTTGAAGGTGTCGAGATATAGCGTTCTGCAAATAAATACAAACAATTTAATGTTGAATAAATTTATTTTGGATAAATATTAGTCTAATAGTGATATGTTGTGTCTTGAGTAATGTTTATTAAAATATTTCTATTTTAAATGTAGTTTCAGGGGCGATACATTTCAGTTTTTTGTTTCGTTTCGTATTTGATTTGAGATATAGCCTCGTATGTAAAGTTAAAATTACATAAAATGGTGCTCTTATTAAGGATGAGTAAGTTAAAAAAAATACTACTAAATTTTATCAGATATGATTTCTATATTTATGTACTTAAAGAGCGATATGGTTATATGTGCCATCTGTATTATTGTGAAATAAAAAAAAATAAAAAATAGTGAAAAAACTCCCAGTGAATTTCTTTTGTGTTCAAGTATTTTAACAAAAATCTGTTATTTAATGTGGCGTTAAGCGTTTACATAATATTTGATTACAAATAACTCCAAACAATGGTCCCATCTAAATTTCGTGAGAACTTTAGGTAATTTTTAATGTCGTATTGTTCTCCCGTGTCAAAAGAAGAATAGAGAAACAATTTAACACTGCTGTGATTCTTTACTGAGCAAGCCCAGTAAAGAGACTTTCCGGGTGTGTTGCGTACAATATTTTTTCTGTAACCCTTCTTATTAGTCTCAAAAAAAACTTTTTATCTTGAAATCCCTTACAAACAAAAATCATAAAATTCAACTGACGGATGTCACATGCTTACTTTCAAATAAGACTTTATTAATCATTTTTAGTTATCACATTCTTTTGTCTGCCAAAAATAACATAAGGGATCGGTAAAGACTTTACCGGTAAACATATTTTCCACTAAAAAAAACTGACCAAAAACAGTTAACTTTCTAGACAATTGCGAAAAAAATTTTAATGGTATCAGCAATAGACGTTTCATATTTATTACCAAATGACTTAATTATCATCTGTTAAACACATATTAGGGTAAACAATTTTGTCAATTCAAATTATTTTTTTGTTTTTTTTTGCCACTTGAGTCGCCCAGAAAATATATCTACAAATTTTGTTTATTTATTTTAGAAATCATTCTTACAGGAACAGTGCCAGTTAATATGTATTGTGTATAATAATAACTGAATAATGTATTATTACATTTTAAATAAATACATGAAATGTTTGTTTATTTAATGCGTTATTACATGTGTACCAAAATATATTTTATCGTAAATGTATTACTAACGTGAAGTCATAATTTATAGTTTATTATGCATAGTTATTTATCACCAACGTGATATATTAATTGTATTAAATATGTGCAAGATGTTACACACATTGATAAATATCAATTTTTTATGTTATTTTCGGGGTTATTTTAGAAGAAAAAGTTGTAATGTCTCCAGTTTTCATAAAAGCTATAATTTAATGATGCACCTCATTTTTATTTGTTTTTAATGGGGATTACCCACTATATAGAAAGTAGTAGAGTTTCCATTTTAAAGTTTTCAGCATTTCAGAACTTTATAATCAGAATTTCCACCACATAAACAACCAAAGAAATATAATACGTGCTATTCTACACTCACAAGAAAAGTCTATGAATATTTTTACAAAATCATACAAGACATAAAAGATGTGTTTATTTCTAAATCAATTAAAAAAAGACGTATTTACAAAAATGTCCCTAGACTTTTCTTATGAGGAAATAAAAGAAATTATTGCCTGTTTCCTTTCTAAATCAATTTAGTAGAGAAATACGTATATTTATAAAAATATCCCTAAACTTTTCTTGTGAGTGTATTTCCGGCTCGGCGTTATCATAGTCCCTGTTTTTGTCACTGCGTAAAGACTGGTGTAGAAATATTGGCGATTTTCTCTATTTCGTGTTTTGTACATTTAGTTTTGTGTCTTATCAAACTTTTTCAAGACGATACTAATTTGCACACAGAATAAAACGTGAGTAGTATACGTGTTTTTCAACATAACCTGTAAAGCATCTGTACGTGACGTCACGTTTTTTAACATTGTTGCCTGGAGGATAAACAAATAAAAAATCATAACCTCACTTCAGATCTCTGTATAATATAAAAAGAAATGTTACGAAACATTGGTGATTAGTTGGAACATCACAACACATTTGAATAGGATATTCCAATTTTTAAAACGATATCCATCCACCCCTTCAACTAATAAGAGGAATAAGTAAATCTGGCTGCTTGTGTTTTAGCGCGAAACTAACCGGATGGCATCAAAAGACTAGAATTCGAAACTTTGTTATTTTTTTTACTATTTTATGGAGGGCGAACCATTAAAAAAATATATATGAGATTAAATATTCAAATCCTATCGATTAAGAAAATAAATAAAAAGTAGAACATTATTTTTCAGTTGAATATGATGGAATACATGAAATTGTTATCAGTATTAATGAGGCATAGTTAAATAATTAGTAATAATCACATTATAAACATAGTTACCAAGAACCAAGCAATTTCAATAAAAAAACTCATTCTGAGGTAATAATAAAAAATGGTCGGAATATTATCAATTAAAGATAAACTTGTGAAATCTGCGGTTGTTTATACGTGTATAAATACCCGTTTATTTATAAGTGAATAAAAATAATGATAATCTATTGTGAATGACAATAAAAACAATGGGGAGAAACTGTTTAACATGAATTTTTGCGGTATAAAAAGGGAAATTTTTAATTGTGTTCTCATAGAATTTACACACGTATAAGTTTATTTAAATAATTATAATTAAAATGTGGTAAAATTGTTAATTTATCGTATGGTATTTTTTTATCCTCGCCGCTTTTTTGTGCACTACAATAACAAAATTCACATCTCCACATGTTCATACAGGGTGTTGCAATGATGTCACGACAAAAGGGTGATCTTCTGGCCAAAGGAAGCAAAAAACAACAATAACATTTTTTCCTAAAATGATTGCTAAGCGCCCTACGATGTTCTGAAAATATAACATTAAACAGGCTTTTTAAATAATTATTCAGTGATGGTTGAATGTACCGACCTCAAAATTAGCAGGGGAAAATTGTTTTCATAGGCGGTACGTACACGAAAAGTTTCATCAAGAAGTAACCAGTGGCATGATAAATCAAATCAGATCACTGAAACGCCCTGTATATATGTAATTTTGACCTTTAAAGCCGTGAATTTAATAACTCTGTAATTATTGTAACAAGTTTTTTTGATCTTAGCAAAAAAAAAAATTGTGAAGAAAATATTAACTGGTTAAAAAGCTAATATTAATGTTAATTGGTGGTGACGGTTGTTCATTTTCTACAAAATTGCGTTCAAACTAAATACAGAAAATAATTTTACTATAATGTACCCACTGCCACTGCCTTACTTCTATGACTCGATAGTGTTACGGACGTTCCAGCCATACGACTGGGTGTCACATCAGGACCGGACTAAGAGCTATGAAACTATTGGTTCCGTGTATCTGCGATGTCAGCACGTCAAAGATTCCTACTCCACGACAAAATGGTTACGGGTGTCATTAGGGCGTACAAAAACACAGATGAGTGTATCTCCTGTCGTCGGTGATTGGTCAATTGGCGGAAATAGACCAGCCTTAAATAAGTGATTAAAAATAAGTCACTTTTGTGATTTCTGTGTTCACAGTTAAATTTCACGTAGGTGGCAAATTTATTTATCTTTTACTGATCATTTTTTTTATATACTTTCAACATCATTGTCAAAATTAGACGAAAATTATAGTCGCAAGCTCAGGTGTTAAAAAAAGCGCCAGTCTGCTAACGAGTGTGTATGAAAGAATTATAATAAAGCTGAAGTTTCAGTATAATAAATGTGTACATCTATTATAAAATTATCTTAAGAAATTACCCGAAAAATTGTTCCCTATCAATTGATGCCCCGCCCTGTATAATTATACAGGGCGGGGCAATAGTGAGTCCGATTTCGATATATCGAGTTCTATGATAGGTAGAAACTTGATTCAAAAACACATATAAACTAGACAAAAAAAAGTCTATAACCGGAAATTGTTTTCGAATATACAGGGTGAGCCAAGACGATTCTACAGGGTCAACTAATATTTTTTTAAATGAAATGCCATATATTATCAGAACATTTTTTTGAAACCTCTTTGTGGCCCCCTTCCACTCCTTTATTATTATTGACTTTCTCCCAACTAATTGGATGTACTGATTTTTTTTTTGTTGAAATTATACTATTTACACGTGTATATTAAAAATATCACTACATTTACAGCTATCGATTTTAAGAACAAAAATGTTAATACTTCCGAAATGGATACAGTGTGGTCAAAAAGGATTTTTGGGCGATGTGATGTAAGATTGAAAAACGAACAGTTTTATATAGATGTATGTACAAAAAATATTCGTTTTTCAATTCTACATCACATCGTCCACTAATATATAGTGTGTTCCATTTGCAAAAATTGAGAAAATTCAGTTCAAATAGTTGTAAATTTAAAAATATTTTTTGGCCACCCTGTATACTTTTAGGAAGTTTTTTTCTTAAAATCGATAATTGTAACTGTGGTGATTTTTGTAATATACACGTGTAAATGACAATTTCAACAAAAAAATTATTACATCGAAGTGGTTGGGAGAGTCAATAATAATACAGAAGTGGAAAGAGGCCACAAAGAGGTTTCAAAAAATTTTCTGATATACATGGCATTCCATTTAAAAAAATGTTAGTTGACCCTGTAGAATCGTCTTAGCTCACCCTGTATATTCGAAAATAATTCCCGGTTATAGACTTTTTTGTCTAGCTTGTATATGTTTTTAAATCAAGTGTCTAGCAATCATAGAACTCGACATCGAGGTCGGACGCACTATTGCCGCACCCTGTATAGGCATATATGACTGCATGTTAGATTATAGTCATTGGCGTTATTGTCTAATTAAGTGTGTATATCGACACACGTGTATACTTTATATTTATTGCACTCTATGGTATTATTATCTTGTAATCAATGAAATTTCTGCAAATAAATATATTATTATATTTGCGCATACATAATATATTTTTTAAATTACATTTAGTACATTATCGCTGTAGCTCTATTAAATGTGTGTGTATGTGTGTATATATTAGTTTATTTTTATATAAAATGCTTTTTATAGCATAGTAAGCAAAAAAATGACACAGGTGTCGACGGATATTAAAAAAAAGTCCTACTAACTTACTTGTTTTTATATTTACCTTTATCCAGACAGAAGAGATAACGCAACAGCCGTGAATATGAATATTAAAAAAAAAAATTTAATATGAGTGTAACGTATTTTTAATTACCTCTGTCCTATTTATACACGACACAACAGCTGCCAAAATATATAGGCGGCCAAGGTCTACTATTAGGAACAAATTTCAGAATAAGTGACAGTAGCTACAATTTTGAAAAGGAAACTGCAACATAGCAAATAAAATAAATTTCCTCATTTGCTGCCAGAAAACGTGTGAAACCAATTTCACACATAATTGAACCGGCTGGTTTATTCTAAAATATTTTTTAAATTAAGGTTTTGGATTGTTACTATTGATTTCTATTAATTAAAATGATTGAGTACATTGGCCGTATCGTCAATGGTTTTAAAAAATATACGGACATTTAAGCAAGTTGTACAGTTATATGGTTGTACCCGCGATGGGCTTGGTTGTACCGCAAAAATATTTTTTTCATGTAAAAATAGTACACAATACACATTGTCACCCAGTTTGCAAAGCTTTGTTATTACTATGTTACAATTTACGAGTCAACAGCATCGCTAATTTTATGATTTCAAATTGCCTATGTACATTTTAAGACAAACAAAACGTGGTCAGAATGACGTTCAGATAAAGATTAATTTACATAGTAATAGTAACAGTTCGCAAACAATTTCAGTACCAAGCACTTTAAACCAGCATTAAGCCATGTGCGACCTCAAATATCATATTATGACATTTACAGGGAGCACATGAAAGTTTTATCAATTTATAGATTTTGAAGAACATCTGATTTAGAACGGGTTCTGGTTCTAAATTCACTTATACTTTTAATATGTCGTAATACCTTGATAACCTTTGCTTCAGTCAGCATTTACATATTTCAAACAAAAAAAAAGATAGACAAAGATATTTTGAAAACGCGGCAAAAAGGTACACTATTGTTTCACGACACTGATATGTAAAAATTTTTCATTACAAATTAGAACTAAAATTATTCTTTGTTTCAAAGAAACTGTCTAAACAGGTATTAAAAATTTTATCATATGCCACAGGTGTTACGAAATATTTTTTGCTCCACTAGGTAGACATATTGGTGTTTTCTGAAGTTAGTCGTCAGAATATCATTAGCAGACCAATAATAAGTTCTAATTGTGAACTCGATTAACCTTTGTTCGTAATTACAATAATATGTTCATCGAGAAAGTTAACTCCCGAGAAAGAAATATGGTTGTTGGTTGATTCTTGCTGGTCGAAATCAAGTCGAGTCCCTGCAGGATTCAATGTCTCAAAGTGTCATTTTTCGACTTGTTTCACGGTACCAAAATACTGGATCAGCATTTGAGAGGATCATCAAAGAAAAACCAGTGCAGTTCAAGACTTACTGTCAATAGAGTGATATGCTATACCTCAAAAAACATAGCAGATGCACTAGACAATGCCAGTGGTGTACGTATATCGATAGAAACGATCTGAGAAGAATTTCTTTGACCGTACATCGTAAACGAACGAGATTGGAATAAGCACGCGAATATCTAAGTATATTGGCGAGATAAATGGTGTTTTGTCTTATTCACCGATGAAACTCGAGTAAATGCTTAATGTTGTTTCCGCTGTGTTTTACCACACCCCAAATCCATATTGCACCCAAAATGGCTCATCATACAAGAAAGACTCAAGTGATCCTTTCTATACAGTTTCAGATAGGGATTCATACAAAAAATATATGAAAATCGCGAAAACTAAGTGACGTATCACGTTTTTGGGGAAAACATCAACCAAGAAATTTACATCAACGCCCCTGGTGGATTCGAAAAAGAACCTTTAGAGCCGAAATAAATCATTTTAAACTTCATTACGCACACCAAGTTTCATGAAAAAACTTTGACATATTTCAAAATATTAAGGAAAATCTAAGGGAAAATCCTTTTAATTGCCACGTGTATCTCCATGGACACAATGCGCTTGTCTTAAAAAGGTTCGGTACTCATTCATAATTTTCTCGAGTACTTAAGAATACCCTTAATACTTGCCAAATATGTGATATTTTTTTAACCTAATTTGAAACAACAATATGCTTATAGATCTTGTACATTATAAAACAAGATCACGTTAGTATACCCACCATTTCACATCCTACAATAAGCTGGTTTATATTCTTTTAATAATACCATATTAATGTATCAGGTCTTCATAAATGTTCGAAAACCACGTGAGCAATTATGTAGTTCCCTTTAACAGCTTTGTCGAGTTGTGCCGTTAGCAAAACGTTCCTTAGACACATACGTAGTGCAAAAATCCTCATCCGTAACTGCCTTAATATAAAAGACACAAAATCACGAGTTAAAAGGTACCAATTGATCACGTGGTTTTTAGTCTTTTATGAAGGCTCTGTATAGTTTGAAAGGATTTGCATGACATACCATTAGACCGCGTTATGTGTAATAATAAAATGGAATTTGATTTCTAGCTTAGACGAAAAATGTGAAATATTGTGCATTGTTGACAAAGATAATATACGTATCATTACATAAATATTATCATTAACATTAATATACCTATTACAAATATGTAACTTCCTGTTTGTTTTTAGTAAATTTGTATAGGCCTCGTTATTATGGTGTTTGTTGCGATTACTTGAAATAAATACAATAAATATCCTGATTTCTTGGATTTTGCCACTTTACTCTGTGTATTATAGTAGTTTAATTTCAAAACTAGTCACTCTGAATATCTGTTAATCTAAAGCAAATGTCATTTTGGGTAAAAACAACACGTGTATTTTATCCAGAGGGAAGTTTAAATACACTATTAAAAAATTATTATGTTCTACCCGAGGGGTAAACCGCTGGCTAGAATTTGTGCACCAAAGTGCATTCAAATTCACATAATGCACCGCAATGCACTGCTGAAGTATTTCAATGCATCGCAATGCATTATTAAGTATTGTAATGCACCATTGAAACGTTGCAATGCTCTATTGAAACATTGCAATGTACTAAAATGCATTGGCGAAGCATTACAATGCCTCAAAATACAACCTTTGAGCATTGCAATGATTTAAAATCATTGAACTCCATTTTCTAAATATAGAGTTCAATGTTTAAAATGCACTCTTCATTCTCTGCAATGCACCAACGCGACGTGCGTTAAGTCGTAAACAAGGTGGTCCAGTTATTTTCTTAACATTTTAATAGACCCAAGTATCTCACTTAAGGTGGCCATTTCCTAATTCGGATGTAAAAGTCAAATGTGGGCATGGCAGCGGGGTTGCCGTGTTTGAATTATTTTGATTAAAAGCAAGATTTAAATCAGTGGTTTCTTATCAAGCGATCTTTTTTATTTTATTCATTGAAAAAAAAATATATATACAATATTCTAACGAACACTACTAGAAATTTATTTCAAACATATTGCCATTTATTTTCTGTTTCGACATTTTCGTTATATAATTTGTACAAAAAATTTTCCGGCTTTTTCCGCTCCTAGCTTTTTTCTTAATTTTGAATGAACTAAACCAAATGAATAGAACTTTCTACAAACCCTAGCAATGTTAAATTGTCGGATATATCATTTTCCCTAGTTATATTGTATATGATAATGATCCTGAATAATTATGATACTTAAGTGCAAATTAATTGTTACATTTTTGTACCCAGAAAAACATGTTTTTTGTTTTAAACCAGATTTGTAGTAAAATAAATAAGATAAATATGACAAACGAAGCAAATGAGACAAATGAGATAAATGAAAAATAAGGTAAAGGAGATAAATAGGATAATTAAGATAAATACCATAAATATGAGAAATGTAAAAGGTGTAAAAGTTTTCAATACTTAACTGTATTTTTTTAATGCCTATAATAGGAAAATTTATATTTTTAGTAAATGGACTTTTTATTTGATTTAAAAACCACGAGATTTTATGTCTATCGTTGAAATTTTTCTTGTTAATCTAAGAAACACCTTAAATTAAATACGATACTTTTGGAAATAGCACTCTAAGGGCCGGTTTATCAATGGTTGGTTAGTTAGTAAGTTAAATTATCCGTCAGTTATATAGTGACTTCTCGGCCAATAGAATTCATCCATTTCACACTAATCGACGAATAATTTTGCCAACTATGCATTGAAACTTCTTTCTGATAGACCAGTACTACCAGGTTATAATCGGTTAAAACCAATTACATTCGAATGAAGTGCGGTCAAAGATTAAATATATATAAAACATAGAACATAAAACACACCACATATTAGACAACCCCCAAACCAAAGCCGAAGCTGCTCGGAAGGGGTTATACAATTGAAAAAAACGTTGACACAACCAAACCCTTCGACTTTGCTAGGATCGAAACTGGGATTTGACCCGGAGTCGATAGGCAGTAAATCAGCTACGTTTGTCACTTAACGCTCTGGCCCACTGCGATACAGAGTTCGGTATATATGCATATATATATTTAACCGTTGCGAAATGGTAAGAAGTTGGACCGACCTTGAGTCGTACTTGCGGCACTGTAACTGTAATAAAAAGCTCGAAAACATTATCAATTCTGATTGGGCGGCGCCATGTTTAGTCAAATCACTGGTGTAAGTGAGGTACAAATTGTTTTTTCAAATGTAATGTTTTTCTACTACTCTCTCTTCTTTCTGGTTGTTATATGTGTTACATTTATCGAAAAGAATTTGTAATTAATTATTAGGCATCTGGCAAAATTCACAGTGGCGAAAATTTCACATTTAATAGGTAGTCGGGATTGTTCTGAATAGTAATAAAATAAACATAGATTTGCAGGCTTTTATAATTAATATTATGTACTTATCGAATAAGCCATTTTGTTTTCAAATTCCAGGACTAGTGAATTATATAAACGGCAAGCAGCCATCATTTGACTAAACATGGCTGCCTTTGTTAAAACACAGATATTCGGAGGTTGTAAACCGCAAGAGGTTATGTTTCTGACGGCTTGTTTGGAATTGGAAGGTGGTCTGACAGTTGTGCGTCCCCGAAAATGATTGTTAAATATTTTATTAATGATACATAATATCTGAAATTCGAGGAAGAAGATTATTTAGTAATGAATAAATTATTAATAGGTTTGCTCATCAATAAAGTAGTATTTTACGTTGAGGTTCATACAACCAGTGTACTTTTTTAGATGATAAATTTACCTTACAAATTTTGACAAGTCTTACTCATCGAAAAATATATATTGCTCGCCAACACCATTATGTAAGCTGCAAGAAATTGCAAATCTTCCATTTTCCTCACTACAGCACAATTTTCTCTTGTGAAAATCACAGTTCAAATTGCAAAAAGATATCTGCAATTATATGTAGATAAATTATCAGGTTATGTTCGCAAGAAAATTCAGTTAAACATGAATATAAAAGCAATTACCACAATCAGAACAATTCGAGTGCTCAACTATCGATATTCAGCAAATGGTTAACCAAATATTGACCGTGTTTAAACATTCGAATCGATTTGTTGTTAGTTTTGCAATTCAACATTTTGTGCTTGTAAACAATACTGGCCACAACTTCCTTTTTTCCTAATTACATTTTTATTAAAATACCCCCCCACCACCAGAATACCTAAGGTTCGGTTAGGAAATTGATCCACGCGCACGCGTTATCCTCCTAAATCGTAATAAAATGCAGCGTAATTCCCTCAACAATGTTCTAAAATGCACGGTGATGCCGTGCAATGCACCGTTAAACATTGCAATGCATCACAACGTCCCACAATACAGCAACAAGGCATTTAAATGCACCATCTGTGCATTGCAATACACTGCAATAAGTCTTGTACACCAAAATGCACCAGCGGTTTACCCCTCGGTTCTACCCCTTCTCTTCCAACTTGACAATTTCAAATGGCACCCCTTACCTGATGATACATCATTTTGAAATATATAAAAATAGTAATGTTTTGACATGCGAAAAATTGGAATTGCTTCGTATTTTTGATAAGATAAAGTCTAAAACAGTTTGGTTAGGTTCACCTTGAAAATTTCTCCATCGAAAACGAATAAAAACACGTCGATATAGTTATCGAGAAGTAGAAATACACTATTAAAAAATGTTGTGTTCCACTCCCTCTTCCCCAGCTACCCAACTTGAAGATCTCAAATAGCAATATTCCTGGATAATTCTGATTTTGAGATCTTGATTACTCTCAGGTTGTCTGTCTTATCAATCTATCTCTAAGGAAATCTTTGGTCTTGTCTCACAGGTAGAGCGTAATGAGTGGGAGCTTGTTAAAAATGCAAATTTTATTCATTTTGGTATTCATCAACCTGATATTCCAAAGACTAAGTGATAAGTGGATTTGTTACATTCTCTAGAAGGTTTAGATACAGTTGCCAGTTCAAGTTTTCTTAAATGAAAATAGGTCTAATAATGACATCTATTAGAATGTTATCCCACACATTGATCTTTTGAAGAAATTGAGTACTAACCTCCTCGAAAAACATGGATTCTCCGAGGGTTTGACACTGATTGTTTACAAACCCGTTCAAAAATAGATTCGTAAGCGAAATAGAATTGTTTAACAAATTTGGAAAGTTTAATTCTTTGGGTAATTTCTTCCTGAAATCGAATTCACCTGCCATAATTGTATTGGCTGAGTTGGTGATAAATCTAAATTTTATTTATTACATATGAAACCAGCTTCTGTGAACTTCTACACCAAATCTATTACGTATTGGCATCCCACATTTTTGTAGGGATGTCTCCCGTTGAAAATACGAGCTATTCTATGAGCTCCGTAAATAAAAATTATGTGTTATTTCTGCTAAAGTATACCTTTTTTTTTAAATACGTATTTAGTGCAAACTTTCAATGTTTTAGGTGAACATTCAAGGTTTTGTTAATCATTCAATCACACAGAAAATATGTAGATATCTAAAATTTTAACCATAGAATATACAGAGTATTTCCTATTACTTTATAGAACTGTGATGTGTGTTCGTTTTAATTATGTACTTTTGTTTTAAACTGTTATTTTAATTAATTAATAAATTTCATTTCAAATGGAAGCTCATTATTGTACTTATTTTACTTAGGTAACCAAAATAAACAAGTACCAGAAAACAACATTTGTATTGAAATTTGTTTCAAAACAATAAACTCAAATATCGAAATGTGGTTTGTCTGTATGTATGTGTAAATGTGTGTATATGTGTCCCTCCACAATTTCTACTAAGCATATTTTTTGTTAAATCCGTGGTTAAATCTTTACTTTAAAATTTGGTGCACATGGTAAATGGTAATACCAGTTGCACTTCCTCCTTGTGGATATCGGGATAATATATATCACATCATGTTCACAAGAGCTGTAGAAACTCGTATGTAACTGATATATTTATACTACTTTCACAAGTTGTAGATTATGTATTATTTATATTATAATAATCAGTTACGCCAGTTTTCAAAGTTAAAGGCAATTGGGTTACTTCATGTTTGTTTTGTATTCAAAACAGATTTTGCGAGATGTCTTTTATCTTATCATGTCAAATGCTGTTACAAAGCCATGTGTGCAGGTTGTAAAAGGGGTTTATTACGATTCCAGTAATTCTAGTATTGCACTTTATCTAAGAATTTATATTTGCTTGATTTAAGTTGATTATACATTACGGGTATGCCGTGCTATTTTATAAAATGTATATGTAAATGAATATAAAAAGAATAAATTTCATATATACCTAATTAAACTGCCTAAAAGTGAATAAGGAATCTACTTCGGATTCTACATAACCAAAATTGTTAGCCTGTTAACCATTATTAACCCACTTGATTTTTTTTGTTCAAGAGCTGTACTTATAATTAATTAGAGGCTGTACACGAATTTTATTAACGTTATACAGTATCGTAAACAAAAGTATCACATTTTTTGTAAAAGTTTTGGTACGCAAACAAATTATACGTACTTTTTCTAATTACATAGTTTTGTAATCTGGTCTAATTCATCGAAATATTTTTGTATATTTAATGCTAGTCATTTATTAAGTGAGGTAGGTATTTAAAGTTACATTGAAGTTGTAATATTTTATGAAAACACCGTAAATTTTCGAAGAAATATTCATGACAGTTTTCATACAGCCGATGACGGATGTCTATCGTGTAACATTTTACTATTTGTTATTTGCAACCAGCGAGAAGGTGTTACTACAATTATGTAGTACTGTACTAAGTAGACTAATGATATGCTTCGTTTATAAATATCACTCTTGTCATATTTGAAAACCGTTTTTTCCAAAAATTTGTTGGTATTTTTTCAATTTTTCTCGAGTGGTCTCTCGGCATTACTAATTACTGAAACGTACAAAATAAGTTCCAACATTTGTTCAAAAGATTCCTCAAAAATCTCTACATTCATTTCGTGGTAGACACCAATACGATTTCATTAGAATACTAATAGACCACTTGCACCAAAGCCATTAACATTATCAATATGAGTTATAATTAATTGATATCGTTTTACCTATGGTAATTTTAGTCCTATGGACCAATCGTCTAGATGAGCTTGACGAGCTTATTTAATATTTTTATCCTAACGTTCTTTCCAAGCGTATATCCTTCATATAGTCATGTTTTATTCAAATAATAAATATTTTTAATGTTCACTGCGAAACTGTTGTATAGATCTTAAATAGTTTCTTCTTTTTTGACCAATGGTGATTTTTGTTTTGTTTTTCCCAGCAAAAAATCATTTTACACAGTTTTCCATAATTTCTTTCTACGTATTTGAGAGCTATCTTCATCGTCTTTGAGCCTACATAGAATTTTGTTCTAGAGGTATTTCTCTCTCTATTGAAATAGTACAAAAGTGTGATGACATTTCTGTTATCATCATCTATAATTGTATTTTTTCTTCCTGAAGATGGTCTTGGGCCTTTCACTCACTTTTACTTCACTTAAAAGCCTGTAATATAGTCGATTTTCTAACCCTCGTCACGTTTGAACACATGATCAATTAACCTCAACACTTAGCAAACACGGGGTTATTTCACGGCCCCCCCCCGCCCCCAAAAAAACGGCCCTGGCCCCCCCCCCCCCCCCCAAAAAAAGAAAAATGGGCCCCCCCCCCCCTTTTTTTTTCCTCCTTTTGGTGGGGTGGGCCTTTTTTTTTTTTTTTTTTTTTTGAAAAAAAAAAAAAAAAAACAAAAAAAAGACCCCCCCCTGGGGGGCGCCCCCCCCCCCCCTTTTTTTTTTTTCCCCCCCCCCTTTTTTTTTTTTTTTTTTTTTTCTTTATTTTTTTGTGGGTTGTTTGGTGTGGGGGTTAGGTTGAAAGAAGACAAAGAAACATTTCAAATCAGCCGCGGATACATATGTTCGGCGTTTGGTTCAGAATATGATTTTCCAACCCTCTGCAAATCGAAATATCTACTCGTTATGTTCCTGACATCGCAAGTGAAAATAGTTAATTTATTACTGTTTTTCCAAAGGAGGCGTTAAAACTAAATACTCAAGCAACCTGAAAAGTACCTATTTCAAACAGTCATAAAAAAAACTCGTGTGTATATTTAAATCTGTTGCCTGTTTTTCTTCATCTAAACTGAGTAATTAATACGTTACAGAAGCGTAAAATTACTTACTATGCTATCATGTGCCTTGCAAATATGCTAAAGTTACCTAAATCAAATTTATTTAATGGTGTATAGACATTTTATTTCACTATGAAGTAATTAAGTCGAATGCCATTCGTGCTGATAATTTTCCTGTGAAATTTTGTCTGTATTAAACACTCATGCTTGTTGTTTCCAAAAAAATTTCCAAGCAACATGCAATCGTTGATCTAGCCAAAATTATAGAAAAATTATCAACACTTATGATATTACTGGTGAAAATTAAAATTATCCTTTTTCTGACATATTTCTTGATACTATTGTTACTAGGGAGTAAAAAGCCTCCACTCTTTTGCTAATTGACCAACATTTTTTTCACTTAACAGTTTAAATATACACGTTTAGGTCTCGTAAATGCATTCAGTGTTTTTAAAACATTTTCTGAGATTTATCAGAATACCTATTTCATTCTTGATAACAGTTGTTGCATCTTCTTAAAACAAAAGAAGAGCTCAACAGATTTTCCTCTGACTCATGTTGAAAGACTCCAAAGTTCAGTCAATAGCTTGGATAATTTAATGAATATTTTTTCGAAAATTGTTGTAAAATATCACAATTTCAGTTTCATATACAAGTATGTGAGCTAGTGTCACATATCCGTTTTGATCAAATGATCAGGTTACACAACTATATGGTAATTAAAACAGTGTTTTTTATTTTGTGAAATGCATATCAAACTTACATATTATACAAACATGTAGTACTTTTGTTTGTTTACCAAGCCTTTAGAACAAAAATACAAAATGAAAGATTTTACAGGCAAACAATTTTCGTTAAGATTTGTAGGTTAGTTATATATCTGGCTATACACAATTGCACAATTTATATTGTTATAAATATGAAAACTTTATAGTTGTCAATCTGCTAACCCCACTTGTCCAGATATACTTAACCTAAATGTATTATAACCCATAATCACAATTCAAAATTTTTAGGGGAAAATCTTTTCTTACTAAACCTCACAAATTTCACAAATGTTAGAAAAACTAGGTAACAAATAACTGCTATTCTAGTGTTTTGATTCTTAGATATTTTTTTAAATTAGTCATAAAAGAAGTGATGCTTACTTTTTAATGCTTTTATTATACGAAACCGGTATTTCGCATAAATTTTATGCGTATTAAATATGGCGACATTCCGTGACATAGATTTAACAGGTGGTTGCGTTTGCTGAGGAAAGTTTCTTTACTATTTCAGGAATTTACCATGGGAAAAGTGATACATCATTTCTTTTGTCACAAACGGGTATTTTATAGGATCTTAGTCGCCACCTAGGTTGTAAACTGATCCCGATATTTGGACAGTGAATAATACTGACGTAGTCAGTAGTCCTTTTGTTTTGAGAACCCTCCTTATTGCCCCTTTTATTGCATCTTTTGAAACATCTAAGCATAATATTAAGAGGATGTTTGCTACATTATAATATAATAAACAAACCTAAACCTGCCATCATTTTTAACAAAAAAATATTCTTGCTGAGTATTGATCAAATAAGTCTGTGCGGTGTTTTGCAAAATTTGTATTTGTTATATACATCTACATACCAACAGTTATGTTTATGATATGAATAATTATTGTTAAATAATATCAAAACTATTTTCTGTGGTTCGTAACCTTTATTATTCAATTTATTCAATTAAATTCTGCGTTCGTATTCCAAGGAATTATAAAGTCATGTAAGTAATTTATTAACACGTATAACTGAATTTTGAATGGATTAAACTATTGTATTATTATGAAATAAATTAATTTGTAATTTTTTTTTAGTTTAAATCTTGATAACCTTTGGCAAACATTTATGGCCGAAGCCTGGTACTTATACCGCTGGCCGAAGCGTACTAAACACTTGTTGAACTTTCTTATTTTAAAATGCTTGTAAAATGTATTAACTGTGGTAATAATTGTCAAATAATATGGTGTTAAACGGCAATAAATCATTATTATTCGTTTATACAAATTAGCAGATGTTAACAGTTAGTTACCTTTTTGTTAGTGTGTTAACGAGATAAATCCGTTAAAATATTAATCCTGTCCGGGTAAAATTCAATTTATTTGTTACTTTCACTATACTAACAGCTAAAACTCAAATTGTTGCACTGAATTAGGTAAATTTCACTGTTTTTGTAACATTTTGCTTGCGGTACTGATCCACGCTACAGCACCAACAACACACCAACTAAAACTCTGTTCTTCTCGTCAAATCGTACAGAGGACAATGGAAGGGATCCATTTATCTCTGTTTACACTATGCGTTGCATTTTCTCTCCTTTTCTATGGCTTAGTTGTCTGTACACAAAGTGGAGAATGCACTTTGTTGGGCTTTTTTATGTTTTAAGACTTAAGTGACGTTAATCATCATCATCAGTAAAACCGTTAAACCTTTTTAAAATTGTTAAGTAAAATTTGTAGTGTTTGCAAAAGTGCAAATAATTGAAAAACTCTTTATGCAATTTAAAAATAATAAAAACAAAGGTATGTTTGATTTATTGTTTTTTTTTTCTGTCAAATTAATACCAGAAAGTCTAAAACTTAAAAAACAGAATCCTTGAGATAATCGTTTACAATTTTTTTAAAATATCTAGTATACATAGATGCTGTTTTATGCCAGATTTTCCTCTTTATGAGGCCGTTATTTGGTTTGCAATAAACCAACTGTGGCGATCGTTTCTGCTTATTTTAATACTACAAACTGTCACTACTCTTCTGGTATAGTAAGAGTTAAATATTATTTTCAAAAATTTACCGAAAATTGTATTATTTTTTAAATTTTGAAAAACTTTAACAAAACTAGTTTGTAATCAAATTTTAGACCCGCGTGTAAGTTCACAAGACAAAATTCGACCAATAAATTGCTTTATGATTTTATCTCTTCATAAAAGATGTTACAATATTCCTAATAGTAATATACATATATGTAAAAAGTAAATCTAATTTGTCATAAGTTTTATTATACCTATAAGTTAGTTTCAAACAAATTAATTGATTTTTTTGAGACTACAATTCGAAGTTTTTAACTAAGTAACTAACTAACTCCTGATATTGCTCAATTTATTAAGTTATGGAAGTTTGTTGCATCATAAAAAACACAAATATGTATTGTACAGGGTGCTCCAAAGTCGAGGGAGGAGATCTGTATATTATTTCGTCGCTTATCTTACAAACAGACGTATATCATTTAGCACAGTTTTTCAGTAGAGGCAAAATAAAATTACAACATACTATGATTTGATTTTAATTTTCGTATACGTCCACAGGCAGGATAACTATATCTTCTAATGTACTTGGATTTAACATACGTCACTTTGTGTGGTATTTAAAAAGAATCTTAGACTTAATTCGCAATATCTACCTGAAATTGACCATTTTGAGTTACCCCCTTGGGATAAGCGACGATTTGTTACTGTAGCCAACACGTCATAGCATCATATGAATCAATTTCAATAAGGATAATTCTACAGTGGTATTTTACCAGTTTACCAATATATATTCACTGGCGCATTCTCCCGAATTGAGCAAATCATCCTGTGATCTATTTATTTACTTTAGGAAGGGAGGTTCGAGAAAGAAATAAATGAAAAAACACCCTCACGCCGTCTGTCAACTTTAGTAACCTACTATGCTGTGCAGAAATCTCAGGCCCTTTGGTGAAAAACAAGAAAGTGAAGTATAAACTAACAAAACCAGATAGTCCTTATAACGTTTGAAGAGATGTAGATACCGAAAAAAAGAAATGAAAAAACAGCCCCACACCCTTCGTCGACTTTGGTAACCTGCTATCCTGTGCAAAAGTCTCAGTCTTTTTGGGAAAAAAAATGGAAAAGTTTTGAAAACAATTATTCTTTAAAAGATCGAATATAGATGTTAAATATGTAAAGTATAAACTGACCAAACAGAAAGTCCTTATAACTCGTAAAGAGATGTAGATATCGATAAGATATATAAAAAAACACCCCCACACCCTGCGCCGATTTTGGCAGCCTACTGCTCTGTGCAAAAGTCTGTCATTTTGGAAGAAAAACAAAAAAGTTTTGAAAAAATTTTTTTTAAAAGATCGAATAGATGTTAAATATGTAAAACATAAACTTACAAAACCAAAGAGTCCTTATAACTCGTGAAGAGATGTAGATTATCGAAAAAGAAATGAAAAACACCCTCACTCCCCTGTCGATTTTGGCAGCCTACTACCACGTGCAAAAGTCTCAAGCCCTTTCAACGAAAAAAGAAAGTTTTGAAATAATTCATTAGGAGATAAAAACATGGAGCATACGAATACATACGCTAATGGACCATTTGTTTGGGAATGTTTTGTTAGGGGGTTGACAATGTAATATTATATTTACGTAAAAGTTGACTGGAATTTATCGCTGCCTCCCGATCTTTAATTATGACACGTCAATTATTTGTTGAAAATTAGAAAACCCGTGATAATCTCTATGAATTTATATGCAGCTTGCTAAAAAAATCATCACCGTCGATCTAAGGGTGAAAAAGTTATCAAACATTAAACTTCAACAAAATTTTGGGTGTATTGAATTTTTTGCCGGTGAGTGTAAACAATTTGGAGACCACTTGTGGAATGAAATTCATAATTCGATTAGTAATAATAATTGCATCAAATGCTTGGGTATGTAGCCTCTAGTCATCTTTTCTGACTTTTTTTTTGTCCAAAACGTCAATTTTCCCCAGCACCTTACAAGTTATGACGTCATCGATTTTTTTTATGGTAACCATATTTTTTTCACAAATAATGAATAATATTGCTTTTTCTGAGTCGGTAATACCGCGCACTGAGGTGGATAAATTCAGTGACGTAAATGCTCAAAATGTTAATTCACATTCACTTGCAGACATTGGACAAATCTTTTATAAAATTCTCTCCGAACATTATATCAAGTCTCTGGTGAAATATTCCTAATTTCAGTTCTTATTCTATCTTGCAAATCGTCAAGATTATTCGGCTTCATTACATATACTTTGGATTTTATATAGCCCCATAGGTAACCTAGCTGGTCATTCGATTGAACCATCATCCGTTTGGAAAGCTTTGATTTAAATAATAAAACAATAATAATTTCAATTTCAACACCATGTATCTTGAAAGTTATTAACTTCTCCTCAATTGCGCGGTATTCCAAAACTCAAAAAAAAAAGTATTATCCATTATTCGTGAAAAAAATGGGGTTATTACAGAAAAATGTTCATGCGTCATAACCTGTAAGGTGGTGGGGGAAAATTGGCGTTGTGGACAAAGAATCGGAACAGACGACTAGAGGCTACATATCCAGGCTTGTACAGACAGATTTGTTCCATAAGTAGTTTCCACACTGTATATACCCATGTAATGGGGTCCATTCCTGTCTATTGTGAAATTACTTTTTTATAAAAATTATCTACGATAAATGATTTGGTCTTTGCCATAAAATGTAATGTCCTGCATCCTTTACTTTATTTTTTTTGTTTTCTAAACATAGAATGACCTGAAGGGTTACTTGGAGTGAGGTAAAGAAAACAAGCAAACAAAACATTTCATATGTACGTACGTATAATTTATTCAATAAAGTGTATATCGAAACAAAAAATAAGGGTGTGTATACCATTTATGTTAATACATTTACGTGTGTGAAGGAATGGAAATAATGGCAGTATCCTTTATATATTATATTTACTCAGATCTTACATTAGTGAATCTCGCCTAATGGATTGAGACGTCGAAGATAGTCCCAGGTAGAAATTAGTTATTTTATAAAGATCATGAGGCTGTAAAAGAGAAAAATAATGAATAGTTAGGGGGGGAGTAATGATTTTATAAGTTTTGGGATCTGATACAAACAAACAAATAAACAAACAGAAACGTACAGGATAAACGCATAACCTCATCTAATGCCTGTAAACTTCGGGTTGTAAAAGGGTTTATTATAAATTATAAGATTTGTTTTTCACATAATTTGTTTCAGCTAATTCCAGCTCTCAGCCCTCAATATTATTACATGTATTTCTTGCCTCAACCTTGCTATTTTGAGGCAAATTTTTATTTTGGTCGCTTGTAATATCAGTTTCGGATTCGGATTTTTTTTTTTGTATTAAAATGTCCTTTAATGTTAGCAGCGTTTATAGTTTTATCAAATGGATACCATTAAGAGAAACTGATTATTTAAAGAATTTAATAGTTTAGTTAAGACAGAATTTCCATCAAACTGGAAAATCTGGAGATCCTGGAAAAGGTCAGTGAATTTTTTGGTAATAAAGTCACAGAAAGTGAGGAAATTTGTGTGTATGATGGCAATGGAATTCATTAATTTTTCCATTTATCTAACTCATGGGAATTTACCTGCTTCCTTAGTATGATTTTTTTATTATTTTATGGTTGTACAATTATCTTTATAAAGGAAGCACTAGGTATAACAGAATTTGCAGTGAGAACA
Organism: Rhamnusium bicolor; assembly: GCA_029963845.1. Lineage (NCBI taxonomy): Eukaryota > Metazoa > Arthropoda > Insecta > Coleoptera > Cerambycidae > Rhamnusium > Rhamnusium bicolor. The sequence goes on from JANEYF010005149.1 coordinate 531,889, forward strand.
TATACATATGTTTTTATTCAAGCACGACACTATTGGTTAATTTATTTCTATTTATTTTCATTTTTAAGGAATAAAAAAAATCTTGAATTTTCTTCCATATCTGTGATACAAAATCTAAAGTTGGTAAACTTCTATATTTGATATTAATAAAAAACCTGTCAGAATTGTCTCGAGAATTGGTGAAAAATGTTATTGTTATTACTAAAGGGAAAGAAAAAATAAATAATATATTCGACAAAGACACATTTTGCGATTTTATTATGCAAATTATTTTTTTTACAATAATTATGTATTTTTACATGGATATGTGGTTCCTAAATTTTTGGAATTTACATAATTCTTCAATATATAAAATATCTGAAGAATTACTCTGTAAAATTACACAAAAGTATGGATTTTAAAGTATACTATCAATTCCGTGTTTTTTGATTTCTTAAATATGTTGCATATTAAAAATAGAGACCATACCCCAAAGGCGAAATTTTCTAGAATTTTCAAATTGTACCTCCTAGCCTTGATTAGTAATAACAGAAGTAGGTTGACGTGAAATAAATGATTAATACCTTGAATGCTGTTTATATTAGTTTGGCAACTTAGGTAAATATTTGATAATTTATATTGAACTACCTTGGGTTTGGGCTTAGGGTAGTGTTGTTAGAAATGTTAGAATATGGTATTAAAAATTGTTTGTTAAACCTGTATACATATAAATCACCGTATTTTTTGTGTATAACGGTTTTTTGTACTGTTTTTTTAAAAGAAAACGGGTACTGTAAACCTAAACAAACATAACACAACCTAACGTCAAATCTTCAACTAATTTCAATTCACTCAGTTTTGCCAATAATTGTATAACAGGAAAAGTCCCTCCACGCGTCTTGGTATTTATTATAAATTTCTACACCCATCAATTGATAAACAGTCCGCTAACAGCCTATATTACGCAAATTAGGGAGTGTAACGCACCATTTAGGATCAAACACTACCTTACCAGTCGTTACCAATATTTCGGGAACCCCTTTAGGTCACCTCCATCATATATCTGAAAAATTCAAAATTAATACTTCTTTTCTTTTTGTCGTTTTTTTTTCCTTTCAAGAAATTTTGTTTCAAATCATCTCTAATCAAAATATTTCAGAAAAACCAAAAACATTTTAAACAAGAATATTTTCATATTAAAAATTAGAAATTAAACGGTTATACATAACCGTTTCATTTTGCAATTGATTTGAGGGGTTTTTTTAAGGCCCTTTTCCCGTGCTAGACTTAGAGTAATATTAAAAACTAAGTGCGCGGCATGTGTTACGATTAATTTAAGTGCAAAACCTATTAGTTAATTATTTTAATTTTAAGTCTTATAAATATTAGTTATAAGGTTAAATAAGTTCCCCAAAGAACAGGAGTTAGCATAAGTAAAAAATTTAACTATCCTTCACCGACCCAATCTCGTCCAACAACTCAACTGCCACGTAGCTTAATGCGCGTGGTTGTTTGGGGATATGAGGACCCGGAGGGGAAATTATTATATTATTTAATTTAAGAATAAAACTGTTTTGAATGGAATTGGTGATTTTTAAGAAAGTGAAATCTTTTTAAAATAAAATGAAACGTTGGCCTAAATTATGATTTTGTTGTGTATTTTCCTAAGACCCACTAAATTATTCAGCAAAAAAACAAGAAACATGTTAATATTGCCTTAATTTAGAGCGTTACAATACATATTTCTTTTCAAACTGCTTGAAAGTGTCAAATCTACATTTTGTGAAATATTTAATTTTTGAATCGTTATAATTCATTGTTTAAATACACCAGTCAGTCAACCATATCTTCTAAAATATCACTAGATGGCTCTAACGTATTTTAACCAAATAAACAAAAAAAATCTTTTCTTAAACAAAAATTAAAATGTTTTACTAAACTTAATATAAAAAATCTAATATCTAATAGATTAAGTCCAAACTTTTTAAATTATAGTTTATGAAGAGATTTAATTTTTACAAACTCATTAAGCATGTCATTTCTTGGTATTTACTAAAATAAGGGACCAGTAGATTAATTAGTATATTTAAACAGTGATAAAACTAAGCAAATATATTAGATACATGTTAACACTGATGTAGTTTTCTACAAAACACCATACACTGCACTCAACGCGTGTTTCGTCATCTGGACATGATTAAAACTTACCTTACTCTAACAATGTATCCTCTTTATATGTAAACTATTGTTACGGTTCGGTGAACCGTGACTCTAACCAATAAAGCGGATCGTCGCCCTCTGTCACTATTCATACAGTTTTTAACAGTTTCTGCCTTCCAAGCTGTTAAATACATCCAGCTGTTTAGTATTTATTACATTCCTAATTAATCTTAAATTGCTAATATCAATTTTATGGTTGTTCTCTAACATGTTGGGCAACCTAGACTTATCTGTTCTACCATATTTGAAATGAGCCATATGCTCCTTGAATCTAGTTTGATTTGATCTTCTAGTTTGTCCAACGTACTTTTGATTACAGTCCTTAAAGCTAATTTGGTAAATCCACGACGTCTTGATTGTTTTAATTTTGTCTTTTGGATTGCCTAAAAGTTATTGTAGTTTATTTTCCGATGAATGAACCCCTGTGATACTTATATCTTTAAAAATCTTATCCATTCCCACGGCTGAATCGAGGATCGAAGGGAATCGATGTAATCGAAGTTTTGGCACAAATTTCAGAGGCCTTAAAATGGGTAATAATAAGAAAATGGCTCAATTTTTTAAGTCGTTTGTGTCGTTATGGCCTACAAATTAGAAATTCGGAAAGGATCTATAATTTAGTTGGACGAGTCCTTAAAGCCGAAATAATACGCATTTTTTAAAAATCAAAATACGTCCCGTAGAACCATTTATCGGACAATGGCTTGCCATAAAAAAAAGTCTTAAAAAGTGTCTCACAAAAAAATTCCGGAGGGGCCGGCGTTTTACCGGTGTCTGTGTTGTGCATTGTGTTTTATAACCGTATTGATTGTACTTTAAAATACGTTTCGGCCTTTAAGGTGTGGCTTACAAATGAAGTTTTTCCCTGGAGGGTCCGCGGGGTAAGGAGATGTTTTTTAGTATATTTAAAAAGTTATCTCAAGGAAAAAAATAATGTTAGGCAGCATTTTTAGTCTTATTGAAAGTTAGGGTAATTCTAGCCTTCTATTTTTTCGGTTTTTTTGAACGTATGTCTCGTTGCTGCAAAGGATTTGCGCAAATGTTAATACCTATCAGGTTTCGACCGGGGGGAAGGGAAGATGTGTGGTTCAATAATAATTTGATAGAATAAATTAAAGGAAAGGGAAAGTTTGCAAAATATGAGGAATTTATTTCGGTGTGTTATTGACTTTATTGTTGACTCTGTAGGTCTTCGCAGTTTTTGAAAATTTGTTTTGTCTTTTTCATTCTTAATATTTGTATTTTTCTCCGGTGCGACGTATGGCGGCTGGCAGTATTTTTTAGTTACATTCTTCTTTTTCATTTAATTTTCAATTTTTTTCCCATGCGTGCTGGATTGTGGTAGTATTTTTAATTTTGGTGTCTTTAGAAAATTACTTCATTTTATAGCACATTAAAATTGACCCTCTGTAGATTCATATTTTTAAATAAAATGTCCTATAACTTTTTATTTACTATTTGATTTTTTTTCAAAAACATGGTTTCTTCCTATAGCCAAATTTCCGGCTTCTTTTCGCCAAACTGACGACGGACGTAAACGGCGAAAGTTGTTCGATCGTGTTTTTCTCTGGTGAAATGTCCCAATTCTCTTCAATGTATTGAGAGAATAATAAATACTTTTACTTTCGCACCAACCTTACTTATCTATACTTCTATTACTAATTTATTTTCTGACTTGTATAACTTCTTTCTTTATCTACCTAATTAAAATAAATTCGGAATCGGTTGGCCTCAAAAATGTATAGATAGAATGTAGTTACATAAAATTCTAAATCTACTGCTCTTTCTTTTTCATTCTTCTACAGTTGCCTTCGACTATTCTGTAAATATTTTTTGGCTTTTACTGTAGTATTCTTACAAAGGTCATCATATTTAAAATAAGGAGTTTTTGTTTCCATTTTAAGTACCTATCTAAAATTATGGCATTGTTTTTTACGGCTAAAAAAGTCGAGTGTGGGATTCGTCGTGGTAAGGTGTGATGTCACGACTACTCCCGCGCTTTTGAACCTTTTGAAACGGTTCGCCTAATTTTTTGGGAATAACAATTTCTATTTTAGTATTGTAGAACATTTTTTGAAGTAAAAAAAAATGTGCAAGTTCCCTATTGCTGATTGTGAGCAAGGTATTCCATGTATGAACCTTCCAAAAAGTGGAAGACCTAGAATTTTTACCAGAGCAAGATCCGAAAGACTGGTAAGAAGGGCGAAAAACAAACTTGACTCTTCAATAAGAAAAGCCCCAAAATACACAGCCACTGATGATCATTATGTATGACGAAAAGCATTACACTGACCAACTCCGAAATGAGGGAAAATTGTGGTTTTTATATTGATAATATTGCAGAGGTCCCTAACAATGTCAGATATAAACAAAAAGCCAAATTCGCAGAAAAGGTGTTGGTATGGAGCTCAATTTCCCTAAGGGGTGTATTCACGCCTTATGTGGATCGAGTAAGAAGTGATGCCCTGGATAGTCAAAGCTACAGCAATAATTGTCTTACGAAATTGGTTAATTTCATTGAAGAAGAACACGCTGCTGATTACGATATTATGCTCTGGCCAGATCTTGCGTCCTGTCACACAGACAAACTCAAAATTAGTTATCAGATCAAAGTGTACCATTTGTTCCGCGAAACGACAATCCCCTAACCTTACCCTGTCTCGTCACATAGAAGATTTTTCGGCTCTTTGTCTCGAAAAGTTTACGATAGAGGATGGGGAACCCAAAATCAGGAGGAACTTTGACACAGAATATACAGAAAAGTCCGAGAAATCGATGTAAATGCCGTTCAAAACCTAATGCTAGGTGTCCGCAGAAAGTTGTGCCTTGTGGAAGACCATGGCCCTGTTTATTTAAGTTCATAATTTTGTTTGCGTATGAAACAGTTAATTACTACGTATTAGAAAACTTTAAGTAAATGCATTTTTTTTACACAAAAACTTTGTTGTTTGTGCCAAAACTTATGGAACATACGTTATATTTAGGATTTTCTCTTTCGTTTTGAAAGGTCGAGGAATTTCGAGGTACCTATCTCTTTAAATTTACGTTTTCTGATTTTTTTTCAACTAAATGTACAGAATATCCATTACGCACAGCTATAGGCAATGCCTTTTCTTTTTCAAACCCCTCCTTATTGAGGGGAAGCTTAATAGGTGATGAACTAGAAAATTAAAATGATTAAGATTTACATGAAAACTACTCAGCGGACAAAAGCTCCGACCTGCAAGTCTTGTTTGATAGCTAAAATTACTTGGCAATTTCTCACTAGACATAAATCGGTTTCGATCTTGTTAGTCAGTGTGCCATAAGTAATGGAAAAGACAAATAATAATATCAAACCAGGCCAGCCTAAAGCAGACTAAGCAAGACAGACATAGTGAGGATAAGTGTATCCCTCTGGTGGTCAGTGCTACTACCCGTCATACGTCACTGACGTATAGTGACTGATAGCGACTTGCAAAGCATGTACCGAGAGCTGCGACCTCTAAACCTGGTGGATAAACTATATACTGAATAAAATTTATAAGAAACAACTACTCAGCAGACAAAAGCCCCGAACTACGTTGAATTAACCCTGCAAGTCTTGTTTCTCTAACCAGTGTTCGCCACTGGTCCTTAGGGGTATATCTTATTGATATATTTTCTATATGTGTCAAATTCTAACTAATTATCACTATTTCTTATTACGTCTAATAATGGTAGTTGTCCACAGTTTTCAATTTCATATGTGAATTTAATGAATTTAACTGACGTGAAACGACTGTTTTTAAAAACAAAATTGTCAATATCAGTAATTCTTCCATCAAGCACTGCAAAAATATCCACATATCTAAGCCAAACCCTAGGGAAATACACGAGATATTCATTTGCTTAACAAGAAACATTTTTAACATGCTTTTATTAGCTTCACCTGTATGTATCTATGAATGTATCTATCTATGTAACGGAATCTTTCAACGTAATTTTCACCAACATCAAGACGTCTGATTAAATTGAAAATTTGCACACGTATTAAGGACCGATGACAATACAATAATTTGATGTGTATCGACGCATTTCTCTTAAAAAAAATGTCTAAGCAGATGTCAAAGTTGTGTGATCAGCGCATTCGCCAAAATAACGGAATCTTTCAACGTAATATTCACCAACTTCAAGACGTCTGATTAAATTGAAAATTTGCACACGTATTAAGGACCGATGACAATACAATAATTTGAATGGGTATCGACGCATTTCTCTTAAAAAAAATTTTTAAGCGGATGTCACAGTTGTGTGATCAGCGCATTCGCCAAAATAACGGAATCTTTCAACGTAATATTCACCAACTTCAAGACGTCTGATTAAATTGAAAATTTGCACACGTATTAAGGACCGATGACAATACAATAATTTGAATGGGTATCGACGCTTTTCTTGTTTAAAAAAATTTCTAAGCAGATGTCAAAGTTGTGTGATCGGCGCATTCGCCAAAATATCGCATCCATGATAAGTTGGCAGAAAGTTAACCACTAATTGAATGAATACCGTAACTCATACTAAACTTGAAATACAAGATTAACTAGTTACCAATTTACGATAAGAATGTTTTTTTAAAGCATTTAATTCTTTCGTTTTGTCAAAATATACAGCAATTCAACAATAGCAGTACAATAAAGCCTTGTTATTTATCTAGGTTCTCGGCTGTTTGCTGCCGGACAGGCTTATGTAGCTCTTAGTCGCGGAAGGTCACTGAATGGTATCCAAATAGATGAACTTGATTGTTCAAAGTTAACAGGAAGAGTTCCATGTAATGGTAATGCATTAGATGAAATGGCTAGGTTACGAGAACATGAATGAAATAATTTTAGGTCTATTGTCACATATGATATATTAAAAATCGCGCCTCTTGAAGACTATTACATTTGTTTTCGTTTCATGACTAAAAAATAAAAAAATAAATTATAGTTTAAAAAAAACTAAAAAAAAAAACACGATTTAATAGCAAACCGAACTAAAAAGTAAAAAATAATGTTTAAATATTCAGATTTTGCTCAACAGCGATAGAACGTCCACTAACTCAATATAATTAAATGATTTTTAATAAGTTTAAAATAAGAATGAAGTGATTGACAAAAACATTTATTTTATAGCAAAAAGCGTGGGGTGCACGTCAGGATAGATACATGTTATAAAATGCATTTTTCTTCTTGTAAGGCATATATTGATTTGTGTACTCCAAAAGAATCCTTTCATTTTACGGAAACCAGATACTTTTGAACAATTATAAAATATTCTTCTTCCTCGTTTGTATAAAATTAGTATAGACTTCCTAACAATTTTTGTAATTCCTGAGAAGACTGTACGAAATACTGTAGCCCTTGATTAAAGTTTTTAAGTAATGAAGATATTTCAACGCAACCAGTAGCGATATTCCATCAAATTAAAATTTATAATAACAGTATGTCCTCACGCGATTGTTTCATTAATATTTTCACTGCTACTGAATTAAAACAATAGCCATTATAAATTGAAGGCAAAGAGTAACAAAATAATAAAATAAGACTGTAACAACGGACGAATTATTTTGGAATTAAGAACACAACAAATGGCTTGATTAATTCTAATTCTCCATTAGTATCCTCGGAATCATGGGTATTTCTAAAGCTACCATGAGTAAAATAATAAAGCGTAAACATATATGTATACCCTGTTGCATGAATAAGATGACTAAATTGGCTTGCCTTGAAGCTATATAAAGGCATTAAAATATCCTATAGAAACTTTGTGAAAGGAATGTTGTAAGTCACTTTTAGGCCAGTGCGGATCAATGGTGGAACTATAAGATATCTCTCTAGAAAGATTAACTCGCACTTTGCCGTGTCTCCTTATTGTTTGACAAAAGGCAGAAAATCTATAATCCTTAAGGCTTCGTTTTCATCAGCAACGTAAAACTTGTAAATCATAAACTTTCTGTTAATAATACCTATATATATTTTTCTTTTCTTGACTGTTAATATCAAATAATATCTGATAGTTTTTTTTTGTGGGGATTTCGGTCAGGTATAATTAATTTTATTATTTTCTCTAGCGTTTCGGTTTATTACACCATCATCAGAGAAACTATTAAATATTAGGTATTTGTTTTAAAAAAAAATTTACATGTTATAGATTGTCTGTTTTAACGCAACTCTTGTTGCGTTAAAACAGACCGAAACGTTAGAAAAAAATAATAAAATTATGTATACCTGACCGAAATCCCCACAAAAAAAATTCAGATATTAGTTAATAATACCCAAAACGAAAGCAGACATCTACTTTAAGTAAAATACAAATTTGGTAGGTACATTACGGGCAAAAGTAGTATTTATTTTTTTTATTAGATATAGAAAGTATTTTAATGTTAATGTTGTATATCAGTGGTTCTTTTTGAATTTGTCATTTTCATTTTTCAGTTTTTATGGGTTCTGGTATTGAAAAGTACAGTACACAGTAGTACTTAATTAGTGCCTTCATGTTCCCATGTGCCACATTTGGGACCTCGATGAGCACAGTCGACACATAGAGCTCTATGTGCACTGCTTGTTTCCACCTGGCAAATACAAACAAAATAAAGATAATGCTATTGGGGTTCAAACACAAAATAAGGAAGGGTTAGTGCCATATCCCAAAAAAACAAGTGTACAGCTACGGACACGTGTTTCGTAGTTATTGCTCCTCATCGGCGCGGACTGTACTTTTCAACTGTGTTAATTTTTGTTCCTGATATGTTCCATCCTAATTCCAATTCGCTAGTTGCGCTGCGCCGATGGGGAGCAATAACTCCGAAACACGTATTCGTAGCTGCATAGTTATCTTTTTGGGAATGTGGCACTAAGTCTTCTTTATTTTATTTTTGAATCCTAAGAGCTTTATTTTTATTTTGTTTATATTTGCCAGGTGGAGAGATCTATGTGTCAGCTATTCTCATCGACGCCCCAAATGTAACATATTGGAACATAAGTCACTAATTGCATACTGTGTACTGTACTTTCCAGTCTTGTGTTAGTTTTTGTTCCTGATCTATCCCATTCTAGATCCAATTCCTTATCTATGCTGCGCCGATGAGAGGTAGTAACTCTGAAACACGTGTTCGTAGCTGCATATTTGTTTTTTGCGGATATGACAACCCTTCTTTATTAAATCTATGGCTGTCATAGTTAGAACTCCTCACAATTGAAGCATATTCAAGTTTTGATCTAACAAACGAGTTAAAAAGAAGTTTTAACGTATTTTCATTATATTCTTTGTAGTTATGTAAAGTAAAACGAAAATTTCTAAGCGAACTAGATGTAGTAATATCATAAATATGATTAGCAAAAGATAAATTTGTACCAAACAGAATACCGAGATCTTTGACATGATTGCAACTGGTTAACATTATCTGATAAGCAGATTTTACTGGATTCTGCATACGATAATGTATCATCGAATTACATTTTATTTAATTGCAGTTTATTTGCACTACACCAGGTTGATAGGCGTATGAGATCAAGTTGCAATTCAGCACAGTCTTTTTTTGCTGATAATAGGACTATACAGTTTTAAATCGTTAGCATGTAGTCATATTTTGCATTGTAAATCATTAGTGATGTCATTTAAAAAGATATTAAATAATAAAGGTCCGAGTACGGAGCTATGAGGAACACCACTTGTTGCGATAATCTCATTAGATTAGAAATCATGATATTACACAAGTCGTCCATCTTCTAAACACGACTCAAAAAATCTATTAGATAAAATGCTGACAGGTTGCATAGTAAAATTCTATGGTTGTTTGTCGAAGACTTTTGAAAAATCCGTGTAAATGACATTAACCTGATTTCCTGCATCTAGATTGGCAGCTAGGAATAGAGTGATACATATCAAATTGCTAATAGAAGAACGACCCGGGCGGCGTAACTCCATTCTGATCATGACAAATTTGAGGTTTTACTTGGCTGTGTTTCAGGGTTGGAAAAAATCATGATTTAAAAAAAAAATCAAATATCAATGATTTTTATTTAAAAAATCAAAAAAATCAGTTTTTTTGATTTTTTTTCAGTTCAACTCTAATTTTTTGAAAACAAATACGATTTTTCCATACAATATTTTTTTTTATTCTCTAACTACCAATTTGCACATCACTGGAGAAATTCTCTATATGGTCTATATTTTCATACAAACAATAAAAAATCAGCATTTTCCTGTTCTGACAAGTTTGGTGGTCGGTTTCATTAATTTCATAGATGCCGAGGCGACGCGCGATTGAAGTGTAAAATAAAAAAGAGCAGAAGGAAGAAAGACGAAATTTGGGATTATTTTATAAAAAAAAACAGAAAAAGGAAAAACCAGTAACAGAGCGGTGTGTAAAAATTGTAAAAAAGAAATGCAAGGACTTGTTCAAAGATTAAAAGGCCATCATGAAAAGTGCAGGAAGTTAATTTAACTGCAGGTATTCTAAATCTAAATAACTGTTTATTTTATTTAAGGGGATCTTTATAATGTACATTTAAGAAGGTAACTTTTGTTTTATATGTGTAACCTAACTGTTCTTTTCTTCTTTTTTATTTGAATTTTCTTTTCAGTTTAATTTGTATCTAGCTTTTAAATAAACTATACTTTTTATTTGAATTTTCTGAAGTTTGATTTACTGGCTTTACACAACTTGATTTAAATCATGATTTAAATTTAAAAAATCAGTTGATTTAAATCACGATTTAAATCAAATTGATTTAAATCGTTGCAACCCTGCTGTGTTTACTTATTATATTACTATCGCCTGGTTTATTTTTTTGCAATTTCAATAGAATTACGAGACAAGTTTATGGTAATACCAGCATAACCTAATAATGTATACCCAGAGAAATTGGTGATTTGTTTGAGTTTGGTGAATATGAATTGAAATTGATTTATTACCTGAAAACTAATTTACATAATTATGTTGATGCTTTGATATTTTCTTACCATTTTATGAAATGTGTAAATAAAATAATATGCTATTTTATTAAAAGAAATGAAAAAACTATATATCTACTTTTTTGCTATTATATATAAGTTGTATAAAGAAATTAGCGCTAATATGAGTTGTTTTAACAGATTTCTTCCAGTCAAACCAACTTGTACCTCATCTATCTAACACTAAAGGAGTATTGATTTACATGATACAATTCAAATCACATAATGGAATAATGAACCTTAAAAAGAAAGTTAGTAATTGTTTCAGTAGCAGTAATTTCTTAGAATTCTTTGAATTGCAAATCAATCCTTCCATTATATTATCTAGAAGTGGTAATTGTTGATAGTGAAAATCAATAAGAGGCCCTTATTGTCCTGAAATTATAATATGGGATGTTGTAATTAATAACATATCACCGAGTGTAATAGTAAAGTGGAAACATTATTTTGTATTCTGTTAGTTCCAGAGTATTAAATAAAATTTAGCAGTATTTTACAACAAAGGTTGTAAGAGTTGTATTAAGCCATATTTCACATCACTTAGGTACTTTTAATTGTAAAATATTTCATGTATAGTTTGCGAAATATATATTGTGACGGGACGTCAGGGGTAAGACGCTACGGAACGCAGAGCCGGATTTAACTGTATTGTTCGCTCGTTTACTTTTTCAGTGTAGGTTTTTGTGCTCAGTTTAGCTACCAACAATTTTACAATCATACAAAAAAGTGTTAACTTAAAATAAAAGTATTGATTTTAACGTATTGATTACACATATAGCAGTTACAGTATTCAAGTTTGCTTAATATAAATTGTTATTACCCAAAAAGAACCGCGGGGAGGTATGAACATTTCTTGCCAGGAAAGGATGGGTATGGAATATTGGTATAGGATAAAAAAATTATTTAAAAAGTAACAAGAAAGCGTGAAAAACAAAATAAAAACAAAAAATAAACTCTCAAAATAGTAACAGAAACAAATATTTTTCTCAATAAATGAACTAAAACTAAATTCTAATAGTAAAGTTATTACAATAATAAAAACAGAAAGACATGTTTTTGTCAAAGTGAAAAAAATAACATAAATAAATAATAACATCCTGAAAAAGAATGTTTCTCAAGCACAGAACCACGAAAACACAATAACGAAATTAAATAATGCAGTTGATATCACAAAATTCACTCCTTCACTTCATATCACTTCACTTTACCTCACCTCACATTGCTTCTTCCTCTGAATCCTCGTCCTTATCACCTTCTTCTTCATTTTGAGATGAACTATTATCCTCGCTCAAATTTATAATAAATTTATTTCCATTATTTATATGAAATTTGACAATTTTTAAATAATCATCCTCAATTGTAATTACTTTCCTAATTCTCTTTTTCCCAATCTTCCTTGTTAATTTTCGACACTTCATTTTAAATTAACTCTACGACTTTTTTTATCGAATTTTGTAAAAATATTCCCTTTTCTGACATTTTTCTTCAATTTACACCAAATTAATTCAATCGGGTTGAAAATACAGAAATATGGCGGTAATCTCAACAATTTGTGGCCATATCTCTCCGCTACATTATCTATAATATACTTCTCATAATTTTTCATTTGCAGGACTTCCAGCAGTTGTGCTTTATTATAATTTTCCTCATAATAGAGATCATGTTCCATTAAAAAAATTTGTAACTCCAGCTTAGTAAAACTCTTGTTAGGAATTTTATACAATTGTCTCGAATGGTACCTCGCATTCTCAAGAACAATAATGTTATTCGGTTTTAATTTTGGAATTAATATATTCTCAAACCATTCCTCAAATATTTCTCCCTCCGTGTTCTTGTGGTAATCCACGTTACAGTCTGCCATGTTTTTTTCGCACAGTTTCAATGCATTATCAACTGATCCACACTGTAATATAATCAACCGAGTCCCTTTATTAGGGGGGCAATGAGATTGGTTGACATTTTCTAGATTCATCAGTCCAACCTTTTTTTTACGTGAGTATCATACCAAGTTTCATCTAGATAATAAATTGGTCTATTTTCCCGTCTGAGTTCTTTATCTCTTCTAGATATGAATTTCACCAATCCACTATTCTTCAAATGCCATGCGTTTATTAATAATTTGATATTTAAATCCAATTTTTCTCAGCCAAGTTCCTAAAGTTCTTTTGGTATATGCAGAGACTATATGTAGTCTCTGGTATATGTTAGATGATAATCTATTTCTTTTAATTTTCTGTCTACCACGTCTATATTTGGTATTTCATTTTTCCGATACACGTCGTAAACTAAAGTTCTTAAAAGTTTTGTTAATGATGGATCCAGAGTTTTCGATTAACCGGCGTCGGATCTTTGTTTTCTTAGGAGGGCACCTTCTTTCACCAATTTGTGTATTGTGGGACGTGGAACGTTAGTTAGAGATGCTGTTTCACCTAGTACATCCAAATCATACAAATTAGAGTCATTAACTCGGCGCTTCAAAAGGTTATTGTAAACATTAAGGCAAATTTGTTTCGCTTGCTCGTTCAAATGTAACCGATTTTTTCTTACTGAAAATACTAATGAACTTTAATTTTCTTTATCACTGTAATCACTTTCATTTTCATAAACACAATAAGATGCAGACCTAGAGGCCTCTCACGGTCGAAACATTTTTACATCAAATACTTCCTTAAATTATTTTCAAAAACACACCAGCAAATAACAGATATAAAATAATTAATACTTATATTACACTATTACACAACACACTGCAACACGATACCCGTCTTAAATTATTTTCAAAAACACACCAGCAAATTAGCAGATATAAAATAATTATTACCCATATTACACCATTACACAACTCATTTCAACACGATAACCTTCTTAAAATATTTTCAAAAACACGCCAGCAAATAAACAGATATTAAATAATTATTATTTATCTTATAATAATATACTTACAACATATCAGCACTGCTAGAATGATTCAGTAATAAAATTATGTGCGGCTTTTAAGTATCACAGAATGTAACTGAAACTCTGCCTCGGTCGCGTGCCAGTAAAAACAATAATCGTCGTTCTCACTTTAATATACATTTCCCGCCCACATGTCGCATCTTGCTCCGCACGTCCCGTCACAATATATGTTTCGCTGACTATACTAATCTACGATTCTAGCTTGGTACTTGAGTTTGAATGCGCAGTGATCTAAACCCCGTCCTTTCAGTGTAAACCGGATTAGTTCGTCTCTGTCCCACACTGGCGATATTTCTTCTCTCTCTACTCCGCCAAGTGCCAAGCTAGAATCGTAGAGAAGTACGCAATTAAGTTAAGTACTAACATGCGCTTTTAAAAAGAGAAATACAATGTTATTGCCCACCTACGGCGGTCGGTGGGAATGATTGTATATCCGCGTTTTTTCATAAGCGTAACCCTAGCCTGTGCAGCTTCAGCTTTGGATTCGGTGGTTGTATAATTTCTATGGTGTTTATGTTTTTTTTTATTTACGCTTATTTGAGATCAAATAATTATATGGACGAAATATTTTGTTGGAGAGTTTGCAAAGACACAAGTTTCACAAGACCTTGTATTTAAATATCGAAAAAACGTCTCTTTGCATATGTGTCTATCGATTGTTTATTTATAAGCACCACGACATTTGTTATTATCAAAGTTTTAAGTCAAATGTCTCAGTCATATTAAAAAAATGATTTTTCTGAAAAACCTTGATATTTTTGCTACACGTAATAAAACGTAACTCAGAATAATAACAATTAATTAATTAATAATAGGTTAGCAGGTGCGTTGAAAATAATTGAATTTTAAATACATATTTAAAAAACGATAGCTACCGGCGTTAACCACTACTACTTCTGGTTTCATAACTCGCCGAAGCTTTTAATGATTGGTAAATGTAAACGGCAATGTTAATTTCTTCTTCAGCTCTCCATTACTGTATTCCGGCATGGTCTGAGTACGGACTGTTTGAATGAGTTGCAGCATTTAAAACAGGTTAATTTTTACCTGAGACTATACAAGGCAACTGAGACCAGTTACCTGGTACAGGTGTAATAAAAAAGTATTCATTTTGTTTCTAGGGGTTTGTTAAAAATTCATGTAAATATTTGAGAACTTTTATCCTTTGTTTATTTGTTACCATCTTAGTCACACCTCTTATGAGTATTAATGCCTAATAATTATATAATGTTATGTTATACTATAAAGGAGATATGAGGGAGACATACATTGTAAATATTAATGTTTTGTAGTAAAATTAATTTATATACGGATATGCGTTAAGAAACTATAAGTAACAACAAAGGAACAAAAAAGATAGCATTTTGATAGAATTTTGTAAAAACAGATTCATCTGCTGGGAGAATTTATAATAATAATAATAAAATGACGCCTGATTCAAGAGCTACAGTAAGTTGTCGATAATCTGCTGACCAAATATCGAAACACTCTGAAAGAGAATCTACGAAACGAGTCCATTGAACGAGACTCCAGCAATCGCACACTTCAATGCCTTCTGCCGTAGGTACCTTGAAGGGCCAAAAGAAGTGTGTCTGGCTATCAGTGTGGAGGAAGTGCAACAAGCTTTTGTTGGCAATAGAGCTCCGCTGCACCAGTCCAAGATGGCATAAACAACTGGTGGTGGAAGAAGTTTCATGCTTGAACGAGGGGCAGCAGATTCTGGACTGGTTTGTCGAGGGACGTACTGTCCCCAAAAAGGGGGATCTTTCCGACTCGAAGAATTATAGACCGATCATTCGCCTCAACTCCTGATACAAGATATTTACACGTATTTTGTATTCCAGGACACTGTGGTCTGTTGATTCCGTCTTCCAGCAGATACAGGAACAGCGTAGTGCTAAGAAGGGCATGGTAGATTGCAAAGATAGACTGCTGATAAGACGCTGTAGTACACAAGATTCTGTGCGATACAGGCGAAATCTATCAATAGAGTGGATCGATAACCGCAAGGTATTTAATACAACATCTCACGAGCTATTGCTACACTTGCTTGAGGTGCTGATGTAGAGTCAATGACTGAGCTTCAGCCATATCATAATAATTAACATAACTTACAATTAGTACAAGATGTAATAGTACTTTAACGTTTTGATTTAAAATACTCCTATTTGCGTATAACAATTTTATCGATGAATAAGATTTCTGCAAACATTTATTAACATGCTCCGAAAATCTTAGTTCACTGTTTAATATTACTCCCAAATTTTTAACTGACGTAGAAGCAGGCAAAGTAAAATAATTTATTTTTATTTGGATATTCTCCGAAAATCTTAACCTAACAGTATAATTGCCTAACAGTAATAATGATGACTTAAGAGGATTAATATGTAAATTGTGTTTTCTTCAGTGCTGACTAAGCAGTTAATATTCTTATTCAAGGAATTACTAGGTATAAAATAATTATCTTTTGTGAAACTATTGTCCTCTGTGCATCGTCCTAGTAAAAATGGCATTTGCTATCCTGTAAACAGTACATTATAAAAGGCCCAAGTGTGGAAGCTTGAGGCACACCATTAAGAAGCACTTTTAATCACACCGATTATTGTTCTTAACCTGAACCTCTTGTGTTCTGTTATTTAAAAATGACTTAAAAAATGAAATACTGGTATCAAATCTAATATATTACCTTTAAAAAATCTAGGAGAATGACTGCTCTAAGTTCTTTATGATCCCTAACTTTTAATTTAACATTTTTTTTAATGAATACAAGCTATCGACGTTTTTATTTATTGTTCGTTATCACTAATGTTTCTAATTCTGTGTTCATGTCCTATGTACAAATAACTATGTCGTAAACAGTTGGATAAATTTACAACAGTTTCTTTCGATAGAAATAAAACGTTTACTTATAATTGAAATTAGTACCGCTTAGGTTTTGTAATTACCCATCTACCACTGTAACTAGAATTTATAAATTTTCCCCACCTCCATATCACATATATATATAGTTGTTATCAGTGGCAGTTCGTGGGTCAAGAGATAGGGAGGTCAATTAGAAAAGTTTACTGTATTACCTACCTTTTAAAGTGATTTAAATTCCAAGTCGATCCTCCGGTTTTGTTGAGATGCAAAGCAAAGTGGTCAATTACTTTTATCTTCTTTATTAATGCCCTTTCTATGGTAAGCATAGCTAAAGAAGATAACCTTTCCTGACCCATGGTATTTCTTAAAAATGTCTTTATTCTTTTTAAGGTGGAAAAACAACGTTCACTTTCGACGGTAGTCATAGGGAGAGTACACAAAATTTTTTACAGTTTGACACTTTCAGAAAAAGTATTGCACAAATTATTGTTAATAAAAAGCTGTAACAAAGCAACTGCACCTTCACTATTGGAAAAATCTTCTCGGCTATATAATACTTCTAATTCAGTTTTAAGTTTCAAATGATTTATGACTGGATACTCCGGTTGAACTAATTTAAACATATTTTGAGGAAAGCGTTTTTTAAATCTTTAAATCTTTAAATCGATCTGCGTGAAATAACTGAGACACTGCTAAATGATTACTGAAGCCAAACCTGTTTTTGATCTCAGATGTAATTATATCACAAACTTCTAATGAAATGCTCCTTTTTTGATTCTTCTGGTTTACATCTCTGGGCAGACTGCATGGGTGTCTCCTCCAAATAGTTATTCAAAATTTTATTTCTGATGTCTTCAATTTCACTATTAAAAACGCCAATACACTTATTTACTGTTATGACATCGATATTACATTTTTGTAATTGATTGAACAATATATCACAATGAGGCATAACTAAATGAAAAAAATTTAACCAGTAAAAGAAAATGTTCATTTTGTAAGTAGTTTTTTAAATCAATAGCTTGGTTTAGAGTGTTGTTTTCTGATTCATTATCAGTGATTTTTTCTAAACAATCTAATAATTCTGTTCGATAGGTATAAACACAGTCTCACTTTGCATTAAAATTCCATCGTGTTGGAGCCGCTTTAGGTAATCTCACCTTAACAACATTATCTAACACGGCTGTTCTTTTTGACGATTTTCCAAAGAATGAAGAAAAGCCATGTAAATTAGCAAAAAAAAAATTTATACTTTTATCCTGACTTGATGCTTTTTGTAAAATTAAATTTAGTTGATGAGCGTAACAATGAATAAAATATGTTTTGTACAACACTTATATTTAATAGTAAACACCAAAAACACTGTTTTACTTAATTTCACGACAAGTATAAATTTACTAATAAAATGTTCACAAATAAAAACATTAAAAACAACGCGACAGAATTTACCGATCAACGCGTACCTAGTCAGCATTAAGACTGCTCTACTGAACTTCATGCGTTACTGTTTTCGTAAAATGTGTCAGGGACATTGTCCCCGCCAGTGTTTTCTGTCTCTTTTGCTTTCTGACGATTCGCGCATAAGTCTATTTCACTTTAATTCGTTTTAAATTCGGTCCGTAGCTAGAGCTTTGAGGACAAGTTGTGGATTGACCCAAGATTTTTAAATTCTATAAATGAATAATGTAATGAATAATAATGTAGATGCTCGGTGCTCGGAGGGGATACGAAATTCTGCGATCTAGATATTTGAATAGTATTGTGCATAGAATGAACTAGAAACTTTAATATATTTTTTAAGAATATTAAAAATATATATATATTATATATTTTTAAACTTCAGAAAATGAATAGCTCTATTTTTTTATTTATATGTGGGAGGTCATTGACCAAATGACCCTATAGAAGAACCGCCAGTGGTTGCTATTACTAAATTATTTTACACACATACACACACACAGGAACTTAATGTCGGTGTTTTAAGAAACGAAGATGAACGTTCTTATGAATACTACGCGCCATTTTTAATAATTTTTTGCATTTATGAAATCCAAAAATATATTTAGAAATTAAATTTTAATTTATTGGAATTTATTTAAAAGATAAATTTGTAAATAATGCACAGTCAGTTAGGTTAATATGGTATAACCGCATTTCCAAATAGAGTAAGGAAATGACACAGGTAAGATAACAGAAACTGATTAAAGATAAGAGGCCTTTTCCAAGACATAGTGACAGTGTGTTACGTTGGCCATCACATAGGAATTTCATATATTAGTCGCTTTGCGTTGTAGATAATACAAGAGTAAAACGGAGGTCTGTTATCGCTGTTGTTAACTGTGGATGTGACACCTTAATCGCTGTAAGCAGCATCACAATTTAATGAAAATTATTTCAGATAAATTTTTCTATCATCGATACGACAATGACACTTATCGAAAGGCAAAATATTACTCAAGATTTTTTATAGTTCCATAACATAATCACAAATCTAAGTTTATAAAGATACTTTCAGATGGTTAGAAACACAAACTAAATTTATTTTTTGAAAATTTTGCTCTTCCATGTTTGTAGATTTTCAATTATTTTTCGTTTCCATATTCGGATTTCTATCATAAAAACTATAACTTGAGTTTTACGATTGTTTACTGGCTCAAAAATAAAGCCATGAAATGAGCCACCTAAAATGCTCACACTGCACAGAAGTTGCTAATAATTGTATTGATAATTCTAATAATCTTTCTCCTTAAAATCAGCAGAAGTCTAACGTAATATATTTTTTGGTGCTGTAATAACAACAATGTTGGTTTTCTAAAAGTCTTCATTTCAGTTATATTGAATTTCTTATTAAAGTGATTGTGTTAGTAATACAACATTTGTTGTTTCATTCCCGACTACAAAAACGTGCACATTTTTTAGTTTAATTTTGGTCATCACGATAACGCAAATACATCTTGAATCAAAAATAGTATGTGAGGCCAAAGTACGATAAATACTGAAAGCAATATTAACCAAATTTTAGTTGACATTAAGTAGTTCGAAGTTCAGGGCCATATACTATCAAATACTTATTGAAATAGAAATAGCTGATTAAAAATTTAATTATACTGGTCATTGAATAGACTGAATCTATTAGTCTTAATTTGTTTTAATGTTGATGTATTGTTATTTTGTTATGTCATGTATGCGACTACAATACTAATAAACTACAAAGAACGATCTCATATTTTTTTGTGCGTGTGTCTGCTGGTCCGGATTAACTTTAATTTTTCATATACTCTAAGCAGTAATAAAATATTGTTGAACATATTATTTGACACTTTTTCTGTCTGAATAATTTTGGTGAAGTTAACAAAGCGACAAAAACATTTTCTCATTTTATAGTTAGAAAACTCAAAAATATAAACATTCCCATATCAGTCGTTCCCTTAAATAAGGTAATAAAAAAAAATCAGGGAGGAAAAACGTTCCAGTAAATTGTAAAAAATGTGTTTTAAATAAAGGAAAAATATTAGCATTAAACAGGAAAATAGCAGTAACCGTAATAGGCGAGGCAATGATCGGAAAGTTCAAATTCGTCCAGATTCTTTCGAGGATATGTTCGATATGTTGTCCGGTGTAAAATTAATCAATGTATTATCATCTTAATCGATTTCTTTAAACAAAAAAACTACCTTAAAATACCATGTTTTCGTTTCGAAATATGCATCGCTTACGATAATTCTCGCAAAAACAAATCATAATAACCAAAAAAATGTTAACCAGAACTTGTAGAGAATAGTTTTCAATTTAAAATTGGGGGGCCTCACAAACTGTTTTTGTTGAAACTTTCTGCCTTTAGAGCAATATTCTGAGCGTCAGCTTATTCGCTACAGCCTGAGTCTTTAACAAGATTTATACAACTATCAGAACAACGACAAACATCGCATCAATACAAGTTCATGTTCTTTGGAAGGCATGAGCAAGTTTCAAGCGAACATGCTGATTTCCCACCACAAGAGAAAAAAAATTACCAAAAAATTCAAATGCCGATTTACTTTCCAAATAAATCAGTTGTAACATTCCATTATTCTCAATCAAACCACTTTCTGTTGGCTTTCATGATTCTGTTGATGCATTAATAGCTTGAGCCACTCATTTGATTGCCACCAGGCTCGTTGTGTGTGTGTGTGTGTTGAAGTAATGCTTGCAGTGATGGAGACAATTTGTCGATGGACGGACTTTTTTCGATTGCTTAATGATAATACCACAATGAATTTACCAGAGTACGAACTTCTTTCGACGAAGCAGCCAGGAGATCGTCACTGCATGTGTAGCCATTTCAATAAGCAACCATATGCATCACGGCAAGCAAACGATCTGACTCCAACATCTCCAACATTTTTTAATTCTTGAAATGCAGATTTCTTGCCAATGCCAAACAGAGATGACACTGTATCACATCCAGTAGGAGTATGTGCAGCTAAAAGAATAATATAATTTATTTACGAAGGCATTTATTGACCAGTAATGATCGTGGTCAACGAGAGACGTTGTTCATTTTACAGAACCAATATATCTGTATCAGGCGACTCAGCGACGGGGTAAAATTCGAATTGTGTTGTAGGATTCTTTTACATAGAAAATGAGACGGGTGTCTGTATCTAAATGATTCCACCCAATTTGGGGATGTATATAATGAGACTCAGTAATGATCAATATGAGCGCTTTCACTTGGTTCAAAGCTGCTAACGAGAACTACCTTTTTGACTCGATTCTCTAACAGAATTTTACTCTTCGGTAAATTATTTTGTATGTAATTTGCATATAAATACGCGCTGATGATTGGTGCAGACGACAGGCAGATATACACAAGTGCAAAGTTCCCATAGTGGTTAATTCAATTTTCATTGTTAATTTTATTTCATAGGCATCGGTAGTAGTTATATAATTTTACTTTGACAATAATTTAACTTATGTGTTGTGTAATGTTTATATTAAATTATTTACCTTTATTAATATTGCTTATTGGCTGATTTTGTAATAATAATCGGTAAGGTATTAGATGTTTTAACGATTTACTGTTTTTTAAATTGTTTTTTATTATATGTGGTGACTTAGTTTTAATAGCGAAAATTTTAACAGTCGATAGATCTCGACGAAATGCGGTTGTTGTAGATATAAACTTATTTCATCTTAACTTAGCACATAAAACATTCTAGCACAGGAGTGAGGTATTATATGTATAAATACATTTTGTGAATTTATAATGCACCGCGCGCCTAAGAGAACTACACCAGACTGACGGTCGACAAAGGGTCGCTCTGAGAGCCCAGGTAAACAGTTTTTTATGTGCTCTAAAGCAAGTAGAATTTAAAATTGTTTTATTTTCGGACATTATTTCTTATGGGTATACAAAATAAAAAGTAACGGAAATTTTTAAGACGTTTGGTTTCTTATAGCTAAATCGAAATTTTTTATTAAATTAGGATGTTCTTATTTCGGCGTAGTCATCTTATTTTTCTTATTCAAAACTTAAAAAAAAATATGTCAATTTTATTTTTGTTATTTTGTTTCTTTCCACTGCTAACCAATAAAAGGCATTTCTTGTTATTGTAAATAAATTTACGTATGTACACTCTGTTGAAATATTTTTCCACTGATTCAATAAACCTAAAAGGCATTTATCTTAATTCTAATGTCTTGAAATATTTTTTACGCCTGATAATAAATAAGTAACCCACAATGATATATTTATTACGCCTAGAAATAAGCAATTTACAATACACTAGCTACTTTGCCCATTGTAAATCGGGCTCACTAAGTCCAACCCACCACTCCTACCACTCCCACCACTGCAAAGTTTAAGTGAACAGACTTTAGCATATCATATTTCTCGTAATATTCGTAAGACATCTTCACATTTACGATTAAATGGTGTGTAATTATGACGGAAACAAAATTATTAATATGCATTTACTGACAAACGGATAAGCATTGTCATAGATGACACACGCCTACTTAGAATAAATATAAAAAACCGCAATGAGTAATCTACTACAAAATTATTTTCGCTATTAAATACTTACACATCAAAAGCGACCCCACATATGATATATAGTTTGAAAGAGAAGAAAACCTCCTTTTTAACTAAACGATAGCCAACTATGATTCCCATTTAAAACAATACAACTAACTTTATGTCAGAACTCGAAATTGTATCTTTTTTTTTTTAATTTTCTCGACGCCACTGTATTATACAGAAAGAAGTACCTCAAGAACGCTAAAGTTGTTTTTTCATAACTTTACAAACAACCAAGATATTGACATGTGTCTAAAAGTCGAAAAATCGAACTTTTGTTTTTATAACTCGAAAACAAAAGACGATAGCAAATTTTTGTTTTCGCCAGTGAATTTGACTCAAAAAAAGAAATCGAGAATGTATCTTTCATTTTTTTGTATTTCTTAACAGTTACCGAGTTACCTTATACAAACATCGAAATTTGCCCACTCTGTACATAATCGAAAGCATTAAGGCGGAGCTTCACCAAATTGGACTAGGTGCCGCCGGCATAGGTCGCTGGCTTTTGCAGAACATTTTTTAATACATATATGGAACAAAGCCGCCAAATGTCACGCTGGCGGCAAGCCGGCAGTTGCCGTCGGCCTGGCCCAGTTTGGTGAAGCCCAGCTGTTACAATATCTCTCGCGGGTTATCTTCATAGAGAAATATTCCAAAGTTCCCCCAGCTTAAAAATAGATAAGAGACACATTGTTGTCTGCCATTTGATGTATACTAGTAATTATAAAATAAATTAGCCTGCCGAACGCGATTATACGGTCAAGTTCGAAAAACAGGAATAACTCGCAGGCCTATAAATATAGTTAATACCTGTAGATGGTTTTTGTTGAGTCGTTGACATATATTAGCTTCATTTTACGAAAACTGACCTCTTCGTTATATGTAGGTTGCACTTGTCTATTCAGTACTGATGATGGCTAATAGCCAGAAACAGGTCTGCAAAAGGCATAGTGTACCTGTCCACACAGATTCCTCTTACTTGAATTATTTTTTTTCATTTGGTGACAAGAAAATTGTTTGCGGAAAATCGATTTGAAAATGAACAAATCTAAAATAAATAATAAAATAGAGACATTTTATTAATGAATGAACATAAAATATAATTAACAAATGATAAAAAAATAAGAATCAGTGAATGAAATGTTCAAATTGAGCGCCACTTCCTACCAAACGGTGTCCAAGCCTATCTCTGACACTTCGTGTGGTATTTGTCAACTCTGTGCATGACATAAATTTCAACAGTAATTTCATAAACTTAATTTTTTAGTATCCCCTTAAAAAAAACTAGCAGAATCGTAGAGACTTTGCAACAAATTTTCTCTTCTCGATCCGTCAGGCCGAATATTTCATTCAAATGTTCCCTACTTTCCTCCATAATGAGAGTTGCTTTGTTGAAATTTGAAATTATATTCGATTATTATCGCCAAGCCAAGGGCAAAAACAGCGCTGTTGCCAAAACACGTCCATGCCTTTCCACTATTAAATTGTCTATAATTTGTCGATGAAAGTTGTTTGCGACGACAATAACTTACTGAGCATTCTTTGGTGATTATTATTGCGGTTAATAACCCTTTTCATTTTCATAATCCCACACGTACTCAATCGGATTCATGATTGGCAAATTTGATGGATTCATATCTGGCGAATTTTATGGCCAATGTAATTTTAAATATTACCATCCTCTAGGTGTGTTGAACACCTCTAATGCAAAGTGGCCTGGCATTGTCGTCCATAGAGATAAAATTATAGCCTATTTTCTACCGCAAGGCCATTTTACAAAGTTTTTATTACCAGAATAGTTTAAAATCAATAAAACCAAAACACATATTTACTGAAACCTATGTTTTATACCGTTGATAGTTTTGTTGCAGTTAATCGTTTTTGCTTTATTATAAATAACAAAAAAATTATACTTTCTCAAAATGTACAATTAATTGCATTAAAAATAAACGATGATGATCGATGATGCAAGATTTTCGAAAATCAATATATTTATTTAAGATGATTTAATCGTCAATATTAGTAATTTTTGTTTGAGTTTAAATTGATTCCAAAATTCTTCAGTGAAGATTTCTGTGTTAATATTCATGTATAAGAAGAGTATTCCAAAGTTTCATGTCAGGATTTTATTTAATAATAGTATTTGCAGATTTGTCTCTATACAAGCTTCTTTGCCAAGTACCTTTGCAGCGGACGAATATTTTAGTCATATTTGTGCGGCGAGATACATTCAGCCAGGACTGAAGGAGGTCTGCCGATTCGCCCATACCTTAAGGAAATTTTAGTTGTCAGGATTTTATTAAAAGAAAAAACTTGTATTTTGTTAAGAATGAAGTAATAACTACTCTTTTGATACAATGAGCATTATTAAACATTTTTGGGTTTAGTAAATAAAATAATGTAAGTATTTTTTTACTTTGTTACAATTTGTAAGTAATATAAAGATAATATACATTAATTTGTAACTATATCATACAAAGACATTTAGTAAAATGAGAGTATTTTACTATTTTTAGAAATACCTAAATATTCATGTAACTAAAGTGAATGATTATATGACCGTTTCCTCTTTATCTGAACTCGTAATTATTTCATGGCCGGTCAAGGAATCAGCTTAAGAGTTTTATAAAAAAAAGAATTGTTATGTGTAACAGCAAAAATTAATTTTCAAAAATAGAATAAATTTAGACATTAAATAAGTACTAACCGAGAGCAAATCTTCACGTTGAATTTAATAAACATTGCACGTTACAGGTATAAAGATATACCATTCCTAGAAATTAGGATTATTTATATATTCGTGGTTGTGGTATTAACAGAGAATAAAGTCTGTCTATGTTGGTCGTAGGTATTGTAATTTTTTTTAGTTTCTACTTTATATTTCGTATGATTGTGTGTACTTAATGAATTAGTTGGTGACTAAGTACAAGTACAGATGAGTAATAATTAATCATTGATAAAAGGATATTTTATTTAGCAAGGTAATCCACGTACATGTATTAATTATAAATTTTAAATCGGATTTTATGGTCTATATTCAGATTGTAGGCACCCTGAATAACTTTGAAGATAAAAAATTTTTTGAAAAATTGGTGAAACACGTCGATCTTGTTTCCAAGAGGGACATATTTTAATGTAATACTTGTATACCTATCATCATCCCTCTACCCTACAGGACCACCCAGTCAAAAAATTCAAATGGCAAGTGGAGTCGAGTGATACATCCTTTGAAAGGTCTCTCAATTCCCTACATAACTGTGTATTTTTTTTTAACTTTTATCGATTCGTTCTTAAGGAAAATAATTTTATTTTTGATGATTACATACAATCGAAATCGTTTAAAAAATCTAAAATACACGGCACTGGGTATTGGAATTAAAAAAAAAATACATTTTTTAGTGCTCTCAAATCAACACGAGTTTTTTCAACAAAAAACACTTTCCTTGTCCGTTTAGTTTTAGAATAATAAAAGACTCATCATAAGTATTTGATAGTCCTTGAACAATAATTTGTTCACAACCAATTTTAAATCGAGATACATTTTACCAGAGTGAGTTCTCAAAATGGTTTATACCCTTCAGGAGAGAATAGAAATTGTCAGCATTTATGTGCTAGAGCTACGGAGCGTATATATAATAGAAATCACCCAGATAGAAGGATTGGTTCTCAGTATGTTTTACAATTATTGACAAAATTATGGAAACAGGTTCTGTAGGAAACAAAAAGCATGAACCTCAGCTACCGATTAGGAATGAAGCAGTTGAAGTGGCACTTCTGGGCCATTTAGAGATGGATAATACTCAATCGATCAGGAAATTAGCTGAAGCTTCCGGTGTATCACGAAGCAGTGTTCATCGAATTGTAAAGGCCCACAAATTTCATCCATATAAATTTAAATTGGTACACGAATTAAACGAAGATGATCCTGATCGTCGGCTTGAATTCTGTGAGATTTTTAGTGAACAATTAAACGGTAATGCCAATCTACTGTACAATACGTTTTTTTCTGATGAATCGACATTTCAGTTAAATGGGGAGGTAAACAGGCACAATTGTAGGTATTGGAGTGAAACCAATCAACATTTGTTCATGGAAACTCATACCTAAAGGAATCAGAAGTTAAATGTTTGGGGTGTCATCTTAGGGGATCACATTGTCGGGCCGTGTTTTATTCCTGACAATTTAAATGGCGAAAGGTACCTCGATCTGTTAGAAAATAACATCGACCCAATGATTACCCACATTCTCGAAGAAGACGATAATCTTTTAGAAGGCGAACTGTTTTTTCAACAGGATGGGGTACCCCCAAATTTTGCTATAGCAGTCCGTCAATTTTTGGATAATCGGTTTCCTGAGCGATGGATTGGAAGAAGAGGTCCTGTGGAGTGGCCCGCTAGGTCACCCGATTTAACTCCCTTGAATTTCTTTCTGTGGGGACATTTGAAATCGAAGGTATTTGCAACAAAACCCGCATCTCTGGAAGAGTTACGTGAAAGAATTGTTCAAGAATGCCGTTTGTTGACTCCAGATGTGTTCAGAAATGTTCGTACAGAATTTCAAGACAGATTATACTACTGTATGGTAGTCGGTGAGGGTTATTTTGAACAATACATACGATAATTTAAACTGCTTCTTCTATTTTTATTTCCCGAACCTAAAATAATGAAACAATTATTTCTCAGGAACGAATCGATAAAAGTTTAAAAAAAATACACAGTTATGTAGAGAATTGAAAGACTTTTCAAAATATGTATCACTCGACCCCCTTTGCCATTTGAATTTTTTGAGGGGGTGGCCCTGTAGGGTAGAGGGATGATGATAGATATACAAGTATTACATTAAAATATGTCCCCCTTGGAAACAAGGTCGACGTGTTTCACCAATTTTTCAAAAATTTTTTATACAAAGTTATTCAGGGTGCCTACTTTTGGTTGGGACACCCTGTATATTTAGTGTAGGGCAGTAATTTTTTCTTTCTGAAAAATAAAAAATCAATAGAAACTGAAAACGTTAGAATTATAATTAAAGTTGAAATTTCTTCATTGTCCATTTTTGATACAATTTCTATGCAGCCTAGATACAGATCAGTTAAATTGGGACAAAGTTGCAGAATTTGTCGATCAGGACTAGGCCGTTGAGAAATCGAAAATATCTCTATCTCTTGTCGAAATTTTTGAAGAAAAGTAAAATTTTGAATTCTAGTTTTTAATTTTTTCTTGCGTTTTTTGGATAGATCGAAAAACTGAAAACATTTTTTCATTGGCGTTTTTTATCCTTTACAATTTAGCGTAAATAGTTTTTTTATGAGATGTTTCGTCTTCGCGCGACCATCATCAAGTACGCTGTTTTAAATACGGACCTGTATTTTTGATTGCATTTTTGTGGCATTTGAACCTCAGACATAATTGATGTATTAAACTTTTATTGCACGTTTCACAGCTGTAAACCATGATCAAATGTAATTTTTTTTCCTTGATGATGGTTTACAGTTCTGCATTTATAATATCATGAGGGACAGTTAAATTACAAAATGCAGTTGTAATGAAGAGAATGTTTGTAATTTTCATAAAATATAAGCGATTAAATTTCGATCTTTAGAAAGGTAAAGTGTTTTCTAGATTTGCTTATAGGTAGAGTTGGCAGAAATGTGTGGCGAGACATAGGCGTACGCACAATAATAAGCGTAATAAAAGAAATTAACTAGTAACAAAAGCAATAAACTGTTACAATTTATAACAATGTATGCACAACTTACCCTCTTAACTAGCTTAATGAACTAGCTTGGTTATCACAAACTGGAAGGGATCTTTAAAAAACTTTGCAGTATCAGATCTGTTTCTATGGTTGTCTCCGTAAGTGATGTTCACTGTGGTGAAAAAATTTGCTAATATTTTGAGAACGACCGTTCGACATCTATTGTTGTAATACAGGCATACTTAAAATAGTATTTGAACGCACTTAACGGATCTGGGGTTGCACCATCTGGTAAAACCGGTCTTGCTTTAACACACGTGCGAACTTTTCTCTAACGGGCTTATTTTTTTGCGTCACCTATAGAGTGTAGCAATCGATTTACTTCGTCCCCTATTTGCAGTGACTCCGCTAACGAGAAAGCACTGTTTTGTAAGATTTTCATGGCGTCATGTTATCTTTTATAGTTCTTGTGAATAGTTTTTAAATCTGTTTCAACGACGTTTGTCTGGCTCTCCTTAATAACTGCAGCCTCGTCTGGATTGAATTGTAGTATCATAGTTTTTATTTGTTGTAAATATTCAGCATAATAAAAAGCCGCCTTCAACCATGTTCCCCAACGTTTAAGAATCGGCTGTGGTGGTTCGGGAATACCGGGACATTTGCTGTGAAATGCGCTAAGACGTTTAGGAGATTTAAGGAACACTTTTTTTATACTGGCTATTAATGCATCTACCTCTGGAAAACCTTGTCGAATAGTTTCTGTCACAAGATGTAAAGCATGCACTTTACACGTAACATGTACCAACCTACAACCTTGTTCTTGAACAGAACGACCGACCAAAGGCATTGTCGCGGCTCCATCGGTCACAAACATCAATACTTGACTTGTTGACAGATGTTTCTAACGTCTCCAACACCACCCGCGTAATTATTTTGCCAGTACACTCAGTTAGTCTTTTGCTAGCTAGTTATATGTCTATAACAATCTACCTCCACAGCTACACAATAAATCAACAAATGTACTAAAGCGTCAACTAAAGTCTCTGATTTTGAGCGGCGAATTAAACATAAATTTAAAATTGTTTTAGACGGTGATAAAATAGTGATAAAATTTAAATATCATATAGATAAATACTGTTTTTGATATATATTATATGTTCATATACTGTAGATACATGTACTTAACTAGATATACGCTAGATATACACATATTGTAATATTGCATATTATATACTGTACTAATATTATACCAATGGTATCCTAGGTTAGTAGTTTTGATATCAGTGTATACTGTACCACTAACCTTTTGTGTTAAATTCCTTCTATTTTACACAATAAAGACATTTATTATTTATTATTATTATTATTATAATAGTGGAAATGTCGGTGTAAGAGAGTCCAGTACACGTACTATAACATTTACAACAGAATTTTTTTTACTATCTGTCTTCTCGTTAGCATATAACCACAGCCGTGTATTTTTTAATACACATTTGATCTTATTTACAATGTCCTCGCGTACAGTTGGTACATAGTTATGCAACGTTGCGCGACTTGGAAACGTCACCTGGGGATTGTATTTATTCCAAAACTCCCGAAATGGTTGTTTATCGAGTATGTCCAACGGAACATCACAGGCAACCAGTATTAACAGTAACACATAAAATGTGTTTTCCAAGGCACGCAATTTTTTTTTAGTTTTATGCTGCACAGTATTTATGTGATGTCTACAATCATATTTATCCCAGCACATCAGGTCTGTCTCGTACACCTTACAAATTATTTTAGCACCATTAGAGAATAAATCTGGAAATTCATTGATAAATTTATTCACTTTGTCAGCGTATGGCTGTTTTTTACCCTTGCGCATGTTTGACATATTTTATTATTAAATTAATATCAACAATAAAATACAACAAATAAAATTATCAACAATACAACATAAAATACAACGGAGAGGAATAAATTACCGTGTAAACACTACGACATACAACAATGGACTAGTCACGTGGCTTGCCTCGATTTGTCCGCCAGCCGGTCATTGCCTCACCGGATGTACCTGCTGTTGCACTACTGAATAGCCGCACGACTTGCCAACTCTACTTATAGGACAAGCTGTAGACACAAAGCAGATATAAATAAGAAAATTGGACAAAACAAAATAGGTTTTTTAAAATGGGTAATTCCTAAAGGGAGATTATTTTAAACTTAAATGGATCTAAACAATTATTATTGTTTTTGCAACCGCATATGGTTGTTTCATTAACGAGATATTCATAAAATAAAATATTTGAAATATTTGGTTATACAGGGTGGGGCAATAGTGCGCCCGGCTTCGATATATCGAGTTTTATGATAGCTAGAAACTTGATTTAAAAACATAAGTAAACTAGACAAAAAAGCTCATAACCGGAAATTGTTTTCGAATATACAGGGTGAGCCAAGACGATTCTACAGTGTCAAGTAAAATTTTTTTAAATGAAATGCCATGTGCATCAGAAAATTTTTTGTAGCCACCTTTCACTCCTGTATTTCTTCCAACCACTTGGATGTAATGATTTTTCTTTTTTGAAATTATACCATTTACACGTGTATATTAAAAATATCACTACAATCACAACTATCGATTTTTAAGAAAAAATATGTTAGTATCAATTATCGGACATCTGTGTGATGACACTCAGCCATTTTCACTTCTTAAAAGTATGCAGGGTGACCAAAAAGTATTTTTAAATTTACACTTTTTGAACTTAATTTTCTCAATTTTTTTCAAATGTATATTTTTGGACGATGTCATGTAGGATTGAAAAACAATACAAATTAAAAATGAGGGTTTTTTTCAAATAATTCAAGAGAAGGTATTATAATAAGCGTGTTACATGATGCCCATAAAAACATCACACTTACAAAAATCCAAAATTTGAAGGAAAGTATAATAAATGTTTTTAGAAGTATTACTCCGGCAATTGAACAGTAGAAACCTCATTCCAAAGAAGGATAGAAATGTGTGTCAATCAAAATGAGCAACATGTGGAGCACTTTTTATATTATCTTCTCTTGAATTACAAAAAAATATATATTTTTAATTTTTATTGCTGAATTTTGCAGTTATTGATCAATAAATCGAAAATGGTTACAAATAGCCATAGGGATGTACGTACAACAAATATTCGTTTTTCATTTCTACATCACATCGTCCAAAAATATATAGGGTGTTCCAATTGAAAAAATTGAGAAAATTCAGTTCAAATAGTTGTAAATTTAAAAAATATTTTTGACTACTCTGTATACTTTTAGGAAGTGAAAATGGCTGAGTGTCACCACACCGATGTCACAACAGATACTAACATATTATTTCTTAAAATCGATAATTGTGACTGTAGTGATTTTTGTAATACACACGTGTAAATGGCATAATTTCAACAAAAAAAAAATCGTTACTTCCAAGTGGTTGGGAGAGAGTCAATAATAATAGAGGAGTGGAAGGAGGCTACAAAGAGGTTTCAAAAAATGTTCTGATATACATGGCATCCCATTTAAAAAAATTTTAGTTGACCCTGTAGAATCGTCTTGGTTCACCCTGTATATTCGAACATAATTTCCGGTTATTTATGTTTTTACATCAAGTTTCTAGCTATCATAGAACTAGATATATCGAAGTTAGACGCACTATTGCCCCACCCTGTATAGTGTCAGTATTCCGATATAATAGAATTAATCCCTAGTCTATAGTTTCAGAAAAATTTCATGGTGATCTGTGGAGTTATTTAGAAAAACTAAATGCGCTCGGACAGGCTGACAAACGTAAACAGATTATTTTTTTTCTTCGCTAAGTCAATCTGGGTGTAAAGCCTCGCGATTTTTTTCTTAAATCTATTAAATTTTTTCTCAAATAATTTTTCTAACAAAATAGTAATTGAACAGAACCATAATATCATGAGTCACACCACATTTATCAGCACAAAAGATCATTTTTATCGAATAACAATAACTAATTTCAAGTTTCCATTCTGTGCGGTCATTAAAGTCTAGTCGACCAAATAAAACATGTAGGCGACGGTTTCTACGTGTTTGCCGGGATGGAGGCACCCGCTCTTCCAAGAGCTACTAGATTTAACTTTTAAGCGATTCGCGAAGGTTAACGAACTCTATTCAAGGCTACAGCCTTACATGAGAAGCAGATATGCCTATACCGGTGCACAGTGCATGTCAACTGCATATATTATAGAAGAAATAAATATTTCTTCACGGTACGTGTCCCTGAACTTTTTCTTTAGAAAATCATTAAAAATATTAGCTAGAGGACAGAGGATCCTATTGGGTATTCGTCTAATTCATTAGTCATTCTTCACCCAAATAAATTTGTGTTGTTAATTTTATTCAACACAACTCTGTTTTTACTTGCATTTCTTTAACTCGAAATGTAGTTTTTTTTTTCAGTTTTTTTTCCCAGAATGTTTGTCTTCAAATCTTGCATCCTTCATTTAACACACTGCCTGACATAACCAATTAATTGCAAATATCCCCACGAAGGGGGCGCGGGGGTGAAAATAAAAAAATTTGCAAAAAATATGATGAAAAAAAGTAATTTAATGTATGATCATAATTTAATAATTAAAGTATGATTAAAAAGTAAAAAATTTCAGTATCGGATCGTTCGGAAGTGGGAGAAAGTATACAGGGTGTTTGAAAAAAATTGAAAAATTTGAAAAAAACGTTTTTTATAAAAAAAATAAGTGCATTACAGTGGTGGATCGTTCGGAAGTGACAAAATATATACAGTGTGTTCCAGAGAATTTAAAATTTGAAGAAATTGTTTTTACAGAAAATAAATCTTACAGTGCCGGATCTTTCGGAAGTGAAAAAAAGTATACGCAGAGTGGATTAAAGTGGAGCATAGTAGAGTAATGTAGAGTGGAGTAGAGTAGAGTAGTGTAGTTGAACATTTTTAAAAGAGTCGTTTTTACAGAAAGATAAGTGTTGTACAGTGGCGGATCGTCCGGGAGTGAAAATTGAAAAATCTGCAAAAGTATGATAATAATAATGTATGGTAATAATAATGTATGATAATAATTTAATTAAAGTATGACTAAAAAGTAGAAAATAAAAAAAAATTAAAAACTTGCTTTTCTTAGTCATACTAAAATGTAAAAAATAATTTCTTTGCCAAAATGAAAAGCCAAATAAAGCAAAGCGTGCGCACTTTGGACAATCTGCGTATAATCATACACGCCTTGCTTGTTTTGGCTTTTTTTTGCAAAGAAAGTGCCATATTTTGACACATTTTATGCAAATGTTAAATAACCAATAAATAAAGAGGTTAATAGTTTGATGCCCTTTTTAAATAAAATTGATCCAATAGCAATCTATGAGCAAGTACATTACCTTATAATAATTAATAACTATTTAAAGTTCACTGATTTGTTGCCCAAGACAAATAATGGTATTTCTCTAAAGAATAATATTCCACCAAATCAGGAACAGGGAGAATTTACTAATTTTTCTAATTAGAAATTTTTGAAATAAGCATGTATTAATTGAAATACATATCTGAGAAAATACAATAAAACCAATTCAAACAAAATGCACTAACTTTAATTAACAAATAACAAAATGGTAACAATTAACTTAAATTATTATTCTAACAAATGTTCAATGTGTTGACCGTTCTGATTGTCACAGCTGTTACAATCAATTATGACTTCTGGCAGTCTCTTATCTTTTGTTTCCACGGCTTACTTGAAATTAAACTTGTATTTTTAAATATTGAGCGAATGAACAAGAAAATATCTTAGATTTGTTATTTTGTTCATTAATAATTCAATAAAAATTTTAAAAATATTATATGTATTTTTTAAAGTTTATTTTGCCACTCCTGTTTTTTTGCTAATTCCTCATAGCTAACTACATCAAATTTGACACATTTATTTTTTATTTTTTTTTATTTTATGTATAAAAAGAAAGTTGCTCATTTATTTTATCAATGAACAAATTAATTTAAAGAGTTTAAAATAGTCAAAATATTATCCTCTTTATTTATTGGTTATAATTTGAATAAAATTTATCAAAAATAGGGAACTTTCTTATTTATTAAAATTTGGACATAATTGTCAAAACTATTGAAAATAAATATGAAGTATAGATCATCGGAAAGATCTTAAAATTCTCTAATCGAATATGAAATAACATACAGGATGTTCCATTTAAAATAACAAAGTTATTGAGGTTTTATAAATCTTCAAGTTCGACACAAAATTATGGACTTCCTATCGAAAAATCTAAAACCTGATAGGTACATGGTTTGAAAGCCCTTTTCTATTGGTATTCATTACCGTATCGAAACATTTGAAAATATTTCATATTAGACGAATACATCTCTTGTAATGGTGTACATACGTCAAAATTTCTATATAATTTCAAATAATTCCAGAACTACTCAAAAAAAGTACATGTTATGTTCATTGGAAAGCTCTTGACGTCCTCTAACCAAATATACAATAATATATAGAGTGTTCTATTTAACTTAATAACTACCCAGCTGAAACAAAATACCCTGTATGACTAAAATTATTTTTACAGTATGCAATGATGAATGCTGAGGATCTTTTGTGTTAACTTTTTTTCTGTCTGTAATAGTACAGAGTTATGGAACAAATACGCACCAAGGGGACACCCTGTATATCATCCTGATAAAAAAATCTTTCTATTTAATTCTTCACTTACCTTAATTAAATTTTAATAGCGTACTTTGAAATGTTTCATTAAAACTTTTAATTAACTAATTATCAGCGTCGTTCGATACTGTCTTTAATATTTCATGCCATATAATTTACTAATTTCTTATCGACATTGACATTTTTGTGACTAAATTAGACATTTCAAATGTCAAACTGCCAAATTTATCGTAACCCCATTTTATGAGGTTAAATGTGTAAAAAATTTCAGTTTACATCAGCTTTATTTAAATACTTGGAAGATATATTTTATTGGCTTGATATAATAGATATGATTTATAATCTTTCATTAAGAATATATTTTTTTGTAGACAAATATAAAAAAAAAAATTAAACTTGCTTTTCGTACGTACTAAACAGTAAAAATAATTTCTTTGCCAAAAAAAATAAAGCCAAAAAAAAGCAAGGCGTGCGCACTTTGTATGATTACACAGATTGTACAAAGCGCGCACGCCTTGCTTTTTTTGGCTTTTTTTTTCAAAGAAATTATTTTTTACTTTTTAGTACGACTAAGAAAAGCAAGTTTTTAAAATTGTTTTTATTTTTTTTTATTTTCTGTTTTTTTTGTCATACTTTGTTAAATTATTATCATACATTAAATTATTATAATTTTGCAGATTTTTCAATTTTCACCTCCGCGCCCCCTACGTGGGGATATAGATAGACACTTCATAAATGACGCGAAAGAAAGTCAAATAAAATAGTTTGTAGCGATCATGAAAAAACTCGATCATGCAAAAAATTTAATAAGCATTTTGGGCTTTAAGTGCTTTGTACCGTTCTCTAATACTTTTGAAGACCTCGACCTCGTCTCGGTCTTTAAACATTATCGACCGGTAAAATGCATTTACCGCCCTTAATACTTAAATAACTATTATTGGTAACTTAATAATATTTTATTGGTAAAGCTTCCATTTCAGCAGGTATGTACCTTTTTAGTTCATTCTAAGTTCGCGGTTTCTGCTAGTATACTTTTCCCTTTAAATAGCCCCAAAGAAAAAAGTCTGGAACAGTAATATCCGGTGACCTAGTTGGCCAGTGAAATTCGCTGTTACGAGATATCAAACTTGTGGAATGGATTGTTCTAAGATTGTCGTGCAAATTCTTGCATTACGCCTAATATCCCATCCTGTTGAAACCAAAACCATTCCATCCTCCAACTGAGGAAGAATAAAGTTCGCTACATATTTGTATCAGAGGTAACTGTTATCGTTGTACTGTTTTCTTCCAAAACAATCATTTCTGAAGATAAAACTGCACACCAGACTGTAACTTTTGGGAAATGCAATGGATTTTCATGAATTGTACAAGGATTTAGGGTTGCCCAGTACCGACAGTTTTTTTGTTAACAAAACTATTTAAGGAGAAATGTGCGCTTCGTCTGTCATTAATAATGTTTAATATCTGTAATGTTATTCCTTAGTTCTAAGAATCTTTAACAAAAATTGATACGATCTTGCTTATCCCGCTGTTAGTTTTTACACAACAGCGATCTTATGCGGATGAAGTTTCATCTTACGCAACATCCGTTGGGTACTAGACTCGGACAAATTTAAGGATGCTTCATGTTGAAGAAGTGATGTAGTCGGGTTTTGAATGATTGCTTGCCTTATCAGTTCCTCGTTTTGTGGATTACATGCAGACCTAAATAGGTTTGCCGCTTGATTTTCATTTTAAAACAGTGTATTCTCCTCACTTTTGAACCCACCTTGAAATGACATTTTGTGCAGGTACTTCTCAAACACGAAAATTTTTCCCGAAATCGCTTTGTAGTTATCCGGTCAATGATATAATTACGTATATAAATTTAATAAAATTCTCGACACAATAAACACGTTGATTTAGAGACCAACGTTCCATTTTCACAACTGTCACCTATTATCAGATATCTTCAAAGCATGCTCCTTGCTCTTTTAAACCATCATTAGGTCAATTGAAATTTCTTGCCCATATAATATGTATTTATTTCTTTTTTTATTTGGATACACCATCCAACAGCCAAATCACCAATTATAGGATTGAAAGTTTACAGAAGTTTACAAAAAATGTGAATAAAAAATGCATAATTATACAAAAATAAAAAAAAACACATAGTAAGTAAAATACACAAACCAGTGAAGAAAAATAAGGAAAATATATTAAAA
Organism: Rhamnusium bicolor; assembly: GCA_029963845.1. Taxonomy (NCBI): domain Eukaryota; kingdom Metazoa; phylum Arthropoda; class Insecta; order Coleoptera; family Cerambycidae; genus Rhamnusium; species Rhamnusium bicolor. Next base: position 569,493 of record JANEYF010005149.1, read on the forward strand.
TACATATAGTATATCAGAGTTATGTAAATACATTTTTAATAACCTTTACTGAGCAACTAAATCAGGCCTAAGATGTATCATCTCATGTTATTATAACAAGGCTGTTAAAATTCTTATCCAATCAGAAACCGCCTTTTTGAAAAATATTTATTTCTGATTGGCTATAACTTAACAGTGCTGTTATAATAACAAGAGGATTTTTCATAGGCCTGAATATGTCGATTTTGTCTTGCATGCTACTGAAAATTGGCCTTCTTGACGCTCTCGGAGAGCGCCATATATTCAGCTTCCCTCGTCGAGAGCCCGACGGTTCGCTGTTTCCGAGAGTCCCAGGATATAGGCCCGCCGTTTAACATAAATATATATCCGGTATAAGACCTTCTGTCTTCAGGACTGCTTCCCCAGTCGACATCTACATACCCCTTCATTGGACCTGGGTCCGAGCCATAGGTCAGTCCTACATCGGTGGACCCCTTCAGGTAACGCAGCACTTTTTTGGCGGCCTTCCAATGAGCGATGGCAAAATAATTGTTAAACTGCCTTAGGAAGCTTACGGCATATGAGATATCGGGGCGTGTAATCGTAGCCAGATAAGTTAACGCACCGACCAACTCGCGATATGGAAGATTTAGGTCTTCTTGAGACTGGTCCTCGTTCTTCGTCAGCTTCGCACTTGGATCAACAGGAGTGGCGACTGGATTTGCACTCTGTCATGCCGAAACGTGAGAGTAAATCGCGCTGATGCATCTTTACCTGTCCATCTGTTAGCTCGAACTCTATCCCGAGACAGTGTTTAACGCTCCCAAGATCCTTGATTTCGAAGTGAGCAGCAAGTCCCTTGACGAGTTCTGCTATCTTCTTGTCACGGGAGGCAATTAGGATATCGTCGACGTATGTTGCAGTAAGAGTTACATCTTCATTCGGCCCGATGTAGAATAGACAGGGGTCCGACTTTCATGGGATGGCACCCAAACTCTTCATCGTTCCGTCCAATTTAGTGTACCAACTCCTTCCAGCCTGACGTAATCCGTAAAGGAATTTTTCGAATAGGCAGACCTTGTCTCCTCTACGTAGGTCCCTCATCATAATTTTTGCCTGAGCTCAGACTTGACTTTGACCTTCTGAACTGATGATATCCTGTAGAGTTTCCTGTAAGTTCTTAGGCGGCTCCATGTAAATCTCCTCTTCTAGGTGCCCATTCAAATAAGCAGTTTCAACATCGAGCTGTCTAATCGTCATTCTATAGCGAGCTGCAAGTGATGCCACGAGGCGGATGGAGATAATCCGAGCCACGGGGGCGAACGTTTCTATGAAATGAACACCGAATTGTTGGCTGAACCCTCGGGCAACTAGAAGTGCCTTTTATTTTTCAAGTACACCGTTTGATAGGAACTTGTTTCTCAGGACCATTCGACTTCCAATGACTTTATGTCCTTTAGGGCGATCGATGAGTGTCCAAGTCCCATTCTTTAGTATGGATTTCATTTCATCTGCGATAGCTTACGCCATTCACTCGCATTAGAGCCTCTCATGGCCTCCTTCATAGGTATTTCGGAGAGCAAGGTCTGCTCCGTTCTCTTAACGCTCTCAGTCTGATTCACAACAACATTATACTGCTTTCCCGGTCTTCCCCTCGAACCAGACCTGACGATACTGGGCCATCTAGGACCTCGGCGTTGGGTTTCTTGATTTTGATCGGAGATTTCATCACAGTTGGAGTCCTGTAGAGTAATTTCATCTGAACTGGTTGCATTTAATTCCAGTACATTAGCTCCGACAGCGCTGTCGAAACCAAGGAAGTCCTCGTCATCCTCGGAGTGCGCAGAATTCGAATATCATGAGTTGTTGGATTTGTGGTGAGATTTTACCTGTCACGTCCATCTCTGGATCAACTTTAACGTTTGTCGTCATTCGAAGACATTTGTCCTCCATGAATTTCACGTCGCGTGTTATCAACACTTGATGCCTCACTGATGATCAAACACGGTACGCTTTGGATTCGTTTGCGTAGCCAAAGAAGATACCTTCCTGTCCTCGAGTGTCGAACTTTCCTCTTCCGGGATTTCTGTCAATATAATACACTTTGCTGTCGAACACTCTGACGGTGGACACGTCGGAGACGTTGCCTGTCCACACCTCGTGAGGTGTTCTGTCGTCCATGCTCTTCGTAGGCAAGCGATTTCGAAGGTAATTCGCAGAGTTAACTGCCTGAGCCCAGAATGAGTCAGGTAGGTTCGATTCCTTGAGGAGACATCTGGCAATGCTGATAAGCGTGCGATTTATCCTCTCCGCCGTACCATTCTGTTCTGGGTTGTGGGGAAACTGTCAGTCTTCTGATGATCCCTCGTTTCTTTAAAAATCGTCGAACTCTTTGCTCATGTATTCCCGGCCGTTGTCAAACTGTAGACATTTCACCGTTCTACCTTTTTGGTTCTCCACAAAGGCAATATACTCAGTGGTGGCCTTGAAAACGTCATCTTTTGACATTAAGTATCCTATCTCGCACCCATTTGGAATAATCGTTGATGAATTCTATGAAGTATTTTGCTCCCGACATGGATGCTGTCCTCATTGGTCCGCAAACATCTGTGTGCATCAGCTTTAGGGTCTTAGCTTGCCGGTTTGACTTGCAGGAGAATGGAGTCCTCGTCATTTTTCCTTGTAGGCATGTGTCACAGTGCAAGCTTCCTGTCGTGTCAGTCAGCTGTACGCCTTTGATGACGCCTTTACGAACACCATCCTCGATGTCCCGCAAATTTGCATGTCCGAAACGTCTGTGTAAAAGTTCAAGTGATATTTTGACATCTTTCGAAGAAGACGCGATAGACACTCTTGACCGAATTCGCGGACATAATACAAATCGTCGACTCTGACAGCGTTCAACACCACGCTTCCATTGGAGACATGAATGGTGGCGCCATCTTTCCGGAAACGGACGTCGAATCCGCGATCCGTGATTTTGCTGATAAGAGGTTGGTTATTAAGTCCGGTACGTACAACGTTTTGTCCAAAGTCACGTCTCTTTTGTTTCCACGTGTATATGCGACAAAATGCACTTTTCCTTCGCCCACTGTATCGGCAGTCGCGCTATTTGCGAGTTTTATCGTACCGCACCTTGAATTGTCAATTTCCTGAAAACTTTCCACATCGTTGCACAAATGTGTCGACGCGCCACTCTCTAGACACCACTTCCGGTTCGTATCGTTCATTTCTAGTGTCGAAACGTTTAAACACACGTCGCCCGTGTATTGTGCACTTTCTTTTCTCGGTTTGCCTCGACACTCGTTTGCCTTATGTTCCGACTTTTTACGCTTATAACATCGAAAAACGTCATTTATCGTTTTCCGTTGTCACTTCTGTTCATTTCCGGTTTGGATTTTCGGTCCTGCCAATCGCAACCATTTCGTTTCTTAGCCAACATGGCGCCCGACGAGCCTTTTCGTGCTTCACTCTTGCGGGCGTCGCTTTCCTCTATGATTTTTATACGAAGGGCCTCAAGCGTAGGCAACTCATCTTGCGCTTCGATGGCAAATCGGAAATTTTCATAAGTTACGGGCAAACTATACAACAATAAAATCGTCAATAAATCTGCGTTGATATCCACGCCCATGTCGCTCAGCTTGTCCACTGAATCGAAGAAACAGTTTAGATGTGCGCGAACGTCGCTTCCGTCCGCCATCTTTTGTAGGTGTAGCTTCTTTAATAATGTTGCCTTTCTCGCCAGACCCTTGGTTTGATACACTTCTTCCAGCTTTTCCCACATTTCCCGCGAAGTCGCACAGTTTTTGACTTGCTTAAGTTCACTCGAACTTATCGACAGGATTATGTTAGATCGGGCTTTCGCGTCGGTCGTCTGCCATGCACGCACATTCGCCGCGTTGGCGTTATCTTCGCTCGGCTGGGGTTTTACGGACATCTCACTCGCGTAATCCCATAAATCGCCTTTAATTAACACTACCTGCATCTGTAATTTCCAGGTATCATAGTTGTCCTTTCCAAGGAGTTCAATTCTCGATACACTGGCGGAATTCATGGCGGCGTTTTTAGAACATTCGTGCACGTGATTTCTTTGTTCAATAAATTCACACAATTTTCCTTATACACGTGAGCCTGGGCCCATAACCTGTTAAAAAGTGACGCCTCTCAGGCTGTTGAACAAAGAAAAAACACAAAACACTTACTTGGAATAAACTGAATATATTAAATAAAGTACAATAGAAAATACAAAAGTGGTGTGTAATCCTCGAATACTTACCAAGGACTAGGCCGACCCAAAGACTGGGCCAAGGGAAGGGCACCACGCGCGAACAGGAAACAAAGGGCGTGCGTGCACGCACTTGTAAAGTGGCAGAAAAACAACCGAGGCGGGACATTTAAAACTAAAGAATCACTAACAAATACTTTAACAATTGTACAAATTATAAATATGGGACGACAGTTTTCAATTTTAAAATCAAAATAAAATAGGCCATGCATTTTGACGATCCCTGTATTTATTTCATTATTAGGAGAACAATAGTAAGTTTGGTATAGCATAGCAAACTATAATTATGTCCGGAAAAATTTTTTAATAGCTGTACAATGTTTAGTAAATTTAATTCAAAAACAAAATAATATTTACATTGTAAACCACTTTTCATATAGGAGAATTCGTTATGATTGCGTTTTCTTGTAAACCTTGAACAATATGATTGTATTTTCTGTTTATTTATTTTATAAGTGATTGAGTTATTACCGTCTTAGAATATGTTTGTTACTCGGTTTGTTATGTTGTTTAAACAATTTTAATAACTGTGTATTATAATATGTTGGTTAAACAGTAATAATTTTGAAAAGTTTTATGTTAAAAAAATATTGAGCGTCTACTTTTAATGCAGTTTACCACAAATTCTACTGCATTTCTAATAAAAAAAAAACCTCTATATGTTTCAGTTATTTCCTCTAAGAAATATTCCGGTGTAAATACAAAATAGCACCAGAGCTAAATAAGCATTTTACAGAATTAATAATTCATAGGAACTATTAATAGTTCATAAGAACTATTAATAGTTATATGTGAAGTGTAGATATTGCAGAGTGAGAATACCCATTATTTGATTTATGTTTTATTCAGATAGCAAAATTTATTTAAATTCTGAAAGTTTGACCCTAAAAACACCCTGTATATTGTACCACATAAAAAAACACAATCATGGAATAATTTCAATCAATTATATTCTACAAATCGCTGCCTCAATATTACAAGATTCTATGTAACAAAATTATAATGTAGAGAAATTTAAAGGTGAAAATCATGCAACTATCTTTATCTACACATTTGAGTACATACAACGTATGTTTTCCTGTTTATCACGACAGCATTAATAGTGCTGCCATCTCGTAACAGGGTGTTAAAGGTAGATTGTCGAACATGCACCCTTGTTACAGTAAAATACTGGAAAGTGGAAAAAATGTCACATACAACCTTGTAATATTGAGGCAGCAAAATATCATTTGGCCATATGATATATTTAAATTTTATGCCAAAATTTCAAATGTAGCGGAAGTTATTATGCTTACAAGTAACGGTCAGAGTACATACATATCTACACAAACACAGAACAATTTTGCATCTTTATGTGCAGTTGTTTCTTTCATCCTTAATTGAATAAATATAATTGTTTCTAAATTATAACTACACGAATGTATAATATTATATAAAACAATTCAATTTGTGCTGTATTTAAAGTATCAAAATTCAAGAATCCAAGTGAAACACATTTCCAAAATAAACTCATAAACTAATGTAAAATGTTATGAGTTCTGGAGATATTTTCAAAATACTCAATTTTGTAATTTTCTTTAAGTACAGGGTCATCACCCGAAAATGTCAGTTTTTGAAATAAATCAGTTATTTTTGAAGTTATTCATTAACTAATTTTTTCGCAGAATCCAAATTTTCGATCAAAGAAACAGTTGCTCATCGCGCTTAAGAAATATGACATCTTAATTTATTTGTTAGATAGAACTCCCTGTATATTTTAAAATAATTAGTTTTTCCTCATTTCTATGAAAACTGTGTCATCTCAAAAGGTTTTTGGGATATTTGGATTGTGTATTAAAATATCATTTTATGATTTTGTTAACCGTAGTTTTCTTTGAAAGAAAATAGCAGCATTTCTGAAATAAAAATGCAGTTTACTTGTCAAAGTAATGTTTCTCAAATATCAGTATCTGTCATGGTTAATTCTTATTTTCAGCGGCAACTAGGTATGTTTAATAAGATCATTAACGATATTTTAATACCAAAATCCAATATTTTAAAAACTTTTTGAGATAACATATCACATGTTGATATTTTTAAAATCAGTAAAATGAGGAAAATCGGTTACTTTAAAATATAGAAAAAACAGTAAGATGTCGTATTTTTATTTTTTACACGCGACGCGCAAGTGTTTTTTTCATTCAAAATTTGGATTCTGCAAAAAAAAATTAGTTAAAGTCTTTACACCTTCTTTTTTGATGAACTTGAAGAATAACCAAGTTATTTCAAGAAAGGACATTTTTGCGTGATGACCCTGTACGTATCTTGATGAATTTTGATGCCTATTATAACAACTTTTTCTTTTCCAGAAAATTGGGCCTTGATCTAGTTCCTAGACAGGGGGCGCATATGGTAGAACCTGACTCGATGTCAGTTGTAGAATTGTATCATGTTCATGTTGCTAGTGCCGAAAACACTCAAGGAGTTTCTGTAAGTAACCAGTTTTATATTTTGTCATTTATTTCAGTTAATCAGAAATTAATAATCATTATCTATAGGCGAGAGGTACAATCAAGAAAAAGGAACAAAAGAAAACATTAACCCACCATTTGTATTTTTGTATGCGTGATTTTGGCCATCATGTCGGGGAAGATACAGAAATTTATTTTTCTTTATATGATGCTTGCAAGCAGAAATATATTACTGAAAGATTCCTAGTCAAAATTTCCAAAGAGGGTTTTTCAAATTATATTGATAAACTACATAGCAATTGCACTATTTTTACGGTAAGAAATCAAACATTTTCTTCAATTTAATTTTCCTGTTTATTAGGTAAATACTGAATTTTACAGAAAATTTCATGGTAGTATTAAGTATTCAAAATTTACCATTATATATGATCTTACTAGAATTGAAATATCTTTAGCTTCTTGTAAATATATTTTTGAAACCACAAAAGTAGTCACTGAAATTTTATAGTTTATACTTGGTGATTTTTTTAATTAAAGAAGTTTTTATAGGATTTGGGAAACTCGGATTTAAACAAAGATATATACATAATTGCTCACGTAATGCGAATTGGCAAAATGCTGTATTCTGATAGTTCAAAAAAAGACTGAAAAGACTGTTGTTCAGCAACAAGTTTTCAAAAGGCCTCATGGGGTAGCTGTGCAAAATTTAGGAGATTATTTAACTAGTAAGGAAGGTGATACTGAGGAAAAAGAATTTAGTATGAAGGTAAAAATTGTAATATATCTCACTTTGATTAGTCAATAAATTTTAAATTTTAAAAGGTATACCAAGGCGAGGAGAAGGATTTTCACCAGCTCCACGAATTTATTATTAAGCAATCTGGAAAGTTTAGTGCATTATCAGGCCATATGAATTATGGTATCATGATTTCTGTGAAAATGCTTCATGGCGAATTAAGAACGATTAAAGAAGAAAATACATTACTGTTTAAAAACGTTTGTTTGACTAGTAAATTAGGTTTTCCTGATGTGATAATGCCAGGTGATGTAAGAAACGATCTCTATTTAAATTTGGACAGGGGTGAATTTGAAAGAGGTGGAAAGTCTACAGGAAAGAACATTGAAGTTGCTATAGTTGTCCTAGATAGTGAAAAGAATGTCATAAAGGTAAGTTAATATTATTAATGCCTTGACGAAAGAGAACAATAATTGAATGACATTAAGATCCTAAAAAAGAATTTTATTAATTTAGTTTTGGAATGTATAGTTCATTATAGAAATACTATACACATAAAAGAGGCTAAAAGACAAAAAAACTGCCATAAAAACATCAAAGGCAGTGGCTCTCAAATGCTGACAAGACCTAATTATTAATAGTGGCATATACATAGCCGCACTACAAATCTCTGTGTATGACAATGAACACAATAATACAACAGATTTAAGAGTAGTGTTTAACCTCCGGTATTATCAACATTTTAAAGGGACATTTTGCTTAAAGGTAGTTTCAGCAAGAAAAATGTATCACCAGTAATTCCAGCAAAACTTAAATCGAGATATAAATACGATAGCCATTAAACCTAATTTTTATTTAAACTGTAGGATTATTATCTGATATTTATATTTTATTTATGCTCTAAATTAAAATTGCTCTTGTTGCTCAGTTTCGCCTATAATAATTTAACATATTATAAACTGTTATTGTTGCCTAGCTCTTCGATCATATTGTTCTTCCTGAATTAATTTATAAACAGTTTGTTCTGGAACTTCTGTTAAGTGGACTGTTTTTTCCACGGCTTTTGTTTCTCTTTCACTTTCTTTCATATTTCTGTAAACATTTAAAACTATCTTTTGTGACTGCTGGCATGCTGTTTTGTAACTTTCTTTGTAATTTGTGAAACATTATCTTCCTGACATTCTTTGCTGGTGGTGGGTTGAGGATCTTCCCAAAGCCTGAACATGTTTCCAGTAATATTTTACCACAGCCACTTGTTATCACTATCAGGAAATACCCGAATAGTCACCGCTCGCTAAAATATTTATAAAAACACAACACGACACGTAAACACCTTAAGTTGTCACGATCTGCTAAAATATATAATGTAAACACGAACTGTATAAAACACATTTATAGCACAGACATACCGATGAAAATTCCTTATCTAATTCTTAAAACCGATATAAAATACCCGCAAAATTACCAATTACTGACCTACTAGAATATTTCATTAGCCCACCTAGTACTGATACACTTCCGTCGTCTTTCGACCGCGAAACTGATAAATTTGAAATTTGCCCTGTATCCAAAGATGGCGCGGGAGAAGGAACAAAGAGACTGCGAAGATAATAAATAGTAATAAGTAGAGCTGTCAAAAATGTTCCGTGGGACAGTGGCGTACGCGAAATTAACTAATACGAGAGACAATAAACTGTTACAATTTATAACAATGTATGTAAAACTTATCCTCTTAACTAGCTTGATGAACTAGCTTGCTTATCACAAACTGGAGAAGATGTGTAGCCATTTTGCAGCATCAGGTATATTTCTATGGTTGTCTCCATGAGCGACGTTCGCTGGTGAAAATATATTCTTATATTTTGAAAACGACCGTCGACATCTACTGATGTAATACACGCATACGTAAAATAGTCTTTGAACGCACTAAACGGATCTGGGGCTGCACCATCACATATTTGTCTTAATTTGATAAAACCGGTGTCTTTATTTAACACACTTGCGAACTTTTCTTTAACGCGCTCATTTGTTGCGTCACCTATAACGTGTAGCAGTAGATTTACTTCGTCCACTATTTGCAGCGACTCCGCTAACGACAACGCACTGTTTTCTAATTTTTTTATGTTTTCATGTAATGGTTTATAGTTCTTCGCAATATTTTTTAAAACTGTTTCAACGGAAATATCTTCGAATTTTGTCTAGCTTTCCTTAATAGCTGCAGCCTCATCTGGATTGAATTGTAGTATCACAGCTTTTATTTGATGGAAATATTCAGCATAATAAAAAGCTGTTGTGGTGGTTCAGGAATACCGGGACACTTACTATGAAATGCACGGAAACGTTTAGCAGATTTAAGAAACACTTTTTTTGTACTTGCTATTAATGCATCCACCTCTGGAAAACCTTATCGAATAGTTTCTGCCACAAAATGTAAAGCATGCACTTTACACGTAACATGTATAAACGTACAACCTTGTTCTTGCAAAGAACGGCCTACCGAACCCATTGTCACGGCGCCATCAATCACAAACATCAACACTTGATTTTTTGACAGTTCAAATTTTTCTAACGTCTTCAGCACCACCCTGGTAATTGTTTCGCTAGTACACTGACTTAGTCTTTTGCTAGCTAGTAACAGTGGAACTGTCGGTTTAAGAGGGTCCAGTACTCGTACTATAACATTTAAAATAGAATTTTTTTTTACAATCTGTTGTCTCATCAACAGGTAAGCACAGCCGTCTATTTTTTAATTCACATTTCATCTTATCTACCATGTCTACGTGTACAGTTGGTAGATAGTTACATAACGTTGTACGACTTGCTAACTTCATCTGGGCATTGTATTTATTCCAAAACTCTTGAAATGGTTGTTTATCGAGTATGTGCAGCGGAATATCACAGGCAATCAGCATTAATAGTAAATCAAACATAAACTGTGTTGTCGAAGGCACGCTATTTTTTTTATTTTTATGATGTACGCTATTTACGTGAATTCCACAATCACGTTTTTCCCAGCACATCAAATTAAATTATATATTTTAGCACCATCATAGAATAAATCCGGGAATCACCTATGAATTTATTCACTTTGTCAGCAAATGGCCGTTTTCTACCCCGGCGTACGTCTGACATGCTTTATTATTAAATTAATATCAACAATACAGTACAACAAATAAAATAAAAACACAAAAGCAATATGCAATACGCCCAAGTGACTTAACGTGTACACAGCTGGAAAGCTAATAATAGACTGGACTGGAGAAAGAGTTTCGCGGTCAAGGTGAATTCCGGCGACAGTAAGTTCATCTATACTCTACGACCATGATACACAGAAACGATTTGCAGCTTTAGTAATAAGTGTGTTGTTTATAGGGGCGAATCGCGCACTATTATTAGAAGGCTATTAGGAATCTTAGTTAAAACAAGTATGTTTTTATTAATTTCGTATTTTAATCATGTCAGAATATACTGTACATAAGAATAATGATATTTTATGTATTAAATAATACATCATATTTAATAGTTTAACATGATGTAAAAAAAATAAAGCATGCCCCACTCTCCCTTCAAATAGCTGTCGGTAGCTGGGTAGGCACTCTTTAAATTTTTTATTTGCGCAGTATTTCTGCAATAAACTATACGACAGGAAAAAAATCTTATTCTTTATAGCATAAATGTTTGATGTTCATTACGAATATGATCATTTTAGAATTGTTTGTGGGGTGCATCTGGTATGGAAGGTACTTCTGAGTACAATTCCATGATTATTTATCACCACAATTCTCCAGCATGGACAGAGAATGTCAGGTTAACATTACCAATAGACAAGTTTGCTGGAGCTCATGTTCGATTGGAATATAGACATTGTTCCAGTAAGTTGTGGTGGTTTCGTACAATACAAAATATTGAATTAATTTGCATTTTAGCTAGGGAGAAGAATGACAAAAAACTTTTTGGTTTTTCTTTTATTCGCCTTATGGACAAGGACGGAGCGGCTGTACAGGATGGCCAACATGAGTTGTACATTTACAAATGTGAAGATTCACAAAAGCTTGAAAACTGTGGTTATTTATCATTACCAGCTTTTGCCAAAGATTACGAAGGAAATCACGAGGCTAGCGGACAGTTTTCCCGAAGCCATAAAGAAATTATTTCTATAAAAACTCTCTTATGTTCTACGAAACTTACGCAGAATGGTAAATATATGAACATTTGTAAATGACATTTATTTTGTTACTGTATTCTAACGCTTTAATTTTTCTAGTTGACTTGCTTGCTTTACTAAGGTGGAAGTCACACCCAGAGAGAATACAAGAATCTTTACAAAGGGTTTTGAGATTAGGTGATGAGGAACTGGTAAAATTCCTGCAAGATGTTCTTGATGCTTTGTTTGCATTATTTTCCACCGAAGATGGAAACTCCACAACACACAGTGGTTTAGTTTTCCATGTACTAGTGTCAATATTTAATTTGCTGGATGGTTCAAAGTATCAACACTTTAAACCAGTGCTTGATGCTTATATTAAAAATCACTTCGCAGCTGCACTTGTCTACAAGTAAGTAGTAGATGAAAACAATTTTATGGCCGCTATATTTTAGAAAAATAATCTTACATACTTTTCTTTATGACGTGATAGATTTTCATGCCTAAATTATTATGATTAAAGAACCTCAGGACAATCTTCTTTAGTTTGTTGTATAAGCATTGTTATTTGTTGTTAATATTATATTTACCTCTTAGGGGCCTATTGACTAGCGTCCAGCATTGTGCAGACTGGGTAGTTTCATTTGAAAAACAAGAACCAATACAAAAGTGTTTTAAAAGTTTAGAATATATTTTCAAACTTATTATTCAAAGTCGGCTGCTATTTTCAAGAGCTACTGGTGGACATTTTGAGGACAGTTTTAGGAGGGATTTGTTCGGTGTTTTTGCATCTTTGAATAAAATGCTTACTATTAATGACAGCCACATCATCAACACCCAGGTATATGCAGTGTTAAATGTCGCAGTTTCGTATCTAATGTTTATAATGACTTATAGGTAGCATTGCTTCTGGCCATTAGTGCTGTTTATGAACAGTTAATTGAAGTTTTACCAACTTTGGAAATTACTAAACTTGCAGCGAATATGTTGGATTCTCTTCCTAGAGAATTACCCTCGCTCCTAGTACAAGCTAAACTGTCGTGTATTAAAAACATGGTTACCAGCAAATTGTTTCAGGATGATGGTAAGTTATTTGTGGCTAAAAGGCAAACATGTGTTTAAATGTTTCGACTTTTAGAATCCAGAAACATACTTCTAGCTACGGCTTGTAAACATCTAAGATACCATTTGACACGACGGGATGAATTGAAATTGTGTACAGAAATTCTGGGTGAAATTTTGGGTTTTCTTTTTAAGCAAAGGAAAAGAAGTGATGACCAAGGAAAAATTAATAATTGCATTCATCATGATGTTGACACCTTGTGTATTTCTATTTTGGAAGTCCTAATACAAACCATTCTTACAATAATCGACAAAGATGTTAAAATTTTTGTAAGTAGTAATTTACTGTATAAAATAAAATAAATAAATACTGCATCTACAGGGTGATTTAAATTCAAATGATTAACTGGAGATCTTGCTTATAGTCAGATGGAGAATTTAAATTTGACTTTACCAGAAACACAATTCTTGTTTTTGAAAATTGAAAAAGTACTTGTTTTTTTGTGGTAATTTCTGACCTCAACCAAATTATGGCTTTAATCCAGCTACAAAACACCAAATTTGATCCTACTTTATATCTGTTACAATAAGCAAGATCCGCACATCGAAACTGATTCACCCCATATTGACTTGATGATGGTATAGTATTCATATTTCTTTTTTTTCAGGGATGTTTGGTGGCTTGCTTGATAGGCATATTGCAGTTGTTAGATGAATATCATTACAAAAGGCTATGGGAGGTCCTTATGGGGCCTCATCAGGACAGAAAACCCCTTAAAGATTTCCTGCTTAGGGCTTTTTTAGTTTTCCGCAACTTGGTTCGAATGGAAGTTTTCCCACCAGATTGGCTTGTGATCAAAATGTTAACCAACAACGTGATTTTGAAAGCTTTACAGGAATTTGCGCAACCGTTAGCTTTCAAATTTCTTGATAGTCGAGCTGGTTATTTTGATAAAGAAGTGAGTAACCCCTTTTCCTCTGTTGCAGGTTTTAAAATTTTTTTTTTAAGCTTTGGACAAACTATTTTAACTTGTCAGTGGATTATTTAACTCAAGAATCCCTACAATTGGAGCAGTTTTCTGATGTAAAACGGGAAAAGATCATCGAAAAGTATGGGGATATGAGAGTTCTCATGGGCTTCCAAATTTTGTCTATGTGGTCTCAGCTTGGTATGTCTTTGAAAAATTCAATATGTACTCATATGTAATTTGTATTTTATTTATTATTACTATACCGAATCATTAAAAGTGGCTGATGGCAATTGTCATTCCTCTTGTTACCAAAATAGCATCCGCTGGCTATCAGCATTGTGTTACTGAAATAATAGTTCACAAATGACCAGTGTCCTAGGTTCTCTTTTATTACAATTTTCTTTTATTAATGCAAATGTTCATTTTTTTATTCTTCTCTGAATAAAATTTTATTTGTATTAATTGGTAGTGGTTTTACCAGTATTGAAATGTTTCTATTGCATTTCTTTTTGTGCAACCACATTCCAAAAGTGATTTTCTTTGACTTTGATCTGTTTTGAAGTACAGCTGTAAATATAATTGGTGGTAAACCATCTGAAGCTTAATTGCCCCGACAATACAAACTGGTGTGGTAATGTACTATTGATGATGACAATCACTTTTGATGACCCTGTACATCTATCTAGTTCTTCATAATTTAAAAAAAATAGTGTGAAAATATGTGAGAAAAATCTGTTAGTCTAAATTTAATTTTAAGTAGTTATCCTTTTTTATTTTGCTTATTTTTCTCATGTTTATTCTTTTTGTTTGCCTATTTTTCCTCTTTTTTTCATTGCATTATCAAAAGTTGTATATCTTTTACTTTATTAAAAGTATTTGTTACAGTTATTTAGTAGGCTTTTCAGTGTTTTATTAAATTTTAGCCTTATTTCACTTAAAAAAGCCATCACTAATTGTAAGATATAAAATTTCAGGTGAATGTAAATTGAATTTCATCCCGTCAATGGTTGGTCCATTCTTAGAAGTAACATTAGTACCTGAAATTGAGCTAAGGAAAGCTACTTTGCATATATTTTTTGACATGATGGAATGTGAACAGAGGGCTCGAGGAAATTTTAAACAAGTCGAATGTGAACTTATCGATAAATTAGATATTTTGATATCAGAAAATAAGGGCGATGATGAGTATAGGAGATTATTTAATACAATGTAAGTTTAAGTTCCTCATTATAATTTAATAATCATTGTTAATGGTGATTTTTGTATACTCATATTAATTGAAACTAATTTTATTTATTGCTTACAAAGGGAGCATCTCAGTGCGGTGTAAGTATCCAAATAATGTTAAGAGGACCACTTTTATGTGCTAGATGTTGTGTTTATATACATAACATTTTATAGTTCATTATTATCTCCATACCTTTTAAAATAAAATATATTTTTTTCAATTACCAAGTTTTTTTAAATTATTGCCAATAATTTTCTTAAAAATTATAAAACGTAAAGTATCAAAAAAAAAAAATAAATAATAGTAATAAGAGGACTTGTGACAAATCTATTTATCTGTTGTTATCTTTATTTTAATTTGAGGTCAGAATTATGACAGAAAGAGTCAAACTACTTCATTAAATAAACGATATTGTGAAATTGGGATGCATATTTAAATTGTTTGTTGTGGTAATAGTTAAAAAAAAAACTGAACTAACTAGTTCAGTACAGTTTTTTATTTTTTATTTGACAATTTTTTTTTTTAAGAAAAAACTAGTAACTCAGTTTTGGCTGTAGAAAAATTTAAAAATTCGTCTGGATAAATGGGGTCTTGTAAATGTTGAAAAAAAATTATTTACTATTCTATAGAGATGGGTGAGACAAGTCCATTGGAAAAGTCCTTCAAACAAAGTAGACTAGTCTGAAGGATGCCCAAAATAATAATAATAATAAGACCATACCGGCCTGCCAAAAATCAGCCGAGTGGCTGACAGGCCGAATGCAGAAGGCGGTCATTCTGGGTTCTCTCCGTCTGCTTAGGGCACATGATTCTGGTATTTACTTACAGTCACTGACCCTGTGGGATGTAGGGAGTGGCTGTAGTTAATGCGCCGGCGCGACTCCCGTGAGGCGTCGGAGGCCACGGGAGGATTGTCCGGCATCGGATAATCCGAAAAAATAATAATAACAATAATAATAACGTCTTTATTCAAATATAAATGTATACACATTTACATCTCATAGGTTACTCTTACACTTAACCCCTAACATATTCATAGTTATACAAAAACAAAAAAAGAAATACAAAAACAGATTATTATTAAAATTATATAAATACATAATAACAAATAATAATAACAAGTTATAATAAAAAGTGAAAAAAGGTAGAAATCGAGAAGCCACAAAATATATTTTAATTTGATCTGTCTACCTAAAACATTTGGTTAAACAACTTATTTTTTTTATTTTTTTCTCCAACGGTATGAACTGCATAACATTTAAAAGAGTTGTTTTATAGCATTATACAAATGAACAGAATTATACGTAAACGATCTTTTGTACAATGTTGTTTTTTATATGGTGGCATAGTTAAGGTGTCCGTATATCTAATATTTAAATTGTGTATGTGGTTACGGGTTATTAATTTGTTTCCTAGATATTCTGGTGTTGATGTAATTAACAAGTGATATATAAAAATAGAAAGATGGAGTTTCCATATTGTGTCCATCTTTAACTAGTGAAGTTCTTTAAATTTATCAGTAACATGGTAAAATTTCCTTAAATTATAAATAAAAACGACAACACGTATTTTGCGCTTTTTGTAGGTGACTTTTCGTAGCAACATCTAGGCAGGGATAATAAACAATATTATAGTAATAAAATTGTAAATTGGTAGATTGGCATAACTTTTTCCTCAATGAATGTTTAATAATTTTTTTGGCATAACTTTTTCCTCAAATGAATGTTTAATAATTTTTTGTTTGTGAAAAGCAGTTTTAGCAATAAATAAGATTTTTGAATTATTGAGTTATTAATGTGTGGTATGAATCGTAAATGTATGTCAAAGAGAACCGCAAAGTTTCTTGTGTGTTTGATTCATTTCCAATTTTAATTTTCATATTAATTTTGAGCTCCTCATATTTATATTTAGAACAAAACAGCATAACCTTAGATTTTTCTGGATTTAGCTTTAACTTATGGTCATCACATTTATTAAGTAACTCTAAGTCATCATTAATTCATTGACTTATGCTTGCTGGTAACTTTCCGGTTCAATACTAAGGCTTAACTGGCTATCATCAGCATGTTTTCTGAACATCGATGTTGAGTGTCTGATGTATCAATGTTTTGATATCGTTACCGTTAATCCGATACTATCGAACAGTATCAATGTTTAGAGTTAGATGTGTATTTAGGTTTATTCCAAACTCTGTGTTCGACATGTATTAAAAAATAAAACGTAAGATCCTCTTTCTAAATTGTTATTTTTGCAATCGATAGTTCTCTTTGGAAATTATAGTTATTTGTCGTCGCTTAATAATGTGCTGCCTATAATAATGTTATACTTCCTCTTTAACCTTTGAGTTTTTTTTTTTAATTTCAGTTATTTGCTTCTGTTCATTTGTTATGTATGTATGTAAAACTCTATAGTATTTATTAGTATTTATTTTAAAATTTATTAGTTGGTTGAAACAATAAAAGAAGATATTACTTCTAATTTTTGTATTTTCTCCTTCCAAAACGATTTCTCCAATAACAGCAATGTTTAATAAAAATCAATATATCTGGTTCGATTTTCTATTTACATTGATAATTGTTTTTTACGTTAACAATGCTATACATCGATGTTTTTGTTTTTGTGGGAATCCTTAGTCTAAGGAATTTTTCAACATGGAAAAGTAGGATGCACATTCAATCTTGTAAATAACGGTTGTAAAATTTAAACAAGGTTGGTAAAATGTGCATTTTATAGCCACATTCAGGGATATGTATATAACCTCAAAACTAAAAATATATTGGAGACATTACAATTGGTACAATCATTAGATAGGTTTGAAAATTTTCAATCTAAATAAATGTGAAATATGAAATGAAAAAAGTTGTGATAAGACCACCTTTTATTCCTAATGTCTTATTTCCTTTGCGGCAAAAACATTTACACTGTCAATTTTCTTGTCATGATTCTGACTTTACTAATTATTAGGCTAAAAATTCAAAAAATATTTGCAATCTATCTTTTAGTCTTAAGTTTGAAATTAACAAGTGTTGCCAGTTTGTCATAAGTAAGCTGTCGAGGTCACCTCAACGTCATAATATATTTTACATCTATATAATACTTTAATAAGTATATTAAATGGAAATAATTTTAACAATAATGTTAATTTTATAAAAATTTGTATAAAATACCCTTTAAAAGATTTATGAAGTAGTTTGGTTGTGTCATACAAAGTGGGAATTTATATAATAATCAGGTATGTTTCTACAGCTGTCTCTTCAGGATGTTAGCTTTGGTGAAAAAATATGTTTGTATTTTGAAAATGACGTTCGATCTAGGATGTAATACAGGTAAGTAAAACAATTTAAATTAAGAAGTTGAATGACCATCAAAATTTGTCTTAATTTGCTAAATCAGGATCTTTCTGTAATACACTCTCGAATTTTTCACTAAGCGATTATTTTTTGCCGTCATTTATAGCCTGTAGCTTGTTTTTAGTCGTCACTATTTGAGCGATTCCACTAAGACAACAACTATTTTGCAATTTTTCTATTGCGTCGTGTAGTCCCTTAATTGTTATTAATACTTTTTAAATTGTTTCAAGGGAAAGCCTTGAAAGCTTGTCTGGCTTTCCGTAATAGCTGCAGCCTCGTTAGGGTTGAATGTAGTATCACAGCTTTTATTTGTTGAAAATATTCAGCTAATAAAAAGCCATGGAAAATGTTGGTTTAAAGGGTCATACCCTATAATATTTAAAATATAGAAGTTTTTTTACAATTGTCGCCTCTAATACATAACAAGCTTATTTTTTAATCCACATTTAATCCTATTTACAAATCTTAGAAACTGAAATTAATAACATGTACGACTTGGTAATTCACCTGGGATTGTATTTATTCCAAAACTCCCGAAATGGTTGTTTATCCAGTATTGTAGCGAATATTACAGGCTATTAACATTAACAATAAATCAAACATAAACTGAGTTGTCAAAGGCATGCATTTTTTTATTTTGATGTTCACGTATTGATATGACGACGACAATCTGTTTTGTGCCAGAATTAAGTCTTGATTGTAAACTTACAAATTATTTTGCATAAATTTATTCACTTGTCCTAGTGTTTTTTACCCTTGGTTGAATTATGTATAATTTATAGGTACAACCTCACATTACTTTCAAATAAAAACTAATTTAAACGAAAAACGTTATCATAAGCTATCATAATACTACTCTTTTAAGATTTTATTGTAATGGCTTTTAATATTAAATAACATATCTTTAACTTATTGATTACAATTCTTGTTACAACTATTGTTTACTTTTCCATGTGAAAAAATACCTAGGGCTAGTCCACTTTTCCAAACATGTCTGATGAATTTTCCAATGGATTTGTCTCTCCTCACATCTTTAGCCAAAATATTATTTAACAGATTTTTAATTCATTATTACAGCTTATTAGACAGAGTCCAGTCTGAAGACCCAACATGGAAAGAAAGTGGTGCAGCTTTTATAAGTTCTATAACTCGTCTACTAGAAAGACTACTAGACTATCGAAATGTAATACAAGGGGATGAAAACCGAGACAAAAGAATGTCTTGCACATTTAATTTATTGGTAAACATAAATCCTGTTCATTTTATGTTTGTTTTCAACTTGTTTTTCTTTGTAGAACTTTTACAAGAACGAATTTAATAGGAAGGAAATGTATTTGAGATATATTTATAAATTGCACGATTTGCATTTGTCTGCTGAAAATTATACTGAAGCAGCATTCACTTTGAAGCTGTATGCAGATCAGCTTACTTGGAGCACTAATCAAGTGGTAGATCCCAATTACCCCAATCATACTGAATGTCAAGTAAAAGAAATGCTTTATAGGCAGATCATAAATTATTTTGATAAGGGAAAGGTAAGCGCTAAGAGTTCATTAAAATTAATTCTTATACTTGAATTTTTTTTACTAATACCCCACATTGCAGCTCCAGCTTTACTTCTTCTAGTTGCTTTGAAAAGTTTCTGTTCTTATCGAAAAACAGCCATCCACCTCTAATATTATTATTACATACAATTTTTCACACACAATTTTTTCTTCAGAATTTAAACTTGGGGACTAAAATTTTGTTATTTTTAGTGTTGGGAAAAGGGAATACCATTGCTTAAGGAGCTAGCTAGTCTGTATGAAACTGTATTCATTGATTATAAGCTGCTCAGCGATATTTTAAAATTCCAAGCAAAATTTTATGACAACATTTTAACTCAACTCCGTCCAGAACCAGAATACTTTCGTGTTGGTTTTTATGGTTTAAGTTTCCCCTTGTTTGTAAGGGTAAGTGAATGAATACTGTTGTTGTTTTTTTTTTTTTTTTAATTGATCTCTAATTTTATTACAGAATAAGCAATTTGTATATAGAGGATTAGAATATGAGAGAATAGGTGCCTTTACGCAAAGATTACAAACAGAATTTCCGTCAGCACAAATTCTTATGAAAAATACTCCACCAGATGATACTGTTATTAACTCAGAGGGACAATGTATGCTTTTCGTAGAAATTAAAAATTTTTATTTTACAATATATATTATTAATCGGCATTCATGTTTCTTTATCGTCTACCTAAATCCATACAAATATACAGAGTGTTGTATTTAAAATAACAAAGTTGGTGTCACTTCTGGGAAAACCGGAAGTGATATTAAGTTGCTGTATAGGCCAAAAATTGACCAAGCATTTTTGTAAAATAAAATTGTATGATCTTATCAAATTGATTCCATTCATCATGATGCACTGTATATTTGAAATATTTATTTAGCCATATCTACGTTACACTATTAATTTTTCATTACTTCCAACAATTTATATATTCACATATCACATCTAACTTACCCATGAATTTTTTCTTAACTATTTTTCAGTTATTCAAATTTGCAATGTTAAACCTATTCCAGAACCTAATCCTATTATTTTAGCAAACGATATTCCAGAAAAGATATCTAGATTTTACCATTATAATGATGTTAAAAGATTTCAGTGTGATCGTCCAGTACACAAAGGTATCATTGATAAGGATAATGAAATCAAAGTAAGTAAATTATTTCTCTAACAACTGCATTTATGTTTTCATATAGTCTTAACTACAAATTCAGGATTTACTTATATTTTTGTTTTGTTTCTAGACTCTGTGGATTGAAAGAATGGTTATGGATATTGCTAGCCCTCTTCCAGGGATTTTAAGATGGTTTGAAGTAGTTGGCCGTCAAACGGAAGAAATCCCTCCAGTTCAATATGCTTGTGAAACAATGCGTAATGTGGAAAATGAACTGAGGCAACTCATTACCATTCACTCACTCGATCCCAAAAGAAATTTAAATCCTTTTACGATGAGGACTTCAAGGAATAATAGATGCAAATGTACAAGGGGGCATTAGCAAATATCAACAGGCATTTTTCACAAAAGAATTTGCAAAACTATACCCTGAGCATAAAGTTTATGCGGAGACTTTGAAGGAGCTTATACTAAATGCAACTCGGGTATGTAAATTGCTTAGCGTTAAACCTTGAAATGGCTGGGCGCTCCAGGTTGTATATAGCCTGATATTTTTTTTGTTGATACTAATAAAAATTTAAAGAAATGTTTTATATTTAGGTAATTGAAGAAGGACTGTACATTCATGGAAAATTAGCTCCACCAAGTGTACAACCGCTTCATCAAAGGCTTCTAGAGAGGTTCGTGCAACTAAAGGAAAGTTTAGGACCCATAAATCACCAAAATTCCAACAGTATTGTAAAGTAAGTCCTTTTATTTACCAATTAATTGAATAACTGCATATTGATTATAAATAAAATTTATTTGCAGTTGCAAATATTCATGTTTTTCATAAATAATAAATTCTCTACTCTATTCATACATGTAGCGAAGTAATGATGTACTGAAAATAATGAGGATGCAACAGATATACATAACATTCAGAAGGAACAATAGAACATAACCTCATTTTTTATTTTTTACGTTTATATTGACATTGAATGAGAATTTTGAAATCTTGGAAGTGGATAAGTAAAGATATTGTTTCCTAATATTTCTGAGAACTTTGAAAATTTTACAACTTTGTGTCAGCTACAATCTATTTTTCCAATAGCTTTGCACTTTATTTACAAAGATAAGGTAACCATACTTCGCTCCTTTTCCGAATATAGAGAAATATATTTAAATCAAACTATACCCGGTGAGTTTTAATTGCATAGTTACATTTTATCCCTCAACATATTATATATTGCTGATTCAAAAAGAAATTAAATTTTCTTTAAACTAAGTTGAATATACAGGGTGTATCACTGAAATTAAAAAATTTGAAGTAATTTCCAGTCAAACCAGAAGTAAAAAATATGTATATGATATGCATTTATAAACAGCAGAATATCATGTCCACTTCAGAATAATATACAGTGTAAATTTTTGTTTTTTGTATTTTTCAATTTTTCGTCCATAACTTTTTTATTTGATATTCAATTGTTTTTTTCTTTACGAATTCGGATTCCTCAGCAAAAAAATACATAAACATATACTATATCCATAAGAGGAGGATAGTGATGATGTAGGGTGAGCGTATTATTCGAATCATAAAACAGGTACAATAAAGTAAAATTTCTACATTCACAGGCAAACACCGAGATGTCTCTGTATAGAGGCGAATTGATAGTTAGAAGTGTCTTTTATCTACAGACATCTATATAGACTATAGAGAAAAACCCATTGAAAATTAATGACCAAATAGGAAAACAGTTGTTATCAGAGGTATTACTTAATATTTAACAAGTTCTTAAGTATTATCAATTATTGTTAACTTTTAAAAAACAATTTTTTTTTAGTCAGTTACTGATAGGGTATTATAATATTTAACAAGAAATATATTTTTTACGGTACTATTCATATCCTTAAATAAAAATAAATAGGTATTCTCTATCACAGAGAAATTAAAATAAACATTTACTTCATCTCATTATGTCCGTTTCATCACATTTTGTATGTATTTCAAAAAATATCTCCAGATATCATTTTTTGCCTCCTTGATCCATCACATTATCCACAGTAGTTTAATCACCACAGAACATATACAATCATTTTAGGTTAGGTTGACAGTTTACCTTCGACCATAAAACTTTATGCTGGACCCGGTATTCCCATCTAAATACATATGAGCTGTTTTCGGTAATGGGATGATGCTACTAAGACATATACAGGGTGTAGAGGGGCTTAAAAAATATAAACAAATTAATTTTCAACAGTGACGTGCATTTTAGGAGGACTTTATTTCATAATAAATATACATTATGGTCCTAATCATTTGAATATATGCATATAAGAGATATTATGAGCTTACAAAACGCTTATGTTGGCTGTATTTGTATATCATACGTGTCAAAGTTTTTTTTAACTATACAGAGAGATGGTGTGTTAAAATTTGAAATTTAAAAATTCTCAACATATACAGGCTACTAGGTATATTTTTTCAAGTGATCTGATGGATTAAAGTGATTATTCTAATAGCAATCACTTTAGCTAGTGTTTTTTTTGAAGTGATCATAATTAGTTGCAACTGAGCAAACTGATCGACAAAATAGTGTGAGCAGTTTAATCACATAAGAAGTGAGGAGAAAAGACATACAAATGGTTGTCCAGATTTTGAAGTATTATATTATGTGTGCTTAGGGCCGGTACTTACCGTCTTGGTTAACACAAATCAAATGATACCTCTCTCTCTCTCTCATTCATTGTTACAACAATAGTTACCTTGTATGTTTTCCAATTAGTGTGTTAAGCAAGACTGAAAGTACTCAACCTTAGACGTTAAATATCAGTTATCTACGTTAATAAATATACTTTATCACCTTTTCTTGTCGGTTATAATTACAGTCGAGAAGGGTTTTCTACAAAATCAAATAATGGAACAAAATTAGGTCCACGTTTTTTTTTCATAATTTATGGTAAAATAATTGAAGGTACTTACAAGCACATAAGTATCATCCATTATTAATGATAAAAATTCTAAGAAATAGGTATAAATAGGAAAACACAATGAAAATCTAAATAAGAAAGCCATCCTGCGAAGTTTACAATTTGTCAATTGTCATAGTCATAATTTGTGTGCAGTACGCATGTGTCGACTAAGCACAGGAATGATAGGCAAAAAAAGAACGTCTATTAACATACTAAATTGCAAGTGGTGGGATAAAAAAAACATCAGGCTACTTTGTCTTATTTATTTTTTTTTTTTTTACAAATAACGATTAAAATAAGTATTAGGTACATTACAACCACATACTTTAATTAAAAAGCATTTTAAACAAATGATTATTAAAATTTAATCTATTATGCAACTAAAACTTTGTATAAATCAGGAATATTTATAGTTAACATCAATTTGATAGAATTGTTGAATTGATTATATTGTTATTTTGATTAATGTAAATGTTTATTTTTGAAATTAATAATTACCTGGCAGAGATTAATATGGTTTATAAATAATTATTTAAAAGGTATTGTAAAAATATGTATTATAAATTTTAACTCTAAAATACGAATGAAGATTTACATATTCACAAATTGAAAGTTTAACCCCAATTCACTGCACCACAGAGTTTTAAGACGTACATCTATACAAAATCTAAGGGGAAAAAAACAAAATTGCTTTTACAAATTTCCAAAATAGTTAAATATACCCATGGATCTATAAGCAATATACCCATGTCTGCGCCCATGCATTATATGAACTTACTTATGAAAGGAGCAATCCCAACCTTTTACAATAGCCTTTTTGCACAATATACAGCTCTTCGGCATTTTACGGCCTCGATATTTATTTTAAAGGAAGAAACACCGTTTTTTAAGCACAAAATAATAGAAAACACAAATGAACAATAAATATGTCAAACAGCAAAGAGTACTTTATTTACGATCCACAGAGGTTATTTGACCCGAAAACAAATTCTATTTATTCTGGGTCTAGCATAAAGTTTTATGATCGAAGAGTTTTACAGGTTTAACACTTTAAAAAGCGTAACTTTCGAACATTTCCGAAATTTTGGAACCTTTCTTGAACCCACGAAATCTATGAAATATTCAGTTTCCGATCAATTTCCATTTTTTCGAAATTTTCGGAAATGTTTCAGAAAATTTCCGTGACTTTTAATTTCGAAAATTTTACAACACTAACTATAATGTTACAATTAGGCTGATTCATGTAGTTACTAGGTAGGTTAAGAACAAGATATGTAGGTTAGTATAATGAACGCATTTCCATTTCACTCCCACTCAGATTCCTAAAAACATTGCTGCGCTTGCTTGTAGCTATTAAAATGATTGAATGAATCGATCATCTGTTTGTTATATGTACGAAATTGTTATTAGGATTACGGTTTCGCCAACTGTCTAATATGAAATATTAAATAGGTTAAATTTTTTCTGTTTTTAAATCAAAATAAAAATCGGGCTCATTAATTAGAAATGACCCAAATATTTTACTCTGTTAATAAAATGTACTTCAAAAAATCTAATTGCACTCAGTGCGAAAACACTGCTTTAAACTAATAAATCAGTAGTAGATAAGTCTGTTTCAAGTAGCAAACAGTTCCAAAACATTTTCATTGAATTTTTTTTAAAAATCAAATACAAAATTATACATGGGAATTAAAAAAGAAAGTTACAATGGGTTTATACAGATGTCCAGAATCGGTGGTTTAAATATAACTATGTCTTTAAAACTAACCCTGTATACAATTTTTGTGGATTGTGGTCTCTCTCTTAGATACTTATTTTAACTTTTAACTCCAGTACCCCTCTACCTCCCTTACCAACTGAGAAACGTCTGTTAATGGAAAATGGAAGCAATAGATCCTCTGGTTCCAGTGGAAACTACGGTCACCTTGTTGAACATCACTCGGCAGACTATGATAACATTTACACCAAACCAATGGTACTTAAAGATATATTACTTTCTAAGCTCCCTAATTCTAAAAACACTCATTTGCATGAATTGAGTTTTAAGTATGATAAAAACACAGACGAGTGTTCCATGATTGAAAATAAACACACTTCATTTTTTTATTTGGATATATAGATAATAATCACCGCTTTTTTCATTTTAGTTGGATAGCAGATTTTTATCTTGTAGTATATTAACATTGCATGAAAATGGTAAAACATAGTGCATGATTTTTCATAATGCTTGTTATTTATTGGATTACTGATTTATTATGTATTAGGTAATGATTCTGGAACAATGTTACTAATAGAGATCTCGCAAAATATGAAAAAACCGGAGTGTGGCTTCAGTTTCGTGATCAAAAGTTTCCATAGGCATAATGGGAAAATAAATATGCAAAAAAATCTGTGGATATAAAATGGGCTCTTTGTTCAAGCCATGCCCTGATTTTTTTTTATATTTGCGCTATCTCACTTGACTGACTGCTCACTGCATAGTAATTTGAAGTTCACTTTTTGAAAAGACAGTATTTTTTGAGTAAAACAATTGACATATCTAATAATTTATTAATTTGATTCGCCAAATATGGATCTGATGGCTAACTAAAAAAGTATATCACATTGGACTTTCTGTAATACACTAGTGATCAATTTTATAGCTGAAAAAAAGATCAAAACTAGTATGACTTTTTTGTTTTTTGTTAAGGAATATATTACATTAGAATTTGTATAATTTAGTTATTAAATGGTTTTTTTCTCTGTTGTTAAGTTTGTTTCAGTGTGATAGAAAATCAAAGACTTTTTCTTAGTGTTAAAATTTTACTCTAGTCTTGCGATTAATTGATTTCACAGTCCCATTATTTGCATTTTAATAGTACTGTTGTTTAATTTTTGGAACATGAATTTATTTGTTTCTGTTATTATCATGTTCAATGGAATAAATGAAATTATTTAAAAAGTAATTTTAAGCTCATAAAGTCTGACAGTTAATTTATCTATTAAAGACTCGGAATGTTGCTGCGAATGTCACAGGCAAGTTTAACTTAAATACCAATATGAACCATTTCCGCTTTATGGGTGTCTCAGAATAGATCACACTTTTAAAACGAGAATAAAAAGGCGATGGTCTGGGATTAGGGAAATGGGACCATTTAGTTGGGTAGAAAGTAGATGTCATTTTGTCAGTAACAATAGCGCTAGTACGTATCGCATATGCACGATAGAGACTTATTTCAAGACGAATAATTTCTGAGGTCAGTTTTATGCATCAAATGTAAATTTATGATTGGTAGACAGCTGTAAATATTACACCCTAAGTTGAGGATTATTAAAACAGTTGAAAATGGGCTACCAAATGATCAGTTCAAATGCATACTTTTGGTCCTGAAAATACATTCATCTATGTATTTTCATATTGTAGGAAAAATTCGCAAAAATTGCATGTACTTACGTTTTTTTAAAAGTGAAATCAATTTTGAGACACTCAAAATTAATTAATACTAGTACTAAAGTAACTAGGCCAGTATTGCTTAAATATAATATCGCATGTGCCAAAATAAGAAACATAAATTTACATTTAATCCTTTCACTTTTAACATATATACTTTTTTGGAATTTTTGCATGTATGGTGTACTCGTATATATTGTTATTAATAAATAATAATACAAATAAGTAAATATCTGGATTGTCTTATTTCTTATAAGTATTGACCCTTATAAAAGCCTCTGTGTTTTTATCCCCATCACTAAGACTTTTCAATTAAAGAACAAATTATATGTTTTTGAAAATATCTGCATCGATTTATAAGAAGATACATGAAATTATCTGCATTAGAAATTAATTAGCATTATTAAGGCAAAATCAATTGATGTTTTAACAAAATAGTTGCAAAATATTCTATAATATTTGCTGTAGTGATGCTAACTTCATGTCAGGTACAAGCTTTTGTTCAGACATACTATGTATACAGGGTGATTCGGAAGGAGCCCCCAATATTTGGGGAATAGTTTTCAGGTGATTAAAATAAATGAAAAAAGTTCTATAAACATAGGTCCGAATATCAGCCATTACAGAAATATTAATTGAAATAGCAAAGCGAACTAATAGTAATGCACTAATGGGGAAAAACCATTTTCTTATTAATTATAACAGTTTAATATAAAAAAAAATAGATTTTCAATGCATTTATCAGCTCGTTTGTGGATCATTTGAGTGCATGGTGATTTTCTCTTGTGCTGTAGAATTGACAATTCGATTGAGCAGTGCATCTTGCGTCTCTTTGTTGCATAAACTAATGACTTTAACCATCCTCAAAGACATTAATCGAAGGGCTTTAGGTGTGGCGATCTTGGTGGACAATTCTGTAGACCCCCCACAGCAAATACAACTGTGGAGAAAGTGATTGTTTAGATGATTTCTATTTACAAGCAATCTTAACCAAAACAACACAAAAAAATAATATCTCCGTAACTGCTGAGAATCGGACCTATGTTTATAGAACTTTTTTTTTTGTTTATTTTAATCACCTGCACCTATTTACCAAATATTGGGGGTTCCTTCCCAATCACCCTGTATAAACAATTATGCACTCACCAAAATTTGTCAATGCAACTGTATATGTCAGTAATAAAATATGCTGAAGTAAAAGCAGACATAATTTTTACTCCAAACTAGGATGTGTACTAGAATATGGTGTTATAGTTTCCATTTATCAAAATTTGAAAAGCTGTAAATATGATCATGATTATGTTTGGCTACAAACTGCATGTATTAATTTATTGTCACTTTAGATCACATTGAATGTGATTATTTTGATATTTTATAATAAAAAGAATTGGTAAACACTTATTTTATTTTTGTTTAAAATTTAACTTTGTTAAAATTTGGTATAACTTGTACATTAAATAAATGATTATGGTGAAATTAATAAAAAAAATTACAGTATAAATGCATTTATATTATGTAAAAGTAACTGCACCAGGTAACATTATTTCAGGATTGATTTTTATTGAAGGGCAAACACCAAACAGACATTGAATGAGTAAATTTTTACAGCTATTGATAAATCAAAACATACTGTTTTAGGAAAACGATAGGCCAATTCTCAGTCGAGAAAACTTATCACTGCCAATGCCAGTTAATAATAATACAGCACCGCCAATACCTCAGCGAGAATCCAGACCACGTTCTCAGGGATTTAACAACACAAGTTATTCAGATTTAAGGACCCCAACCAGGGGACCTCTGGAATACAACAGTTCAAGTTTGCCATCTATGAAGTCAAGGTAAGTTTAAGATATTAAAAAAAAAAAAAAATATGTGTATGGAGAAATTGTTCCTTAAAGCTGCTTTACAAATTAGGTGCACAATATAGTCAAGTTAAATTTTTTTTTATTGCTTGTTTCCATGGATGGGATAATTGCAAATGTATAAAATGTAATATTTCTGAAAATATTGCAAATACTGAAGGGTTTTCCCATTATCTGTATGTAAAAATGTTAATCAAAATAATTTCAATTTTGAAAATTTTAATTAGTTCTAAAACATTCAATAGGAAACAATTTTTTTTTAGTAAATTATTGGATTTTGTATATCCAGTAGTTATGTTGTCCAAAAAATATAACTATTTATTTATTTATTATTTATTGACAAATAGTGCACCCGTTTTTCCGGTTCAATACAGGTTTAATATTCCTCATATTTTACAGAGATTCCGATCCATGTGATATACCTCTACCACCAAAACCAACTCATTCCAGAGAAAGATCTCTTACAAAACCACCCTCACCAAGACTTTTACGTCATGCTATGTCCATGACTCCAACGGATAGCACGTCACCTTTAAGAAATTCTTGGCCTGAATCTAGTTGTTTAGAAGAGGCACCTCCACTTCCCCCCTAGATCACATAGTAAGTAAATTCTTTCTATTTATGAGTAAATCAAACTAAATTTATAATGTACAGGTTGTCCCAGAAAACAGTTACAAAATGAACCCGATTTTTTATCTTAAGGTGCACTTTCAAATTTGTTGTGATAAACACGATTTATTTTAGGCCATTGTTTTTTTGGGCATCCTGTATATTTTACTGCATGAAGTGATAATTTTGACAATAGCATTTTTAGCTCCAGATAAAAGGGTGCAAAGTCTTCCAAATGAAACTCCCCAAACATTCCAAAACGAGGCCAGAAAAAGTCCACTCCTTCAATTTGCAGCATGGAATACCTTGCCCTCGATGATTCCGCACAAGAAACCAACCTTGTGACGTCTCCAAACAATCTTACAATGCAAGTTGACAGCCATGATTTACGTGACTCAGGTATAAGTATGACTGAAAATCACTTAAATAACTTTAATAATACTTGCTATGAGGATTTTGATCTGCGTTCCCATCAAACGGAGATGAATATTAATAATAGCCCTCACGAGGACAGCCCCAAAATTGAAAATCCACCCCCTATTCCACCAAAATCTTGTTTAGCTTCTACCAGTTTGAATTCGAGCTTAGATCTAGGTAGCAGTTTAGAAAGACCTAGACGTAGAGATAATACTACGTCAGATATTGTTACCCCACCTGAAAATTATTCTCTTCCAAAGATACATAAGGAAAATGGTACGCCCATAGAAAAAAAATTTTGAAACTTAAGACTAACTTTCTAGTTTATTATTTTTTAGATATGTTGTTTTTATGTGGTAGCATTAAATCTTTGTGATTTTTACATTATGTATTGTATTTTTATAACCACTCATCTTATTTTATCTCATTTTTACCCTCAATTTTTATTGTGAGTCTTCAGATACTGGTCTATTTTATTTAAAAGTGTTTGTTTACTTATTTTAATTGTTTTTTTTTTACTGCAAGGCCAGAAGTGAGATTAATTTTAAAGTTTTATTCATTCCCTTATACATATTTCAAGACTTTCATATACACTTATACAAAAAAATATTTTGTAATTCTAACTATTTTCTTATTGTAAGAATAAAATCATGCTAGAACTTAGATGTATAAATTTCTGTAGTACTAGAAAAGAGTGACATTTCATGGTTTTCATTGAATTGTGCCAATTTTTTTAGTTTTAGATTTTCATTTGGCACAAAAGTTTTAAGTAGTTGGAAAATTTAGTGGTTAATAATAGTATACTTTTCTCTAAATAATAATACGCAGGATGCATGCAATATTTCAAAAACTGTTATGGAAAACTGAAAAATGAAGTAATTAAAAAATAATATTTTAAAGTTTATTAACAAATTTAAATCTTACAAATTGAAAAAAACCTGGGGCAAGAACTGAGCAATTAGTGTTTTTGTTTCGACCAGTTTATTTTATTATAAATATTGGGGATGCTTTATCCCAACATGTACCATATATTGCAGATGTTTTTAAACTTCTATGTATTTTCTTATATGTTAGCGATGGAAGCTTTTGTTCAAACAACTGTAGCCATGCCCAGAGTTTTTCATAATTTGGAAGATCTCTACTATAATATTCTAATAGGCAGCAAATATTAATTTACTCTGAGATTTAATTGTTGTTTAGTAGGGTTTTTCATATAACTTGCGAGGGTGATAAAAAGTCGAACACCTGTATTAGTAACAATTTGTCCGATTGCCTCTTTTTCTAGAGCTCTTTGTATTTCTCACAAATTATAACTAAAAATTGGCAAGCATCAGTTATTTAAATATTTTAAAAACACCAAGGTACATATGAAATTCTAGGTGGGCTCATTGAGCAAATTTTTTTATTTTGTATTTTAAAAGCACCTCGTAATTATTCAGCATAAAAAATTTTTATCAACAGTTTCTCTTTCAAACTAATCGTTGCAATCCAAGCGCGTGAAAATGGAGATAAACCCTGTTGTGACGTCACTCCATGTAACGACGGCGGCCAAGAACTGCGGCTCATACAGTTGGCTGTGGTTTCATGTGGACCACGGGGTGTTTTTACATTAAAATGGGTGCAAATTGCAAATTAATTAACCTTGAAATACTTTAGCATAAAAATAAAAGTACAAATTTGCGAAATAGTGACATTAAAAAATTTCTTTAACCACCAAAACACAAAATACAGTGACATAAATACGATGCCGTGCCAAAAATAGAATATCGCGCATTATTTCATTGGTTGTTTAAATTATTTTGAAATTGTATAATTTTTTTTTTAAATGCTGAAAATTTTAAAATAGGAACCACTTATCGATATTGACTACATATACATATATGTAATACAGAATCATTTGTACATTAAAAAAAATCCAACTTAACATTGTGTGCCATGCATGGGACCAAAATAAACAAACAAAACACGAACGCTGTCAATTCATTTCAGTTTTGATGCTGCTTGAATTTATATTGTGATTTTATTTGTTTTGTATTTTTCTTGTAAATGAATTATTTAATTCGGTTGTTGCATAAGTCAGCATTTCAGTAGAATCTGTGTTAAACAATAACATTTTGTCTTAAAAAATCATGAGAAATATGTGAATGTTGAAAATAAAATTTTATATCACAATATTAATTAATGAAATACATATTTCATACGCCGATGACATCATATCAGCAGTTTGCAGAGAAGTTAATCATAAAACAATGAAAGATGGCTTTGAAGTAAGAAACTCGCTGCTAGCGTTGATGGAAGGAAAAGCGATTCCTGAAAATCATACAAATGAATAACTCAGGGAAATTACAAAATTTACCTATTGTTCCATTTTCATCTATTTTTTGTTACTTAATAAATATTGTACTATAATAATCATGATTATTATTTAATTTAGTTTCATATTTGTATTTTTTACTTTTAAAATATCCGCTTTTTATTTCATATAGTTTTTATGTACTCGCATTTATAAGCTGTCACAATGAGGTGGTTTTGGTGACTATTCCCAAGAAATCAACGTGACATTTTTGGCTTGTAAAGTTTAAGAAGTATGCCATATATAAAATATTTAACCCGCTAATCTTTACTCGCCACCTGCATATAGTACTCGTTCATTATTTAAGCACTTAATATCTAACCCTAATTTGTGTACCATTTGAAGTGCTATTTAACATTTAAATCCTGTTTCTTAGGACTTTCTTAAATAATTAGTGTGTAGGTACCTATTACTTGTCTGCTGTCTCGAACCACAGCTTTTGATTCAGAAAGATTAGAGGGAACTCTTCGACGTGGAAGACTAGGAGCCACATAATCTACAGTGTAAGTCGCTTTTCCTCGCCATCTAATTGCATATATTGTTTGCTCAATACAATATGAAAAATTTTGAGTACAGTTCATTTATCTCTCGTGAGTTTATAAAATTAAATTTTCATTTTTGTTTTGAACGCATAAAAAAACACCGATATATGAAAGTGACAAATCGAGGTTTTCTCCATACATGAATTTTGTTGGTATCCAAGGAAAATTCCTGAGTTATTCATTTGTTTAATTTTTGCTAATAAACAATAACAAGACAGATCAACTATACGAAAATGTTCACACCAAACACTGCTAAGGTTTGTTCATTAGTGTTGCTAGATCAGTTGATTTTAAAAATTATATATGAGCTGGCTGTTTTGAGAGTTGACAAAACTTGCAAGCAGATAAATCCAATGGTCTGAACAGGGGAAATTTTTACTTTCAAATTTTCAGAAAAATTGTATGGATAGAAAAGAAAATCATTACCAAACACCAAAGTATGGGCCCTTACTGGGCTTTTTACCGGACCTTTACTGGAATTGCTGGCAAAGGCCCAGTAAAGACTCATACTTTGGTGTTTACTGGGTAGTTACTGTCAATAGACAATGAACATTTTTAATATGGAATGTAAAGTAAATGTATTTTTCTTTACAAATATCAACTACCTTCAGGTTGCAGATGTAACATTTCCCATAATCACATTTAAAGTAATATCTTGATATTTTTGAGACCTGTCCTAATGAGTGGGGTTATGTTTCCTGCTCTGATTTTATTTCTCGACCTGATCTCGAGCAGAAAATCAGCGATTTATCAGCAAATTGCTCGATACAATACAATATCAGATCATCTGCTCCGACAAAAATGAACGGCATTTTTATGCTATTACTGCTCAGATCTGTTTCTAGTAACACTAATGAACATACCTCTAGTTAAACGTCCACTTAACTTTTAAGAGATGAGGTTTGTTTGTCAACTTGTTCGTCTTCTTCAATTTTGTAACTTGTGTAAGGTCAGATGCACACAAGCGCGATTAAAGTGATGTTACTCATAGCTCCTCAGTAAGTGTCAACTTTGCATTGTTAAATTTGAGCATGAAAGTCTACTTTATATGTCGATTGTAAATAAATAGGTTTAAGTTAATCTGATATCTTTTGCCAGTCAAAATCAACTTGGTACTTCATCCAAATTGAGACAAAGCCAATTGAAAATGTACTAACTGCATAGGTAGCAGGCGAGATCTCGTGGAGTAACGTCGCACACTCTATCGTGATAAATTCGGACGTTTTAAATAGTTCAAATATTTCAGTTACTATGAACTCTATCACCCTGAAATTGTTGAGATATCGGTGGGCTCAAATTCGAAAAATGTAGACAAAAGGTGTAAATGCAATATTAAATGAGTCGTCCACTTGTTACAGTAGTGTCCAAATAGTCTATTGTGCACATTGTTTAGATTTTCCTTGATTTCAGAATGATGATTGATAAGATGCAGTTGTACTTTTATTTCAAAATATCAGTTTAAAACAAGATATGATAATCCGGATTATCTGATAATTCCTGCTCTAGCCTTGCTTTTAACCAATCCGGATTATCGCAACACCACTGTCACTTATTAAGTATTAAAAATATGAAAATTTTTTGCTCAATGCCTACATAATGTTTCTTTAATGCATATATAGTGAAAAAAAGGTGCTAGAAACATACAAACAATTGCTTGTTTGTTCGAGTTTCTCCATCCGTGCCTCTTAAACACAGCTTTTATATGAAAAACCCTATTAATTCACTGGATACATATTCCAGTTACCTTTCTTCTGATAATTTTCTGTAACTATTTAGAAATATTGTTGAAATACCTCGTTAGGTCAGGTTTATGGACCAAAAAAATCAGGCATTCTATAGAGGGAATTTCGCAGAATATTTTTGGAATTGATTTGCCATATTTTCGTATTATAAATAGTCATCTACATCGAATTTTTTGTATGTATATATAATGGTGCTAATTTTTTATCTTCCCTGGTATAATAATTGACTTATTACCTACTTGTCTATAAATAAATAAACAGAATAATTAAATATCGAAAGTATTTGAAACAAAAGTTGATAAAGACACAAGTGCTGTAGTTTTTTATAGAATAAACCAGTCCAGTGTGAACTTATATTACTTATACTATTTATTTACATGTAGTATGGTAAAGATCCATTAAAAGAAAAACGAGCTAAATTTTTGAGAAAGTTTAGTCACAGTCGGCCAAATCCAGTTAGTTGGGTAATATTCTATTGAATCAAGATGTTATAGGATTCTGCTTCCTCAAATCAACTACCCAATGACATCTTAGGTGTCTACAGGCGAATCTATAAAAAGCCAGGGCTGCCACATACGTCCTCGGCAAAAGATTTAAGGAAGAGCAAATCGACATTGCTCTCCTCCAGAAACCCTCGACAAGTAACACAGGCCGAGTAAGCGGCCTGGGAAATATTTTTGGCAAGGTAATAGTAATCGGCTCTGATGAAAGACCCAGAGCATGTATCTTGATCAGAAATAACATTAACTATTCTCTACTTACAGGTTACTGCACCCAGGACGTTGTAACCGTCCAGGTATCAATCTCGGAGGGGGAAAGCAAGATGGAAATAATCGTCTGCTCAGCCTACTACCCGGGTAATAGAGTTGCAAACCAACCTCCTCCAACTGCAGTGGGGATTTAATCGCCTACAGCAAAAGAAACAATATCCACCTGGTTATTGGATGTGATGCGAATGCCCACCATACAGCGTGGGGAAGCATGAACATTAACCAAAGAGGTGAGTCGCTTTTTGAATATTTATTAGGTGAAGGACTAACTGTGAATAACATTGGTCCTGAACCAACTTTTGTCACCAGAAATAGGAACGAGGTATTAGATATCACATCAGCTTAAACTACTTAAGCAACAAGATAACCGATTAGAAAGTATCTTCTGAACCCTCGTGTTCAGATCACAAATATATTCTATTCAATACAGAAGCTGGTCCAAGACCTATGGTGATATATCGGGATACGAATGGTACAAATATTCCCTCCAGCATCATCTTCAATCCACTATCATGACAATCGTGATGAGACTGAAATTGCGGCGGAACAGATCCGAAACGCAATTGTCTCAGCTTACAACAAAAACTGTCCACTGAAGACAAAAAACGATAATAGAGGCGCGTCTTGGTGGAATAAGAATTTGGATAAAATGAGAAAAGAAGTTCGACGCCTCTTTAATCGAGCCAAAGCTTCGGGTAACTGGGACCAATATAGATCCACTCTAACGGACTATAACAAAGAAGTAAGGAAAGCAAAAAGGAGACCTTGGAGGGAAATTCTGTGAGAGTATAACTGATCTACTTCACAGTACTAGAATTCACAATATTCTTTCCAGAGAGCCGACATAGGAATTTGGCTCGTTAAGGCGACCGGATGGCTCGTATATGGACTCTGGAAAGAAAACCTTACAGCTCCTAACATAATACCACTTCCCAAGGTGCTTGAATCCAGATGACCAACAGCTGTCACCATCAGAAGTTCGATTAAAAAACGACCTGATAAAAATGATTGGCTGACAGCTAAAAAAGTGATTACACTACCGGCAATTAAGTAGGCCATCAAATCCTTCCAACCATTCAAATCGCCAGGAGAGGACGGAGTTTTTCCAGCTCTAGTGCAAAATGACTGGAAATATTGCTCCCATTCCTCATTAAACTATTCAGAGCTAGTTTGGTATGAAATGAAATGAAATGAAATCATTTTATTGATCAATATTTACACCTATGGAACTATATCCCATCCAGTTGGTCGGCGGTTAAGGTAGTATATATACCAAAAATGGGTAGGAAAGAACCAAGCCCTAAATCGCTTAGACCAATTAGCCTGGCATCTTTTCTGAAGAAGGTGCTGGACAGATATATTAGGGGGAACATCCTGAATCATCACCCCCTCAATCAATATCCATCAGTACGCCTATCAGACAGAAAAATCAACAGAACTAGTACTCAGTAACCTAGTCGAGAAGATCACCCAATCCCTTCATATGAAGGGAATTGCTGTGGGAGCCTCTCGACATTGAGGAAGCATTTAATAATGCACTGCCCGACTCCTTATATGCAGCAGTGGCTGCCAGAGGAATTGAGCCTACTATAGGTGACTGGATTCATGCTATGCCATCAAACAACCATAACGTCTCTACAGGGAGAAACAGTTAGGTTTAGAGCCACGAGAGGATGCCCGCAGGGTGGGGTTCTCTCCCCCCTTTTGTGGTCACTTCTTGTGGATGACCTACTGGCTATTCTCACAGAGGTTGAGGTTCTAGTCATACTAGTCAGAGGAAACTCTGAAGGAGTAATATCGAATACCCTTCAAGAGACACTGGATTCAAAACTGATGTGACAGGGAACAGATGTCTGTAAACCCTCAGAAAACAGTAATAGTACCATTCACCTGGAAAAGGAAGCTGGAGGACTTAAGACCTCCCTCCTTAATGGATGAAACTATTCCATTTGCAGAGGTGAAATATCTAGGAATCACTCCAGATAGATTGCTTAATTGGAACTCCTCTCTGGAAAAGGTAATCCACAAAGCAAAGCTGCCCTTATGGATATGCCGTCGTATTTGTGACAAATCCTGGGACATGGGTCCCCAACAAAATTACTGGATCTATATCATGGTCATCAGACCAATGATAACATACGGATCCATTGTTTGGTGGCCGAAACATCACAACGGACGGCCAAAGCCAAACTCTCTGAACTGCAGAGATTAGCATGTATGACCGTAACGGGAGCAATTTGCATCACACCGTCAGCTGCAATGGAAATCATCCTGGATTTACTCCCTCTTTATATATATTTGGAGAGAGAGGCCAGGTAGGCAATCCACAGATTGCAACAAGCAGTCATTAATATGCCGCAGACTAGTATCATGGAGGTGAACAGGTTGCTGGATGACAGAGAATCACAGCATCCAGGGAATGCCCTCGGATACTATGCCTACCATGACCAACTACGAGCTGACTTTCAACATCCTTTCTCCGGAAAAGATGAGTGGGATCGAATAAAGCCAACCTACTAAAGGCAGACAGTTGCTGGTTTACAGACGGCTGCAAAACTCTTGAGGGAACAGGAGCCAGAGTACATAGTTACAGACCAAGGGTGAGGATATCCTCTAGCCTAGGTACTAATGCAACTGTTTTTCAGGCCGGGATTCATGCCATTGAACTGTGTGTGCGAAGGCTGAAATATATGCATCTTACACGCAGACCGATACAAATTTTCTCAGCCAAGCAGCTATAAAAGCTCTTGGCTCCTACCAGTATAACTCCAAAACGGTATGAAACTGTCAGAAGGCTCTAAATTAATTGAGCAAAAACAACAAAGTGACTGGTCTTGATACCCGGCCACTCTGGTATGGAAGGTAACGAAATAGCCGACTCCTTGGCCAGAGAAGGAGCGGGATCACGAATCTTAGAACCAGAACTGATACTTGACATATCTTTAAGTACTGCTAAGATGGCTATCTCAACCTGGGCTGAAAGGAAAACTCTCAAGTATTGGCAAGAGTTACCAGGATTAGTTCATTCGAAGGGGTTTATAAATTACCATTTGAAATCAAGAGCTAAGAAACTTTTCGAGTTAAACAGGGTAAACTTGAAAACTTTAACAAGCCTATATACCGGGCACTGCCGACTAAATTATCATCTGCATAAACTCGGCCTAGCAGAAAACGCCGAGTGCCGTCTATGCCTGGAGGAGTATGAGAAGGCAGACCACATCTTATGCACCTGTCCTGCTGCCAGAGGATCTGGACATATTCTCACCTAATAAAGTTATCAGTTTCATTAAGAGACTGAACGTATTGGGTGAAATATAACTAGGTGTGAGCCACAATAGGCCTGCTGATGGCTGCAGTGGAGGGTCCACAGGGACCCACTCACAAGAAACCTAACCTAACCTATAGGATTTTGCAATTTCCATTTTTTTGCCATAGTGAGCCCTAGAATGCAAGCCTCTATTATTAATTTTGGAACTAACTTGCAAAACATCTGCTAAGTGGAGAATACTGAACCATGGTGATTCGACAGGATAGTATTACCTAGCTTATTACATTTTTAATTTATCATTATTATATAACACACAGCTTCTTTTGATCTGTACTTTCGAAATGTTTAATTATATCTGTATAGGTATTTTATTTTAGCTGTGTACTAGTCATATAACTGATATTTATATTCTATTTTATATTACTGATGAAGTATTGTATTTTCCCATACATGACTATCATGTAGATATAATGTAATAAATTGATTAAAATTTAAATATATCGTTTATTTAAAAAAATTAAAGTTTCCATTTTGAAATACATGTGTATATTCAAATCTGTGTCGATGAAAATGTGAAACAAACCACCTTGAAATTCAAAAAAAAAATTAAATAACTTTGTGGACCCATCTTTTCCCCCCACCAATCTGTGCACTAGGATTGTTAGGCATCTATTTACTTAATTTCCAGTGTTGCCAAGTCTGCATGAAAAATAAATTAAACTCTTCACTTCAGTTGACCACACATAAGTTGTTGCTTTTAATAATAAATTAATGTCTTTAATAGTGATGTGATGAGCATCACAATGTTTCCGTGACTGTACATCGTGACCGGTCAAGATGTCGCGGAACCGGTCATCTCTAAAAATTAAAAATAAATGTGCCATTGGATGTATGTATCATAATTTTCTTATCAAAATGGTGTGCAATACTTGTATAAATAAGGCTTATGTTGAAAGAAATTATGCAAATTAGGATTTATAGATGTTTTAAAGTCTGTTATTTTTTTAATTCAATTTTAAAGGTTGTTATTACAAAAATGTGTTTATTTTCATTGAAAGCTCTCAGACTGCCAACAATAGCTAGTTACTTTCTTATACCTAATATAAGGAAGTATAGTAATCGTGATTTTTTTCGACCTCGAGATTTTGATTGATATATATGTTTTGAATCCTCCTGAATCCATTCTGACTATTTTCCGACTGATGTCTGTCGGTGCGTGTGTGGATGTGTGTGTGTGTGTGTGTGTGTGTGTATCCACGATAACTCAAAAATACTAATGGGAGACTTCCCAAATTTGGCAGTTAAGATTGTCAACAACGTTTTAGGTGACACATTAAATTTGGTGAATGTGGATACCACCAGAAGAGACATTATGAATGAAAGAAGAAAAATGGTACAATTTCAGGAAAAAAAATTAATATTTTTTTATTGCATTTCTGGACAAATCTCGATGAATTATAATGAAAAAAACATAACTTTATGAAAAAAAAATCTGCACATTTCTGTAGTATCGCGATAGCATCCACAATTTTTGAGATAAAGCTTTCAAATTTGGTACACTTGTTCAAAAGGCCAAAGATGATGAAAAATTTGGTGATGAGCAAAATTGGCCAGCTGAGCTGAAAGGGGGTCCACAGGGCCCAAACTTTTTTGCATTTGACTACAAAAAGGAATATATTCTTGATGAAAGATTATAAATCATGTTTACTATGTCAAGGCGAATAAAATATATTTTCCAGTACTTAAATAACGCTGATATAAACTGATATATTTTACACATTTGGCCACATAACATGGGGTTAGGATTAACAGTTTGACATTTGAAAGGTCTAATTTAGTTACAAAAATGTCAATGTCAATAACAAAAAATTATTAAAATATATGACATGAATTATTAGATAGATAGATAGATTTTATTGGTCATTAAATGCACCGTAGTGCTTTGACATGTCAGAAATACAGAAATATATACAATGTATAAAATGGAATAAAATAAAATGTATATATAAATGATGATCACAATATATGTGTATTGTGTGTGTGTGTACAATAACATCTTAACTTAGTCACTACAATAAAGTAAAAATAGACAAAACAAGGAATCTTAATAAATAAGATGTGGATGTATAAACATGACATTAAAAATATGAAACCTAGTCAGTAGGTACCTAAATTAAACAGTATAATATTCGGTGTAATATGTTAATGATCCATGTAATTAAATTCTGTGGTGCTATAGTAGGCCTTGGCTAAAAGATGAGTTTTCAATTTTTTTTTAAATAAGCTTAAAGGTGCCTCTCTTAAAGTTAGTGGAAGAGAGTTGAATAATATCCCAAAATTGTTTCTTTTTGTATAAGTTAGTTGTTGCTGTGGTATCTGTATATCGTTTCTAGTACGAGTGAGATAATTATGGTTGTGGCAATTTCTGGAATATTCCTGCAGGTGCTCTTTTATGTGAACCAGATTACAATATATTATGCATGACGGCCGTCTCATTATTTTGTATTCTATAAACCATGCTTTGCAACTGTCTAACTGACTTATTCCTGCTAAGGCTCTAATTGCCCTCTTCTGAATAATGAAAACTTGTTGGACATGATTTGAGGTACCCCAGTTTATTAGACCATATGTCATTAGACTATGAAATAAGGCATGGTATGTGACAATTGCTGACTGTAGACAGACTGACTTTAATTTTAATTTGCCTTATGGCATGTATTTTTTTTTGACAATTTAGTTGATAGAATGTCAATATGTGAATGCCATAAAAGTTGGTCGTCTAGAGTTATTTACCTCCAAATCCGGTAAAATCAGATTTAGGAGGTTTTGGAAGTAAGCCGACAAAATACCAGGCGTAGTTATTATAATATACGGTAGTATTCAGCATTATTTTTCCTGTTTTTAGACGTTTAGAAAATAAATATTTTTGCGAATATCAGGATAATGTGAATATTTACCGATTTGAATATATGCATGTATTTCAAAAAACACCCTGTAGCAAACTACTTCACCCATGTCTCAGAAGCCAAGTCACGATATTGAAAGGTAAAATCAAAAATATAACCAAAATATCTTAATTTGTAGATATATTTACCATTTACTTACCATAGGTATTCTGCAATACTGCTATTACGGTAAAAACTTCTCTGAAAAGAAACATTCAAATGCAACAAAATGACAAAAATGACATTTAGTATAATAATTTAATGTTTTAAATATCGTGTGTAAACAGTACATTACAAATTGAATTAATATGAACATATAAAATATATCATGGTAAAATGAATGTATATAAACTACATTGTATACATAACACTAACAACTTTTGAGTCTTTATACAGACACAACAAATTACCTATCTTTGGAATACTTAAAATCTAATGTTAATAAATAATTAGGTATGACAAGATAATTGTTAAATTATCTGAATAATATATTTGTTAACCTCAGTTGTCTACGTACATACTCAAGTTTCATTTTCACCCGCTAACTGATAATGATGCCTTCTGAGCTTGGCAAGTCGGTAACGTTCAAGTTCCAACTCTTTTTCTAATTCTAGCACTCTTACTTGGGAATCCATTTCAAGCCTCTTTGCTTGATGAAGAGTCAAATTTGAAACATCAAGTTCCTCTGCAAAAGCCAAAAAACCATTAATCACAATAATATTAAATTGTATCGTATTTATGTACTTTTGCTTGTTTTTTGTAAATTTAGATATAAGATATTATATAAGCAATTATATAAAGAGGTCGGGAGCTACCGATAAAGTCCAGAAACGACTTTTACGAAGATTGTATTGTAAACACCTAATGAAACATTCCCAAACAATGTGAAACGATAAATATTAAATAAAAAATATAAATAAATCTTTCTTTTTAAAAAATGAGAACAAAATATTAAAGGTTTTTATTGAGATCGGCATTTTTGGGAAATTTTCCGGAAATATTCCTCGGAAAATTTCCCTTTTTTTATGCTAAATTCGTAAGCTACTAGTGTTGAACTTTTCATCGATACTGAATACACAGTAGGATACGTGAGGATTAGCTTAGACGTGTACATCCATTTCCCCATGTTGAAAATGAATACACATAATCTAAATATGTAGTATTTATTGGGATTGCCATAACACATACTGAAAATTTCTGGATATTTTACTATACAATGTTCTGAATTGGAAAATTTCCCATTGCCATATCTAGGTACTTTTTTAGTGTGTACAATGGCCGGCTTGCAGATATAAAAAACAATAAGTTACCAAAATCGAAATACACTTATTTCATTTTTGCGATTTAGTAACAAATTTTAAAAGTTAAGATCAATACGGATTAGAATAATAATATTTATGCACCAATACCATGTTAATAAATGTATTTTTACAGCTTTCCCTGCTATCTAAACCAAGTAATAATCGCACTATTAGGGATGTGCGATACAGTGTCGTTTCTGCGTGAATCGATATTTTACCCCAAATACATATATTTAATGAAAGATGCGAATAGGCTGACTTGCATATACATTGATAAGTCCTACTTCATTTAGTGTATATTTAAGTTGTAATAAAGCAAAGTAGGTTTGATTTAAATTACTACAAACAAAATTAATATAATCCATGCTGACAATTACTTAATAGATTATATATTCTAAAAATGATACTATTCTCTTACATTGTTACATATTTTATAATTTTAACTTGTAGTGACCTCTAGCTTATGACAACACTATAGAGTGGTAGCAATAACAGCAGAGTTTATTTTATAATATACATATTGGCCAGTCTTATGGAACTTTTGGCAGTGCTTTTTTTTAGTTCATTAGTTCGTAATAGATTGCACAGGTATCGTTATTTGAAGAAGTAACTTGAAAAATATGCAATAATAAATTAAGGTCGTATTGGGATATTCAGCTCCTAAGCGAACTTTAACTCGATTGATGGAAAAGGCTTATTGAACGTATATTTTCTATAAATTTTAACAAAATCGTGCTGACCACTTGGAGGTTGAAAACAACTCAGTATCGCCACCTGGTGGCTGAAGACAATTTAAGAGCTGCCAATTTTTGTACAGGATTGGCTTTCTTTTTCATATTTTTAGTAATAATAAAAACAAATTTCAAATGAGTACATTTTTTTTATTTACTTATATTCCAGATACTGAATCGAATATCAAATGTATCGATACTGAGAGTATTGATACATCTTTTATAATATTTCGATGGATGGACCTTGGGGTCCGATCAGTATTGATACGAATTATTGATAAATCTGTGTCATATCGGAACATCCCTAGCATTTATAAAACGTTAATGTGAATAACACATTGATATAAAAACAGTGTGAAATTAAAGACAGCGGAGATTAACTTTTTTTTAATGTCTCATTCAATTCCTTTAGAGAATAAAGTGAACTTGTGGATTAGTGATTTCCCGGAATGGCAATTTAATGGCACAGAATTATGTTGCACAAGCTGTAAAAAAGAGCTGTCATACAACGGCAATGCAAACAATAAGAGACACATTTCTTCAGACATAAAAAGTGTGACTGTAGTGGTAGTATTTTTGATAGTGACAGGCAAACTAATTTCAACTAAGATTTAGTCGAAATGATGGTTGGGTGTAATATACCATGGACGAATTTAGATAATCTACTATTTAGACAATTTTTGCAAAAGCGTAATAGTGGGCAGTATAGCAATGTTCAGATGCCACTGAAAACAATACTAAAAAAAGAAATATTTATCACAAAGGTCGAAGATGTGGCAAGACATTAAACAAAAAAAAATAATTCTGAACTGAGTAACAAATACATCTGGATTACCATGCATGAAATTACCAATGCTTGCAGCTGGAAGGTGTAGTGGGCGCATTAATATTAGTAATATACTTTTACTATTGTAATCGATCATTACAAATACATGTTGTGTTAGTGTTACATTCGCCAATGCTTTTAACCTTCTTTATATTAAATTTGAATGTTACCGAACTCGCCAAAATAACTACAAGGTAAGATATTGTGTCATATGCATGAACGGTGACACATCATCTAGCGCCAACCCTGGAAATGACATAATTTATCGTTACCTCCTCATCTCTAGTTATAAATAAACAGGAAAATTTAGTACTCCTCAGAAACCGCCATTTTTTTTCCGAAAAATTATTTAAACAAGATGACATCTTA
This sequence comes from Rhamnusium bicolor, assembly GCA_029963845.1. Classification (NCBI taxonomy): domain Eukaryota; kingdom Metazoa; phylum Arthropoda; class Insecta; order Coleoptera; family Cerambycidae; genus Rhamnusium; species Rhamnusium bicolor. Next base: position 614,483 of record JANEYF010005149.1, read on the forward strand.
GTTACAATATAAATATAATATAAGCATCTGATTGCGTTAACTGCGCGGCACTTGGCAATCCTTTTTTGCTTTTGCGGAGACCCACTTTCAGGTATCTGTTTATTTATTACACTATTGCAAACGCGTGATATACTCAGTTGTAATTAGAAAGATGCATATCGATATTCACACTTGCAAAAATATACATTCTTAAACCGACTTGTCTTATCGTCGGTAATACCAAATCCTCCGTTCTTTAGTTATGTGAATTATACGGAATTCTCACGGTTATGAAATGACTACTGTCTATGGAATTTTCAAATCTTGGTGAATTCGAGACACGTTTTTGACAATAATTTTAAACAGCCAAAAAACAATTTATGTAAGTAGAAATTTCAGCATAACCATATAAATTCATTATACCATAATTTAAAATTTGGTGAAAATGACAATTTTTTTTTGTATTGCCATGTAAAAATACAATCTTTATTTTCATAGTTTTACAATTTTTTAATTACTGTAATTCTAGGTGAATTTGCTTGCTTCACTCTAAATTGCTGCTGCCAAAATATATGTACATTAAAAATATATATATATATATTATATGAAAAGTTACAAACTTTTCTGTTGTATTTATATCGATTGTACACCTTTAACACTTTCACTGCGGAAAGCGCACATGCACGTCCAATTGGTACTTCGCGCACGTGTGCGCTCTGTAGAATTGTATTATTTTGGTCATTTTGTTTTTCTTGTACTTCCAAAAAAGTGTTTTGTTAGTGAAATTAGCATCATATAAAAAATATTAGCACACACAAGCGCCTTCCGGATGGCACTAACAATTCGCATAAATATGCGGAAGGCACACATGCGCGTTTAAACCTAAACGGTAATTTAAACCAATGATCAAAAATTTAGTTACTTGTAATGATAATACAACCTCCGCACCCATTAACAGTTGCTAAATATTGGCCTCAGCGAAATGTACATACCTGCTTCATCTATAAGTTCACCACAGTCTTTAACGGTGGCAACAACTGTTCCTGTAGCCGTCGTAACACCTTTCGAAGCTTGAGTTAATTGTTGTAAATTATTACTATTTCTATCTGCTTTCACTCTACTAGCCACAACTAACTGAGCTGTGGAAGCAGCTATTTCTTGAGCAGCAACCACAAGTTGCTCTAGTTTACCATTCGATGTAACGACTTTATCGGCCGCAGTCCTAAAATAATGTAACAGTTCAACAACTTGTCATCCTAAGATTCCAAAATAGTCTACACAGACCTACTACTTTTTTACTTTCTTATACCTAATATAAGGAAGTATAGTAATCGTGATTTTTTTGACCCACTTTTTCCGAATGATGGGGGTGTTGTTGTTCACTTTGCAATTTTCCCGGGGGCAGAGATTAAGAAGAAGAAAAAGGAAATTTAGGAAAAAAATAAAATTTGTTTTGCATTTCTGGACGAATCTACGAATTTATGAAAAAACTACTTTATAAAAAAAATTTTTGGTAAAGTTTTTTTTAAGGGACTAAAAAATTTAATAATATGTTTTTCAAAGAAAAATATTTTTCCAAAGTAAACGAAATTTTACGTGATCCATAAAATGGGGAGGAAAATCTGCCAGTTTGACATTTGAAAGGTGTAATTTAGTTACAAAAATTTCAATGTCAATAAGATTATTAAAATATATGACATGATTTATTAATGACAGTATCGATGAACACTGATAATTAATTATTAAAAAAATTTTATGAAACATTTCAAGGTACGTTTTTAAAATTTAATTGAGGTAAGTGGAGCATTAAACAGACCGATTTTTTTATATCAGGATGATATATACTGGTATAAGAAAGTTATGTGCTGACCACATCAGATATTTTCATATTGCAGAATGAATCATAACTGAAAACTATTACAAATTATAGATGTAAAATTTCTGGAGTTTCCTAAAATTTTTAAAACTTCCGATAATTTAACATCTTTAACAAACACACATGATTTTTATCATAAAATTACTTACAATAAAAATTTTGCAGCTACTGCAACTGCTTTTGCAGCTGATATAAATCCATCTGTCCATTGATGGTTTCTTTTGTAAAATTCTTTTGCACTTGCAGTGCCCTATAACATAAAAATGTTTATATTTTATACTGTAAAATTATTTAAAAAAAAAGGAAAATATTTCATAATTATATTTAAATTTTTTTTTCTTTCTTGGGACTTACTACCATATGAATAATTCTTCGTTATCTAAAAAATACAGTTAGTTACCCAGTATGTTATTGGAAAAATAAACCTCTGTGCTTGTGACTTTATGTCGAAAAATCGGTCAGAGAATTTTTTCTTGACAATTAATATGAGACAAAAATAATATTTTCCCAATTGGAAAACAAATCTGTGTTCTTTTCAGTTATTTTTTTTTTTAGGATGACAAGCCTGAAAGATATATATTATTTGTTTCGTAATCCATAGATACTTCCATAGACGTTGATATTAAAAATTATACAATATTAATTTTGTTCAATTCTTCTTTAACATCGGAACCACATTGTACCAAAATCTATAGTGCAATGGGATAGGATGTTAAAGGAGATTAAACAAAATTAATATTGTATAATTTTTAGTATCAACAGTTCTATCAAGTATCTATAAACAAATAATATGTCAAGTTTCTTGACATATTCTAATAAAGGATAAATAACTTTGAAAAAGGAAACAGATTCGTTTTCCAAATGTTAGGGAAATATTATTTTTGTTTCATATTAGTTGTTAAAAATTCCCTCCGACTGATCTTTTGACATAAATTCACAAGCTCAGAGGTTTATTACTGGGTAACTAATTGTATTTTTTAGATAACCGAAGAATTATTCATGTGGTACTGTCCCAGGAAAGAAAAAGAATGCCACAAATAACGTTCAGACAATATTTATATATTGTACAATGAGTATTTTCTCTAAAATTATAATTTTGTGAGGTTATAATATACAGAACACACACAACAGAATTATAGCACTTTTAATCCTGCAAAACATAATTTAGCAGGAAAAATTAAGAAAAAAAAAGGGAAGTGGTGGTCTTGGTTTTTACATTTCTTTCGTAAAAAAAAAAACCTGCAGCATAGTTATTTCTAATTTAAACATCAAAGACAATTATCTGCATTTAACACATTAAAGTATGAACATAGTAATACAACATATAAAAAAATAAATGAATATTTACCCGGCCCTGAGCAACAATTTCTGCTTGTAGAAATCGAGATTTTTGAACTAGTAGTCTGATTGCATGCATTAATGTTGTACATGAGTCAAGAATTTTTTCATTTACTTCTAATTTTATACCAGAGTCTGCTGCTCGTGAATTTGTTAACATATCCTGAAAATAAAATTTTTAATAAAATCAATTCATCGTAAGTAAATTTTTTGTTATAATAAATTTACCAATAAACTAGTAGTTATTTGAATTTGGCACCAATATGTGCAACTGTTGCGCCATATTTTTTGTAGGATATATATTGTTACGCCACTAGACTGTGTAGACTGTTCAGATGAGACTGGAATTGTACGAGAACGGCCGGGAATGGATGTATAAATAAGACACACGGTGGGTCGAGGCACAGTCTTAAGTTAAAAGTGAACGAGTAAAGTAAAAAAAAAAAGAGACTTAAAAGTGTTTAATTGTGATTATAGTTAAGACGGTCATTAATCTATTGTTAATTATTATTTGGTTAATAAAGTAGTAAGTGTTACCTGGATTTAATCAACGAATCTACGAGTATAGATGTTTGTGGGGATAGCAAACACGTAACAATTTGGTGTCGGGTAGTGGATTGGAAGAGAAATGTCTGGAATATTCGAAAAAGTGTTCTTCTCAGAAATTCGTGGTAACACGGAGAATTAAGTTATTGGGCAGTATTTGGAGGACTATTTCTGGACTGAATAGTCTTTAATTAAAGTGGATTTTTCGAGAAGTTTCTAGAACAGTCGATTTAGAAATAGCTGCAAATACGCGAGTGCTGCTAGTAATAATGTGCTGTGCACTGAGAAAAAGGACTATTGGTGCAATTTCGGGAAAATTCTAAACATTCTATTTAGAAACTATAGGAGTTATGTGAATTGTATCGATGGGAATGTGTTATAGACAAAACAAGACTTAATAAACTACTGCAAACAATTAAGGAGCAAATAAAAATTGTGAATTTTTTAGTGATTTTTGAAGGCTTATTTATGTGAAAAATGGTATCGAGATGATAAAAAAGCATTTTGAAGCTCCAATATTCTAGTTTTCAGATCTTTGGCCGAAAATTTTTAGGAGCAACAGTTATCGAGCAATTCTAAGGAACAACAAAAAAAAAAATTGCAAATTTTTTGCGTTTTTTTTTCTCTGTCCACGGGCTTGGAAAATTTTTCACAGTACTTGGTATGATCTGATAGCCTGTTTATTCAGCTTCAATTTCCTTTTTTAAATTTTTCTCTACGTTGATTTGTTCTGAGATATCCGACTTTGAATGCAAAAGGATCCTTTGGATTTAATTATCGATATCTCAGCAACCAGTCATCGGACAGAAAATTGAAGGGCAGTTTTGGAATCTGAATAAATTTCCTACAAGGCTGTGTCATGTTGTTTTGAAAAAAAAAATTTTTTTCATCCTCAATATTAACCTGAAAAAAAAAAAAAAGTGACTTTACTTGTTTTGCTAAGTCGACCGCATCTTTGCGAATATTGATGGGGAGTCTAATGTTCGTACGGATTTTTATACCTCAATGTACCCCCAATAGCCCTGCAAATCGGTAGATCGATCTATTGAATGGTTTAGACAGTTTGATCAAAATTTCAGAAAAAATAAAGGAGCAAATTTACGTTTTGACCCTGTAACTGAGTAAAAATGGAAAATTATTTTTTTTCACTTTTTTTACAGTTGGGCATCTTTTATCCATTGAATTTGAAAAAGAAAAATTTTTTTTCAATTTTTGAAAAAAAAAAATTTTTTTTAATTTTTTAAAAATTTTGGAAAATTCACATTTCAATTTTTAACAAATTAAGAAAAAAAAATATTGACTCATTTTTGAAGCGATGTACTCTCTCCGGACCGTAATTTCCGTTATTTTAAATTAATGGATAAAAGATGCCCAACTGTAAAAAGTAAAAAAAATTGAATTTTCCATTTTTACGTCAGTTACAGGGTACTCAGAAACGTAAATTTTGCTCCTTTAATTTTTTCTGAAATTTTGACAAAACGGTCTGGGGAAACCATTCAATAGATCGAGCTACAGATTTGGGGGCTATTGGGGTACATTGAGGTATAAAAATCCGTACGAACATTAGACTCCCGATCAATATTCGCAAAGATGCGGTCGACTTAGCAAAACAAGTGAAAAAGTCACTTTCTTTTAACTTTTTTCAGGTTAATATTGAGGATGAAAAAAATTTTTTTCAAAAAGACATGACAGCCTTGTAGGAAATTTATTCCTGATTCCGAAACTGCCCTTCAATTTTCTGTCCGATGACGGGTTGCTGAGATATCGATAATTAAATCCAAAAGGATCCTTTTGCATTCAAAGTCGGATATCTCCGGAACAAATCAACGTAGAGAAAAATTTAAAAAAGGAAATTGAAGCTGAATAAACGGCTATAGGACTATACCAAGGTTTCACTGTGAAAAATTTTTTCCAAGCCCGTGGACCGAGAAAAAAAAGCAAAAAATTTGCAAAATTTTTTTTGTGTTGTTCCTTAGAATTGCTCGATAACTGTTGCTCCTAAAAATTTTCGGCCAAGAGATATGAAAACTAGAATATTGGAGCTTCAAAATGCTTTTTTATCATCTCGATACGACCATTTTTCACATAAATACAGCCCTTCAAAAATCACTAAAAAATTCACCATTTTTTTTTGCTCCCTTAATTGTTTGCAGTAGTTTAGTAACATTTTGTGAAAGTTCTCGAACATTCCATTGTACAATTAGTGGAGATAAGTGAATTTGGTCAACACAAAAGTAGTATAGACTTTCTAGTACTGTTTCGATATTTTTCATTATTAAAATTATAGTGTAGTAAACTTTATTTTGAACTGACTTATGTATCATGAGTTAATGCCAATAACAAGAAGTATGGCGGAGAAACAAACACAAGACTTACTTGCAGCATTGGTGCAACAAACGGAAGAACAGAGAAAAATCATGAAAGATCAAGAAAGAAGGTGATAAGCAGAAAAAGAAGAAAGCGATAAGAACAAAAACAAGAAAGCGACAAAAAAAAGGAAGAACAAGAAGATGCCAGGAAGAAAAGAAGACTTGAGAAAAATGATAGGGGGCCTGGAAATAAGACAGGACAAAAACGAAGATATAAAGAGAAGCCTAGAAGAACAGCAGACAGCCATTTTTTCACTCACTGAAAAATTTAAAGGGGATGTTATAGAAAAAGTTAGTGAAGGGGAAGAAAAAGTCGGTCAAGTTGAAGGAAAAGTCAGTATTGTTGAAGTAGAAGTAGCCCGGCTCAAACAACAAATAAGGGAGAGGTGTGGCCAACTACTACTGTCATCTGGTACTAGGTTACAACCGCCTTCCTTTAACGGTCAAAGTTCATGGTCAACTTATAAGAGACAGCTTGAGGCATCTGCATGTTCAAATAACTGGAACGATGAGGAAAAAGCAGCAGCATTGGTATTAGCACTGAGGGGCCAAGATTAGACCTGCTCCAAACAATTCCTGCAACACAATAATGAAACTGTTGAGAGCGTTAGAACTAAGATATGGTGACCAACATATCGCCCCCAAGTATATCAGGCTGCAGCTCAAATCACGCAGGCAACGTGGCGGAGAAAGTCTCCAGGAAATCGAGGCTGCTGTAGAGAGATTAGCCCATCTAGCCTACCCTGATGCACCAATGGAGTTTCAACAATAGTTAGCAGTTGGAGCATTTATTGATGGAGTAAGGAATCAGGAGGTTAGGCGAATTCTTAAGTTGGCCAAACACAAGCAAAGTAGTGAGGCTTTAAGTACATGCACTTGAGATTGAAGCTGCCTATAAGGATATTACACTGACAAACCAGCGAGTGAGGGCTGTGGCCTTGGAAGAGACTTCAGCAGAAAATAATATTGAAGCTGTACTGTCTGAGACACAAAACATTACCCAACTACTGACAAAAACAAACTCCCAGCCAAGACAAGACCAACAACAATGTAGTGGGAGGCCGATTGGAGGTATCCGCTGTTATAAGTGTGGTAAATTGGGCCATATTAAGAGGAACTGTCATGAGCTCAACATTCAAGATGTAATGCCTGAAGTACAAAAGTCCATGCAACTACTGATAAACTCGAATCTTCAGCTGAGATGAAACCAACAGCAAAGTAGTGGGAGACAGAGTGGAGAAGGCATGCGCTGTTGTAAGTGTGGCAGAGTGGTCCATATTCAGAGTAACTGTTGTCAACGCAGCCCAGAGAGGGTAAATGTCACAGTAATAGAGAAGCCGCAGGAAAACTCCGAGGAATATGGTCTTTCCAAAAGACCGTGTCAGAAAGTTTGCAAGCCTTACCACCGTGAGGAATAACAGCAAAATGTACAAATAATAAATACCATTAAGATTGATGTTCCGGATTATTGGACAAAAGAGTCGTTACGGGAAGCACAGTTAAACGATAAGGAAACTGATCCTATTCTGAAATGGAAAGAAAGAGGACCGACCCGATTGGAAGGACATTTCAAATAAATCAGTGGGGCTGAAGGTTTTATGGGCACAATGGGACTTCCTTAGAGTAGAGAATGGACTGTTGAAGAGTGCGTGGGAAAATCCAGATGGGAGGAAAGTTACTTTGAGATTGGTAACCCCCAGGTGTCGTATACCAAAAATACTCCAGGAGGTGCATAATGGAACGTCTGGCGGACATTTCAGCATTAACAAGATCTGACAAAAGTATGTGAAAGATTCTACTGGGTGAACAGTCGCCAAGATGTGGAGGCTGGTGCCACAAATGTGTAGTTTGTGCTGCAAGTAATGGGCCACGGACAACAAGTAAGGGCCAAATGAAACAATATAACGTCGGGGCTCCTTTTGAGAGAATTGCGATCGACGTAGCGGGCCCATTCCCCATAACAGATGAAGGGAATAAATACATCTTGGTTGCCATGGACTATTTTAGTAAGTGGACTGACGCTTATGCCATACCAAACCAAGAAGCAGCCACTGTAGCCCAAGTTCTGGTAGATAATCTGGTATGTCGATTTTGCATGCCCCTAGAGTTGCATTCGGATCAAGGAAGAAAGTTCGAATCAGGGAGTGTTTCAGAAGATGTGTCGCTTACTGGGAATTCATGACAAGGACAACAGACCCCACATCCACAATCAGATGGAATGGTGAAGAGATATAATAAAACCATGGAGGAGCATCTATCCAAAGTGGTTGAAAAACATCAGAGAGATTGGGACCGTCACTTACCTCTTTTCTTTATGGTATACAGGGCCTCCATTCATGAAACAACAAAACATATACCAGCTCACGTGATGTTTGAACGTGAGATTAGACTGCCATGTGACTTGGTGTTTGATACACCAGATGAGGAGCGACTTTCCATAAATAACTATGCCGATGAAGTTGGTGAATGGCTGAGGAATATTCATGAGCTAGTACGAGACCGAATTGCCATAGCAAGTAATCGCATGAAGATTCATTATGATCTTAAGGCGAATTCAGGAGGATTTCAGGCAGGAGATCTGGTTTGGTTATATAACCCACAACGAAAGTAAGGCAGGTCCCCGAAGCTTCACTCTCCTTGGGAAGAACCGTACACTGTCATCACCATAATAAACAACGTCGTATACCGAATTCAGCAAAGTCCAAAATCAAAGATGAAGGTGGTGCATATAGAGAGAGCAAGTATGCAGGGAACAATGAATTGTCTAATTGGGACGTTCAGGCTTAGGCTCAGGCTCAGTGTTACGTCACTAGACTGTGTAGATTGAATAGATGAGACTGGAATTGTACGGGAACGGCCGGAATGTTCTGGAATGTTCTAGACCGTGTGAATGGATGTATAAATAAGACGCACGGTGGACCAACTTATTAAGTTGACGTAATGAGTAATGAAGAAATAAGATAGAGACTTAAAAATGTTTAATTGTGATTATAGTTGAGACAGTCATTCATTAATCTATTGTTCATTATTAATTAGTTAATAAAGTGAGTAGTGAGCTCAGTGAGAAGTGTTACTTGGACTTTCAATCAACGAATCTATGAGTAGAGGTGTTTGTATGGGGATAGCAAACACGAAGCAACAATATTTTCTCCCAATTAACACACATTAATCTTTTAAAACACTTGGCATATGAAATGAAGAATGGGTTCAAAATAATTTTCGTGAAAATATACATCACTGCATAAACATAATTTCATTAGCTCAATCAATTTGCTTTAAAAAGATAACCAAAGAACCACATAAAACCAACTATTTTAAGGGATTTAAATTTACTTTTAAGTGAACAAAATTATTATTATTTTTTTCTATTACAGAACCATAAAGCGTACAGTTCAATATAATATTATTTTTATAAACCAAACTAACCTGTATACGATTTGCCGCCTCCTCAATAGCTTTATCCATCGCTATCATCTCACTATCCAACATATCTGCCAAATTTTCTGCCTTTTCCCCTAAGATAGAAGTGTTTATACTATCTGCAAGAGAAGCAACCTCTTCTAATTTTTCGGTTGCCTCTTTTACAGCAACCTCAGTACTCTCATTCTCTTTCAAACAACGAAGCAGTTTTAGAACAGTTTCCCCTAATATTTTACATGTTTCTGCCATTTCTTTAGAAAAAAAAAAGTTTTAATATCAAACTGATTTTATTTAACACCTACTTACTTTCACCAAAAGTGATGTCCGGACTAGTGTTACATGTGGCCCTTCCTTGTAAAATATACGTAGCAAGTCTATGTGCAATTTGACTTGCTGTAGTTATAATTAGGACAAAATCAGTATGAGCAATAGAAATGCTATCTTGTAAAGATTCTAGGCACTCTCTCGTTAAGCTCCGTAGATAATCAGGACTGCAGATAAGAGCAGTTAGAGCTGGATTATCTACTTCATGTATGGCATGTTTCAAAATGCCTTCACTATTTTCTACAGATTTTATAACTATTTCCCTTAATTTTCTTTGTACATCTTTATGTTCTAAAAATATATAAGTTGTACATTGAATCGTTTAAAAAGTTTATTTATAAACTACCGTTGTCAAGTTGTCTTTCTAGGTCGAGAAGTTTGTAGGATAGCTCCTCAGATTTCTTTTTCAATTCTTCTTTTTCTTGTAAGATATGTGATAATTCAAGCTTAATCGTATCTCTTTCTTTGCAAGCGTCCGTTACACTCTTTTTAAGAATCTAAAAGAAAAGTAGTAGTAGTAAAATTACAACTGCACATTAAATTAGAGTAATATTTATATACCTCCGTTTCCATATTAAATAGGTCTTTATCTTTTTGGAGGGTAGTGAGTTCCACACTTTTCTGTTTCTCCGCAACCTCTAGCCTTTCATTCTCCTTTTCTAATTCGTTTAACCTTTCAATATTCTTCAAGGCGCTAGATAATTTTTTTTTCTACTTCTGCTTTCTACAAAAAAGATATAGGTATGTATTATAAAAACAATCGTAATATCAGTACGTACATACCTCTCTAATTTTTTGAATGTGTTCATCTCTTAATTTTATATAAAGATCCTTTAGTTTGTCAAACTTTTCATTTTTAACTTTTTCTGCAAAATATTAAATAATTGTCATACATATAATAAAATACGAAAATTAATTTTTAGATTAATGCCCCAACAAGGTTAAATCTTGTGATTTTTTCACTTTAACATTTTCTTTTCCATCCAATAAATTATGTCAAGCAAATTTAGTCCACAATCATAAAATATACAAATGTTAGAGATTTGTGTAATTAATGTATGCATGGACATAATTCTATCTAACAATAAAATTAAAATCCAAGAACTGCATAAAACACTTAAAATAAAACTTAGGGAATATGAATAAAAATAGCTCAGAGCATCAAAAATTAAAGTAAAATTTTACCAACAGTAATACATACGTTCAGAATCTTGTGATTGAGCAACTGCAAATGACTGATTAAGTAAATCCTCTTTGACCTGTCTTTCCTGCACAAGTTCACTTTCTTTTGTTGCAAGATCAGTCTCCAAATGACTTATTTTGTCGTGCAAATTTGAAACATCTCTTTCGTTTTTCGCCATTAGAGCATTTACTTCATGCCTGAAAAAGACTGACTATATAATTTGGAAAAATATTATTGTGGAATTGTTACAAAATGGATGAATATGACATATGCCAGAAAACAGTTGAAAAAAAGGTAACAGGCCACCTTACAGCTAAAAGAATCAATGAGAGTATTTAAAAAGGTGTCTTTTGCAGAAAAAGTAAGTCAAGAATGACTTTTATTTAAACTTGTAAATAATATTTAACTGTACAATTTTAATTACGTATGAATAATAAAACAGTTTTTACATACCGTAATTTTTCACACTGTGATCTTAAAAACTCTCTTTCTTTGAGTATTTCTTGATGGGCTGCTGAAATTATGCTAATACTGCTAGAGGTATGATTTTCCACTACCGAGTTATCAGTTGTATCAATTAAACTACCTTCGTTGATAGGTTCCTCATCATGTTCAGGTTCTTGAGGTACTACAACTTCTTGTGTAACATATGTTCTAAAATCCCCCATAATTAAAAAATTTGGTGGATTCTGCAACAGTTTTGTATGTATTTTGAACATGTGTTTAAACACCCTTGCATTAAATTGTTTATTAAAAATAATATTTTATAAAAATGACATCAATAGTGATACTGTCAGAAATTTAGTGAGCATTGCCAAATTATAAAAAATATATATTTAATATAGGTACCCTACATATTAGTTTAATTCATGGATGAAATAGCAAAATGTGACAATAGGGAAATACTGATGATGATATAACAATACAGAGGGGAAGCATTTAATGATAGTACACTTCATCTGGCAAATAAATTATTTTGAAAGCCTGATTTCTAAGAATTGTTCCTTTATACTGGGTGTTGAAATTTAATGTGGTTGTGTATTCATGAAAATGGGGGATGCTTTGAGCATCTAATGTAGTTAATCAGGTAGTTAGTAGCTTTAAGATTAGTGATGTGAGTTGGGTATTGATTTCTGCAAAGTTTTCCGGACACTGAAATTTTCCGTAATTTGAATTTCCCACCGATTATTACAACAAATATCTGACAAATACTAAAAAATTATGTTTTATTCAGGTTTTCATTGAAAAATAAAGTAATAGAAACAAGTAAATATTTACAGTTACTATATATTTTAGTCAAAATAAGAATTACCAGTGGCGGCCACAGAATTAAAAAACATAATTTGGAGGCTGGTGAAATTTAGGTTGTCATATCTTAGTATTGGAGCCTAGATCCCAAACGAATACTTTAAGACATAACTATTAAAACTAAATGAAAAAGTTTTACAGGAAAAAAAATCGCGATTGAAATTTGCGAAAAAAAAGTTGGAAAAATTTGTCTCATCAGGTTAGTTTTTAAAACTTTGTAGACAATTTGTAAAACATTGTCAATATATCAAATTTCGTAAAGAAATATTGCTTTTTTATAAAATTGCACTGTTCTGAAATTTTATTTTAGATTCATTTTTTTTGCTGCAAATTTCAAAAAGGTATAACTTATAAAAAAGCAATATTTTTTGATGAAATTTATTGAAATCTATCGACATATTTTCCACCTGATTGTGAAAAAAAAATGTTTTACAAATGCATATTTTACAAATTGTTTAAAAAATAATCTATTTATGCCTCTTTTTTTTTAGCCAATTTCGATTGCTATTACTTCCTCACCCCTCAAAGTGAGGAAGTTGTATTCGTGAAAAAAATTTTGAAAATTTTTATTGCATTTCTCGACGAATTATGACGATACACAAAATTTCAGATAGAAAAAATTTTCTGTCCGTGTGTCTGTCTGGTTCGCGATAGCAGCTACAGTTTTTGAGATAAAGCTTTCAAATTTGGTACACACATTCTAGAGGTCAAGGAAGAGACTGAGTTCGTTGATGAGCAATATCGGTCCCAATTTTTGACGTAAAAAAATTTGACTTTTTTTGAAACGTCAGTGACTTTTTTTAAACGTCAACAAATTTAACTTTTTTGAAACGTCAAAGTGACTTTTTTGAAACGTCAAAAATTACTTTTACTATAAACTCCACCATACGTCAAGTTTTACTACGGTGAGAAAGTTCTGATCCCCAAGTAATTGGCAGCGGTTTTTTTTTTTCAAAAGTTCATTTAGTTTAATAGCACTTGGGTCCGATGTCCAATACGAAAATATGACATACCCTAACTTTCATCTGCCACCACTGATATTGAGGAAGTGAATAATATTTTCGTGATATTTTCTGTTATATTTTTCAGTTTTTCTTCTGTTAATGATTTTGTTGAACTAAAGAAGATAGTTTACTAATTTTTATTACCACTTACGAAATACAAATTTCAACTAAAACCAGCAAATCGCTTAAATGCCTGAAACAAATACCTACTTGTGTGGTATTTTTTTAATGGGAAAAATATGAAAAATACGTTTATATAATTTTGGATCATTTCCAAATTTTTCCAAAATTTTCCGGGAAAATATTCATCATTTAAGATTACATGTTTATTATTAATGTTTGTTAGTTAATGTACTGTAAAACCAAATTAATGTAAAATCAAAAAAATCCAGTCATCGTTTGTTGCTCATTATGACTTGGCATCTTTAATTTCAACTTGAAAGGGGTGCATTTTAGCAACTTTAAATGAAAGTACCGTCTTTCAGTTGTGTAAGTGGCGCCCTCTATGAGATATCACAATAGGACTATCTTAATCGTATTGTCGACATCTAAAACATACTGACACCTAATTTCAATCAGATATGTGTTGTAGTTTTGATTTTGTAATAAAAAAAATGTTCATATTAGACATGTATTACGTTTATTAATCAAACTTCGTTTTTTGAAACACCCTGTATAGGCATATAGACTTTAGGAACAATTTTAGTGAAATTTTTTTATATTATACATTGCCAGTTTTCACAAATCTACAAGCACGTTTTGGAAGCTCTTAATTTCAGGGAGTCTTCTTTCAGGATACTGTTGTAATCTATATAATTTTGCAGGGATTGCAAAGTAGATACAAAGAAAAGAGAAAGGTGAAAGGATAAAAGATTAGAGTTAATTAATGTAGAAACCTTCAGTACAAGCAGTTTAGTAAATAAATCCAAAAATTTAACTGGCTCGCGTTCTTATTCTAACTCTGCTAAACTTTAATTTTTACTGCCTAACTATAACTACTTTGAGAACATCTCTGGCTCCAAGTAAAAAGGGAAAAAGTGTAGTGTCACTTTGTTCTATTAAATTTAAAATGTCTTAACATTTCTATTATGCAGAAATTACGTACATCTAAACTTGTTCCCTTTGAAACTCACTTCTAATTTTAAGAAAATAGATAAGCTATGATGTGACTTTTACAAGGATAGTGTAAAGTTTCTAGTTTTATCATCTGGGAAAGAAACTGATAAAACTAGCAGCAAATTTAATCTGTTAAAGACGAATAATGTTCTTCTCTAATCTTAATATATAATAAAAAATTAAATACAATACAGATAATTTTTTTTTGAACGGCCATTAGAAGTATCTTGAGAAAGAAAAAACATATTGATCTGAAAATTTGGATGTGGGCATAAACGGCCAGGATCTATTTAATGAAAATATTTTCAAAATGGTGGCAATTCCGGGTATACCGGAAGTTGACCTCAATTTCGTTATTTTAAATGGAATACCCGACCCTATTTTTAAATTTTTTTTTTTTTTTTTTTTTGGATTCTACGTAAGATTCTGAGGTTCTTCTGTTAAAGGTTCCCTATGCCTAAAATTAATATTTTTTGAGATATAATTTTTTCCCCTAATTTTAGCAGAAAAGATACATAACATAAAAATTAATATCTCATTAATGGTTAACAGTAAGACGTTGAAATTTGTATGCAGGTAAGAGAGAGTATTGAGGTTACCTATCATGTAAAAAAAAATTTCAAATTTTCTTACAACAAAGATTCTAGATGACGTCATCTGTCAAGTACAAAAAAATGGCAAAAAGTCATTTTAAATAGAATGCTACCTATTTAAATACACCAGTCGACGGAGAAAAAAAATCCGCTTCTAACAATGTATGGTCTCCCTATACCAAAATGTTTTAAATTATCCATGAAAATTGAAAAGCGTTAGCATCTAGTAGCCTCTGACAATGCTTTGATATCAGCATTAGTGACAAAACTATCTTTAAAAAATATGATAGAATTATTAAGAAAATGACAAATATTTACACAACGTTAAACAATTTATTAAATTATTTTTAAAAAATAGCTAAAAAAACAATGTTAAAATATATTAAATTAGTTGTTCAAAATGTTGTCTGTTAACTTCCAAACACAAAAGAATTCTTTTATTTATTGTATGTGTAGTAGCACTATAAATTTCATATTTCTCCAAAAGCTTCAAACCCCCCAGTGACCCTATCCAAGAGTTCTTGTCTATTATTGACCGGAGATCGATAAACTTCACCTTTTATACGACCCCAGAGATAAAAATCCAATGGTGTCAGGTCGGGAGATCGTTCAGGAAAACACCATGGACCCAATCGTCTTATTCATATGTCTTCAAACATCTGAGTAAGCTCGTTACTGACTGGTCCATTACAATAGCTCTGAGTTCTTAAAATATGCAAATATTTTCGACCATCTAAATTTTCATCATAAATGTAGTAACAGATTCTATTTTTCATTAGCAAATAAAACACATTAAAGTTGAAGGTGTATTGAAAATTTGACTGTCATACAGCATGTGGATTTTGGTTGCTCCAATGATGCGAATTTCTTTGATTAAAATTATCTTCCTTGGAAAATTTTACCTCGTCCGTCCAAATTAATTTTTCCAAAAATTAAGGATCTTGTGTTCGAATCAATATTATTTTGCAAAATTCTATCCTGCGAGCTGGGTCATGGGGATAACTGCGAGATAAATATTTATTTGTGCAAGACAATTGATACCGAACTGAGGTTTTATTGTTTGTCCAATAAAAAAACAACCAAAATAATTTACAAGCAAAACAGTCACAAAAATATGTGCTGAGAAAGGTCGAGACAGACATAAAATGACCTGAATAAAAAAATTCATGCTGTTTTTATGGATATGTGATATTTTAGTATTGATATTTTAGTATTGGAGCATGGGACCCAAGCAGTACTTTAAGACATAACTATCAAGACTAAGCAGCTTTGCAAAAAAAAAATTGCAACTGAAATTTGCTAAAAAAAAAATGAAAAAATTGTTATTGAAGTCGGATGCATTATTGCCCCACCCTGCATTACTCGGAATGACTATGGTCATCTTAATTTATTTAGGTATGGTATGTGGGGAATGTTTAAGTACTAAATGTGTAATATTAGCTGGTGTACCCCAGGGCTCACTCCTGAGCCTTACACTGTTTTTAAGTTTTGCAAATGACCTAACAAAATCTATAAAAATTAAACACGCTGATGAGCACTTATTGAAAATCTATATAAAACGAAATAATAACACAATGATATCTTAAAAACTTCTGTAGTAACAACACAGAGGTAGATTAAGTTAATTAAAACAAGTAATAGAATACATATTCTTACCTCTGGTAAAGGAGGTATAGCAATGAGATCCTTGAAATACTGCAAGTTGTTGGTATTTTCATAAAATTTTTTCAGTGCCCTGAACTGCTTCAAAAATCTGTCTCTATGTCCTGCTAAAATATCTGGAGGTAAAGTCATGTGTAGTTTAAACATAATTTTAACACAATAATCATACAATTTTGAAGCGTCTTGTATGCATGGTATTAAAGGCGATAATCGGCATTGTCCAGCACTCGTCATTGAATTTGATCTTGCCATATTAAGAGATCCAAACACTAAAAATTACATTTTTAACCGTATTTTCCTTTTAGTGCTTTTTATTTGCTTTACCTGCATCTTGCAAGTCCAAAATATGATCCAAATAGTCGAACATTTCTACCGTCATTTCAAAACTGGAAATAAATTATAATACAATATGCATATGAATATAAATTACATTATAAATTATATTGTATACGCAATTAATAATTTAGATTCAATTTTATGGGCCAACATTTTATCTTATATTTGATGTTGAACATGTACGATAACAGTTAAATTGATTCACTACATATATTTTATGTAACAAAATTGTAGCAAAATCTCTATCCTTTTAATTTTTGTACATCTATTCAAACTTACAATCACATAAATATAACTATTGCAAGTTATGGGTGAATGCTTGCTAAACGGCTATTTAAAAAAACGTGTGTTGTTCCTAATTAAAAAAAGTAAGAAATTACGTGTGATCAATTAAATTACAAAAATGTCTCTTACAAATAGAACTAATGTTATTTTAATATATTAATATGCAAATATGTCCTACTAATACTTATATCACAAAATGACTAATTAACTAATACACATAATTAAAAATATTAAAGGTTTGTCATATTACTAATTTAAGATTTTTGTATATTGTTTATCTGCCAGTTTCTTTATATTATTTATCTGCCAGGTTGCCAGGTTCTTTATATTGGCATCAATTTTCCAAAATTAGTAGCAACAAATCTAATAAGGCCTCGACAGTTTCTCCCAAGTGGGTAACTGTTTAAAAAATTTTAATATGTGTATACAGTGTGTCCCAAATTCGATCCTCACCATTGGGATATCGGAAACTATAAGAGATAGAAGGGCATGTTAAGTGAACAACTTTTATTTACAGATAATAATACATCACAATAACAGAATCAAAAATACTGTTCAACACGGGCCCCATTGGTTGTACCGGCCCGTTTTTGTTTTAATAAATAATTTGGACCATATTCCTTATAAATTATATGGAGACGATTTGAATCATCAATTAAATTCCAAATTCGAATAGAATAGCTTTACTAAACCTTATTGTATTAGCTATTTAGTGTGCCGCTACTGTGCGGGATAAAAAAGTTATATATGAAGCAGTTCCGTCGCGCGCACTCAGGAACGACTTCGGTGGCGCTTCCAGCTGAAGAGACGAAAACGGCGCCCAAATAATAAATAAATGAGTTGGTTTTAGTACCATTTGTATAGGCGATTACCTTATCTGACTTTGTTCTTATTTTATCCAGTTATAAGTTGATTTGATTTATCTGGTTAATCACTTTGCTTCCTCGCCCAGAGAAGAGAGTCATAAATATTGCTTATTTTGAATAAATGTATTTTGCTATTAAATTTTTGTTTCATTTAATAAAATTTAATTCAACTATTTTAATGATATGGTAACCCAGCATTACATTGTATCAATACATTTTATTAGTTGCGGGCGAACGTGATTTGCAGCTTTTCTCAGGCGCGGTACCAACTAACAACATAGACCATTATTGTCATATTTTATGAAACTATTAGTGGGTAGTAGGGCAAATAAAACTACTATTCCTTATTTAGTATAACCTGCCTTCCTCAGAATCTGTAATTTATTAATAGTGTGATCAACAGATTTACAAGATATTAAAAAACACTTACCAATCTAATAATAAAACCTACTATTTCCAATTTTAATTGAATGAGTCATAAACAAATAACAAACATACACATTCAAAGTCAAAACAACAATAATTGACACACAACATTAAAAAATAACAATGCAATAATTACTACAAATTTGATTTTATATACGTGAACAATTACTATTCTGATATAGGTTAAATTCTTCTTTTTGATAATATTGTGGCATTCATTTTTATCCTAACTCATATTTCATATTAGAGCATAGTTAGGTTGAGGTTGTTCATATTCTTCTTCCTCCATTAATTAATACCATTATACAAATTAGAAGACGATGAGTACGTCAAATTTCTACTGACTTTATTTAAAAATTAAACTTATTTAATAATGATTTATAAATTGTACTTAAATTATCTACATCTGTTCTTACATTAACACAATTTTTGTTACAATTTATATACATCATTTCTAGTAAAAGTTTCTTGTCTAAATTCTGTTCAGTATCTAATATTTTTTGTTTCTTCAAAGCTAAATTTACAGTTTTGTTCTATTGCATGGTTAGATAAAGCTGTTGACGTTTTTTTGTTTTTAGTATCGTATTTATGGTTTTTTATTCTCGAACTTAACCATTGTTTAGTCTGGCCAATATATTGTTTACCACATTCACACGGAATTTGATATACAACACTACTTTTTAATTCAAGTGGAATTTTATCTTTATTTTTATTGACCAAAGCACCTAATGATTTTTCGTTGTAAAAAGTTACTTTAATATTATTTTCGTTCTCCAAAATCCTTTTTTAAATTTTGTGATAAACCATTAACAGACGGTATTTTGTAGAATTTTTTGTTATTATTCATTGTCAAATTTGTAACTCTCGACCTGTTTTTTGAGAAAAACGTTTTAATTAACCTATCTGGATAATTATTGTTGATTAGAATATTTTTAGCTATATCATAATTTTTTTGTTTAAATTTATTATTGCACAAATTTTCTATTTTGTTCATGGGCTTTATAATAGCAATTTTTTGATTTAGAGGAAGACTTGAATAAAAATTTAAAATTCTATTGAAATTATATATCAAATTCCGTGTGAATGTGGTAAACAATATATTGGCCAAACTAAACAATGGTTAAGTTCAAGAATAAAAAACCATAAATACGATATTAAAAACAAAAAAACGTCAACAGCTTTATCTAACCATGTAATAGAACAAAACTGTAAATTTAATTTTGCAGAAACAAAAATATTAGATACTGAACAGAATTTAGACAACAGACTTTTACTAGAAATGATGTATATAAATTGTACAAAAATTGTGTTAATGTAAGAACAGATGTAGATAATTTAAGTACAATTTATAAATTATTATTAAATTAGTTTAATTTTTAAATAAAGTCAGGTTAGAAATTTGACGTACTCATCGTCTTCCAATTTGATGATAATGGCATTAATTAATAGAGGAAGAAGAATATGAACAACTTCAACCTAACTATGCTCTAATATAAAATATGAGTTAGGATAAAAATGAATGCCACAAAATTATCAAAAAGAAGAATTTAACCTATATCAGAATAGTAATTGTTCACATATATGTATGTATAAAATCAAATTTGTAGTAATTATTGCATTATTTTTTTATGTTGTATGTGTCAATTATTGTTTTGACATTGAATGTGTATGTTTGTTATTTTTTTATGACTAATCCAATTAAAATTGGAACTAATAGGTTTTACTATTAGATTGGTAAGTGTTTTTTAGTATCTTGTAAATCCGTTGATCACACTATTAATAAATTATAGATTCTGACGAAGGCAGGTCATACTGCAGAAACCGGTCAATCTGAATAAGACTAGTAGTTTTATTTGCCCTACTACCACTAATAGTTTCATAAAATAAACAAATTACAGGACACAAATTATTATTAAAAAAAAATTATTGTCATACATCAGGAGAACGAGAATTTTATGTAGATTTCAAATCTGTCAAAACCAAATAGGGTGCCGATAAGAAAATTTAAAGTTGTAGGTCACATCTCAAAAACTGAACACTAGAAAAAAAAATAACAACACTTTTAAAACCTTCATGAAAAACTACGATTAAGCGTTTTTGCGATTTGGAAAAATTTCAGTTTTTTGGAAATAAGTCGGAAACGATCACACGCCTTGATTCAAAATCAGCATTGAATTTGCTAATTTAACCAACTCTCTATATCTTATAGTTTCCGATATCCCAATGGTGAGGATCGAATTTGGAATATACACTATACAGTACTGTGTGTTTAAAAACTAGTGTTACAGCAAGATACCTCGATATATATTAAGGCTGGGATTTTGCAGAGTATGCGGGAATTTAGTTGGCAATGTGTTTGTTATATTTTTAAAAATAATATGGACTATATTTTCGAAGAGAAAAAAATTAATAATTTATTCGCAGATTACTGATGGGCAATACGACTCTTTTCACGGAATTGTATCGTACTGACTTTGGAATACAAAAGATTCGTATGTTTCGTATCATTGCATCGTATGCAGTGCTATGCGGAGAATCAGCATACAGTACAAATCGTATTGAAGAACGATACGATGTCATGATCACGGTCGTCTTATATTATTTCGATATATGGTATGATTAGTACAATAAAATTACACGATGCGAAATCAGAATCAGTAAACTTCGATTCGTGTGTTTGTTTTTCAGCAATGCCTCAACCTCGAGGCATTTCTATCTGGGTATCTTACTATATTAGTACAAATACGAAACCATACAGGTACCAAAGACTCGTACCATACGATTCGTCGGAAAGAGTCGTATCATTTATACGAATCATACAAATAAGCACACATCTATCACAGATGTCCATTTTGACATCAATAATTTAATGGACCTTTGATCTCATTTTACTCAAAAATATTCTTATACACCGTGAAAATTATACACAGTCTCACGTAGAACATGGGTCATTCATTTCAATATTAGAGAAATGTGTATTAATATCATTGTCATTATTTAATTTCTATAAAGAAATAAAAAAATATTAGCTTACTAATTGTTAATGTCATTTCCCGCGATAGACTCCAGCTCATCAGCAGTTACCCCTAAATGTCCGGGAAACCTAGGATTCCTTCTGTGAAATTCCAACTTATTTATCAACAACAACGTATACAGTCTTATCATTTTTCCATAGCCTTCCTTCAAATGACCCCATAGCTTCCCAATTTCATCCAAGTCCTTTCTATGTCTCTGACTATCAACAAGGCATAAAGGATGACCTTCCCTGAGTATTTTGTGTACAACATGGCATAATTTCCAAGCCACTATCCTATCATCCATCGCAGGTAAACGAAGCGCATATGCCCAAAATGTTTTGGCGCTTTGGGTGTGAAAAGTTCCGATGATGGCTGAACGGACATGTTTTTGTTTTACAGGACTTTCTTGGCCGTTTATCGCCTTCTGAAGTGCTTGGGACTGAAAAAAAGAAAAACAATAGAATAACACATTTTAATCTAACTAGTAGGTTGTTGAGATAATGATATTTAATAAAAAAAATAAATAAATAAGCAAAAGAAATTGTGGGAAGATTAAATAATTCAAGACAGAGATTAATGACAAATACTACAAAAAAGAAACAAAGACGCGGCTTGTGACACCGGTACGTCATAATTATTATTCCTTATTATAAGCAAATGGTTTAAGAAATGAGATTTGGAATCAGACAGACCTGGAACAAAATTAAACGATAGCTGGCAAGTACACATAGAGAAAAACCGTTTTGGCAAATTTTGTACGTTTGTCTAACTTGTTGCATTTTTTTAAACAATAGACTCATTTATCATTTTTTTTTATTGCACATTCTAAAAGTTTGCACTGTGTGCAAAAAAATATTTATCAGACATCGCCTTCTTATGTAAAATATATTAAAATATATTTGCATACATTGTTCCTATCACTTTTTATAAAGACCAATTTGGAGTGTAATTTGTTACAATTGGGATAAAATGCCCCTAACTTGATGATATGATTTGGATGCAGGATGGGGCATCTCCGCATAGTGTGTCCTACCCGTTCGAGATCATTTGAATAATGTATTCCCAATATGGATAGGGAATAATGGACCTATTAAATGGCTACCTAACAGTCTGGATTTGACCCCTATGGATTCATTTTTTTGGGGGGATTTATAAAAGACATTGTCAATAATAATAATAATAATAGTATTCAAGTCATTAAAGACAGGATTCGACTTGAAATAAACAATCTGAATGTAAATAATGAAGCCATTTCCGGTACAATTATAAATATAAGAAGACGTTATCAATTATGCATTGACAGTAATGGTGGACACATCGATCATCTTTTATGAGATAATTTATTTATATTTAAATTTACTAAATAAATCTGTTATCTATTTTGTATAAATATTTGGTTTTTTCTTCCTCACTGTAAACCATTTTGATTATATCATTAAAGAAATGTCACTTATCAAACATAATAGTAGTCATTTTCATAGCTCACTTTAATAATGTCAACTTTTCCATATTTACAGTAACTAGTTTAATTAAAATATTCGACTCAAAAACGGTATATGATAGGGGTAACATAGGGTATATTTTTGAAACCAGGAACAAAGGATCATTCCAAAAATTTAATAATATATAGGGTATCCCATTTAAAAAAATATATTATTTTTTTGTATCCCCTGAAATCTGCACGCTACTGTACTTTTGATAGCATTTTAACAAAATTCAGTCATAACCACACAACTTTTATTTAAAACTTTTTTTTTTTATAGGCAATAATAACGATGATAAGGGGTGGGTAATTTATAATGAATAACCCTGTACCTTGAATCTAAACATACTCTAATTCTAATTTGTATCATGGCTTCACTGAAAATAATTAACACATGAGGAGCATTATTTCAAAAGGCAACAAATCATCAACTGACCGTTTTTACGTTGAACACGAATTCAAATATACTCTTGGCTAAAATATACACTAAGTATTTTTCGACAAAAGTCGAAAGTCGATAAATGACATGACCACATCAGGCTGGGAAATCTATATTTTACTTTAAAACGCAACAAATCCTTACAAGGTCTAATGAATTATATTGCTTCCTGTAAAGTTTATGTTAATGGATTTGTTTTTTTTTTTAAGATAATGATCCTTACATAGGATTTTATGTGCACTGCCCGTTTCTACTAGGTCAATACAAACAAAACATAATGAGGGTTACTACTAATGGCATATTCCCTAAAAAGGAAAATAATGGCGGATCCGTGGGCACTGGTGTTTTGCTATGGTAATGATTGTTTTCGATTAATCGATTATAATCGGAAAATTGGTTAATCGATTATGTTGAAAAACAATAGAATATTTACGATTATTTTTCGATTAATCCATTATTTTTCTCAGCCCTAGTAGAAGCCCTTAACAGGCATTTTTATGACTTTAATAAAAATAATTTGAGTAAATAGTAAATCATAAAGTTAGCAAATGAAATGGATAAAATAATTGTTTGAGCTACAAACAAGTGAAAGAGTTCCGTTGCCTTATTCCAAAGGGTCAAAGATAGTCCTGCCCTGATATTTGTGACATCGATTTTACACAAGTTGATACATATCTTACGTACATGAGTTATTTATGATATACAGATTCCGATTAAAAAAAATTAAAGGTCAGTTTCAAGCATAATAATTCGTTGAAACAACTCGTTTGTTTAAATGAATTATTAATTTTTTTGCATCCTTGGATGACTAATATGTAGTACGTAATATAAACTGAATGATTTATTATTAAGTACACATGTTTCTCAATGGTAAACCTACGTCTAAATACATCGAAATCCTATGTACAGGTAATGCCGGCTACCGTTTTTAGGCTCACTAGTTGGCGCCACTGGCGAGTAAGGTAGCTGTCTAAAGTTATTGTTAGGCGCTGAACAAGTTTATAGGGTTTTATTATAATTATTTCGTACACCAGTAGATAAAAAAAACTTGTTAATTATGCCTCAGTGTTGTGCAATTCAATTTTGTTCGGAAACCAAAGGCGGACATACGTTTCCGAGATACAAAACTCGCCTAAAACAGTGGTTGGTAGCGATTTGCAAGGATAACACTACTCGTTCAAAACAATCGCGTGTTTGTAAGAAACATTTTAATCTTGACAAGTATGCGTTACCAAAGGAGTCTGCTACAGAAAATCGTATGTAATAATCATGTACATTCGTTGTTTTCATCATGCACATTCTTTGTTTTCATCATGCTCATGCTTGATATAACCTAACTTTAATGACATAATACACCTCTGATAGGTACAATAATTTTCCTACTCAGCAAGTAAATTACTACTTTCCCCTTCTGCCATCATTGTGTTAAATGTTTTACAGCTAATTTTTATAAAAATCGCTAAAAACCCGCGTTAAAAAGTCATAATAAACATTAACGTTCTGTGACATGACCTTACCCTACACTAGCGCCTTTCGTGGTGAATTTAAACACGGTAGCCCTCATTACTAATGCATCAAATATATTTGATAATTTTTTGTACAAGGTGTTCCATATTCGAGGCATCACTTGTATCTCATTCATTTGAAGAGGCAAAGAACTAGGAAGTTTAAATAGTTGCTTGTCCGTATTTGAAAAATGATGAATTTAATAGAAAGTAAAACACAAAACTGAGTCTGTCCTTACGTTCGCTGGGTGTATCTTATTCCATCTCATATCGTTCTAGTTCAAAGCCATCGCTCATATTCTTTTTCTTTATACTTAGGGTATATCACACACACGTATTTAAACATTTTTCTTCTTCATTTCCTTAAATTAATTTGCTCGCCAAACATTTTTTAAAAAATCATGGTTAAACATTCTCTAGTAAATCGTTGAAATTTGTTAAAATTTTTATTTAATTTTTGGACGATACCCGAAGAGACCCATGATATTATTTTTTTTCTATATATATTTGAAATAATACGTTCTTTAAACAATACATTTTTACATTACAATGGTGTCATTCATAAAATGAATAATCTGCGGTCATTTTAACCAGTGTCCTCTTTGTTAGTAATAATAATAAAGCGTCTTTATTCATCCAGTAAAGGGTGTCTCACCGGCAACTGCATTGATCGATATGGGGAAAAGTACGTAACAGAAAATGTTGAGAATTT
This sequence comes from Rhamnusium bicolor, assembly GCA_029963845.1. Lineage (NCBI taxonomy): Eukaryota > Metazoa > Arthropoda > Insecta > Coleoptera > Cerambycidae > Rhamnusium > Rhamnusium bicolor. The sequence continues at coordinate 640,270 of JANEYF010005149.1, forward strand.
AGAGATTTAATAATGTCAGTGTGGCCAATCCAATAAAAATAATTCCAGTTACACCGGAAGTCGATATCCACTTTCTTATTGTACGATTATTATGCTCTTTTCCAAAAATCAGAAATTTAAAGGGTGTTCCATTTAAAATAAGCAAGTTGGTATCGACTTCTGGTATAACTGGAAGTACCAAATGCTTGTAATTATTTTTGTTCGATTGGCCAGACCGACATTAGTATTTCCCTAAATTTTCAAAAATTTCTGTTATATCAATCGATATAATTCCCGGTGAGACACCCTGTATTGTATATTTGAAGTTTTTACCCAACAATAATGTAAAAAATAATGTGTAAATTAAAAAATTTGATAATTAAGATAATAGCTTGCTATATCCCAGAAACATTTGACAAATGCTTTGAATGTGGCTGGCAACATTTTATTGGAATTCGTGATGAATCAGTGATCCGTCGATACGTGTGAAAGGAAACGTCATTTTCATCTACATCGTGTTTTACTGTAATTATGAAGTTTTCTCTTATGTTCACCTTTTGTTATAAATTGTTTTATATTTCAAACAGTTGAGCACATTCCTTTTCTATCAAAAAATTAGATATTTATTAAATATACATGAAAGGAATTTACTTTATGATTTAGTAACTTCCTCTGGTATAGTAAACAGCAACTATATTGCTATTTATTAAATTATATTTAGCTAAATATCATTTAGTCTATTCTAGTGTTAATAAACGTAAGAATAATTTACTTTTGAATTTTTACTTACTTTTAACTAGTCCTTACAAAAGATTTAGAAAACGATGTTTAGGCATACATAGATCTGTAATCATCACTGCATTGGTAGAGTACTCGTAAAATATATGAACATATTAAAATAAATTATTATGAACATTTAAATAGTACTGGTAGGAATAACTTTGCTATATAAAATTATATAATTACATACATATGTATGTGAAATATATATAAAATAATAGATAATATTTTATGTATTTATGTATTTTTCACATAAAAATATTTTGTCTCCAAATGAATAAACGCTTAAATTTTTGCGAGTTAGACTACCTGTGTTCATAAGTTATTTTTATTTTATGTTTTTTGCCGTATAAACAAAACTTGCGTTTATATAAACATTATCCTTACATTAAGTACGTTGCTCGTACGTTGATTTGCGTGCATTAACATTCTTCAGTTATTTTTTCCACAAAAAATATATTTTTTAAGAGACGTGGGCATGTAAAAATGCCGCACCTGGTTTTCATTCAATGATTTTTTTGAAACGTTGCCAATAAGTGGGCCTAACAGGAAATCAGATAATAATTAATTACTGAATTAAAATAAATACCTATGTATCTGATGTGGCTAGGCATAACTTTTTTTATTTGACTGCATGTAAATATATTTTTGAAATATCTTTTTACATTTTTTAGACGTGCACTACTAGTCTATTTCATAAAATACGTACTGACAGCTTTTTTTAATATCCTCGAAAACTTACGAACACGCTATTTCTCTAACTACATTTTCGAAAAAAAGTCAAAATGTTATGTAAATTTTATAATGTTAATTTTTGAAAGTGTCTTCTATACTACAACAAAGCTCTAATTCAGTATTTTTGGCTTAGTTCACAAAAAAAGCAAATTACTTTTCTAACTATTATTGCCACAAATTATTTAAACTATTCAATCAACGTTGAATAGACAACTTGTAAAAATGAAGAAAAAAAAACGAAATTAAAAAAAAATGTATTCATTTATCTTCTACCCTTTCTGCAGACAGAGGGATTTATACCCTACAGTGGCGGCTGATGAAATTTGATTATGCTATATTTTAATACTGGAAGGAGCCAAATGATACTGCCACGTATTTGCTATCCCCACAAACACCTACACTCGTAGATTCGTTGATTGAAAGTCCAGGTAACACTTCCTCACTACTTCATTAACTAATTAATAATTAACAATGATAGATTAATGACTGTCTTAACTACAATCACAATTAAACACATATAAGTCTCTTATTTCTTCTTTATCTCGTTCACTTTCAACTTAAGACTTACCACTAACATTCGCTTTATTTATGCATCCATTCATGTGGTCTAGAACATTTCGGAACATGCCCGGCCATACTCGTACAATTCTAGTTCCTTTTATTCAGTTTACACAGTCCAGTGGTGCAACACTGCCCCCTTCTTAAGCCAGAACATCCCGATCAGGCATTGTTCACTGCATACTTGGCTAGTCTCTCTTTATACACCACCTTCATCTTTGATTTTGGACTTTGCTGAATTCGGTATACGTCGTTTATTCCGGTGACGACAATGTATGGCCCTTCTCAAAGGGGGTGAGCTTCGGAGACCTACCTTCCTTTCGTTCTGGGTTATATAGCCAAACCAACTCTCCTGCGTGGTACCCTCCTGAATAAACCTTAAGATCATAACGAGCCTTCTTACGGTCACTTGCTATTGCAATTCGCTCTAAAGGAGTACTGGCGTTATACTGCTTCATTGAGCCCTTCTTATCTATGGCCCCATTCTTGCCGCGTAAACTTCACATTGGCGGCACCAAGCCTCCATATCTTGACGACTGTTTACCCAGTAGAAACGTTCTCTTACTTTTGTCAGGGTTTTGTTGATGCCAAATTGTCCGCAAGACGCTCCATTATGCACTTGCTGAAGTACTTTTCCTACCTGACACCTGGGGATTACCAATTTCAAAGTAATTTTCTTCCCATCTGGACTTTCCCACGCTCTCTCCAGCAGTCCATCCTCTACTCTAAGGGAGTCTCATTGTGCTCATAAAGCCTTCACCCCCACTGATTTATTTAAAATGTTATTCCAATCGCGTTAGGTGCATCTTTCTTTCCATTTCGGAATAGTACCAGTTTCCTTATCGTTCCACTGCGCTTCCCTTAACGCCTGAATTAGCCTTAAGATCATAACGAGCCTTCTTACGGTCACTTGCTATTGCAATTCGCTCAAAAGGAGCGCTGGCGTTATATTGCTTCATTGAGCCCTTACTTCTTATTTGTGGCCCCATTTTTGCCGCGTAAACTTCCTAATAACGGCACCAATCCACCACATCTTGACGACTGTTTACCCAGTAGAAACGTTCTCTTATTTTTGTCAGGGTTTTGTTTGTCAAAATGTCCGCCAGACGTTCCATTATGCTCTTGCTGAAGTACTTTTGCTGCTTGACACCTGGGAATTACCAATTTCAAAGTAACTTTCATCCCATCTAGACTCTCCCACGCTCTCTTCAGCAGTCCATCCTTTACTCTACGGGAGTCCATTTGTGCCCATAAAGCCTTCAGCCCCACTGATTTATTTGAAATGTCCTTCCAATCGGGTCTGGTACATCTTTCTTTCCATTTCAGAATAGGATCAGTTTCCTTATCGTTCAACTGCGCTTCCTTTAACGTTTTTTTTTTCAATCATCCGGAACATCAATCTTAACGGTATTCACTAGTTGTACATTTTGTTGTTTTTCCTCACGGTGACAAGGCGTGCAGTCTTTCTGATATGGTCTTTTGGAAAGGCCATCTGCCTTTTTATTAACTAGCATATTCCCCCAAGTACCAGCTCGCCAGTTTTCCTGCGGCTCCTCAATTACTGCGCCATTTATCCTCTCAGGGCTGCGCTGACGACAGTTATTCTGAATATGGCCCACTCTGCCACACAACAGTGCATGCGTTCTCCATTCTGTCTCCCACTACGTTGCTGTTGGTTTTGTCTCGACTGGAGAATCGAGTTTATCAGCAGTTGCATGGTCGGGCTACCACTATTTTGTTGTTCTTGTTTCGTCTGGGAATTCATCTTTGTCAATAGTTGTGCGATCAACTTTTGCAACTCGGTTAATACGACCTGCATGGTTTTATCTGCCGAGATCTCTCCCACGGCCACGGCTCTCACTTTCTGGTCTGATTGGGTGGTATCCTCATAAGCAGCCTCAGGCTCAAGTGCATGTACTAGAGTGTCACTACTTCACTTGTGCCTGACTAATTTAAGGATTCGTCTAACGTCCTGGTCCCTTACTCCATCAATAAACGCTCCAACTGCCAACTGTTGTTGAAACTCCATTGGTGTATCAGGATAGGCCAAATGGGCTAATCTTTCCACAGCAGCCTCGAACTCCTCGAAGCTTCCTCCACCCCGCTGTCTGCGTGATTTCAGCTGCACCTGAACTAACCTAACGCTGCCTCCAAAATGCTACAGTTTTGTTGCTGTGTTGCAGGAATTGTTTGAAGCAACTTGGCCCCTTAGTGCTAATACCAATGCTGTTGCTTTTTTTATCATCGTTCCAGTTATTTTAACATGCAGCTGTCTCGAACTGTCTCTTATAAGTTGACCATGAACTTTTCCCTTAAACTGACCTCTCCTTTAATTTCACTGACATCTTATTTAACTTCATTAACTTGTCCCTCGACTTCACATACTTTCCCTGCGACTTCAGTGACTTTTTCGATAACATCTCCTTTAAATTTTTTAGTGAGGGGAGAAAATGGCTGCCTGTTGTCTATCTAGGCTTCTTCTGAGGTCTTCTCTTTCCTCGAGTCGCCACTTTTCTTGATCCTCAAACATTTTTCTTAATTCTTGAAGGTTTTTTTCTTGTTCTTCTGTTCTTCATGTCGTCTTATTTCCAGGCCTTCCAACATTTTTTCTTAAGTAATCTTTTTCTTCCTGGCTTTTTCTTTCTTGTTCTTCCTTTTCTTTCTGGTGTTTTCTTTCTTGTTATTTTTCTTCCTGCCTTTTTCTTTCTTGATCTTCCATAATTTCCCTTTGTTCTTCCTTCCTGTCGCTTTCTGTCTCTTGATCTTCCATAATCTCCCTTAATTCTTCCTGGCGTTCTCTTTTCTATTCTTCAATTTGTTGCACCAATGCTGCAAGTAAGTCTTGTGTTTGTTTCTCCGCCATGCTTCTTGTTGTTGGCGTTAACTCACGACACGTAAATCAGTTCAGAATAAAGTTTATTACACTATAAAGCCAGGAAAATGTTGTTATCACGTCTATTTTAATAATGAAATGTTCCAGAAAAATCTCGAAACAGCACTAAAACGTCTTATTTAGAGTCTATATTACTTTCCTGTCGACGAAATTCACTTATCTCCTGTAACTGTGCAATGGAATGTTCTAGAACTTATACGAAATGTCACTATTAAGTCCTCTTTTAAGTCTATAACACGTTTCTGTTGACACAATTCGCGTATCTCCTGCTGTTTCCAAATAGAATGTTCTAGAAGTTTCCCGAGACTGCACTAATAAGTCTTATTTTGAGTCTAAACACGTTCTTGTACACGCAAGTCACGTATCTTCTGTTGTTTCCAAATCAAATGTTCTAGAATTTTCACGAAAAGTCACTTATAGTCTTGTTTCCAAATACACAATACGTTATCGTTAGCGACACTCGCGTATCTGCAATTATTTCTAAATCGAATATTCCAGAAATTTCTCGAAAATCCACTTTAAAGTGACTATTTGGTCCCTAACACTGTCCAGTAGTTTAATTTCTCGTGTCATCACTAATTCCTGAGAAGAACACTGTAGAACCTTTTCGAATATTTCAGAAATTTCTTCTTCTATCCACTTCCGACACCAAATTGTCACGCGTTTGTTATCCCCACAAACACTTATACTCGTAGATTCGTTGACTGGAAGTACAGGTAACACTTTCACTACTTTATTAACTAATTAATAATTAACAACGATATATTACTGACTGTCTTAACTATAATCACAATTAAATACTTATAATAAGGTCTCTGTAATTTATTCAATGATATACAACGTGGTCCATGAAGTTTGAAAGAAATGGAAAACATTTTCATTAATTTCTCAGAAAACTATATTCTTAAGAAAAGTTGGTGCATGGTGTCAAATTATATACTGGCTACACAAATTGGTATTAGTTCGGATGCTTACTTTACGTCAAAAAATCAAATTACATGAAATTGACTCACGAGTAAACTACCCTTATCATTTAAGATACCGAAAAAAATTAATTTAAAAAAATTGTTTCTATTTCACAAACATAAAATTAAATTTGATTGACCAATTCGAAAAAAATAAAATGTCGTCTTTTTTACTTATTCTTTCGAACTAAATTGACGATTATTATTCTCTTGGGAGAAATATTTTCAATTCAACAACATCTACCAAAAAAATATGTAACTAGTGATGCAAGCTAAGGAACGTTCTCGGTCGTGCTCAGAAAATGTTCTCGTATATTCGCGAACGTTCTCTTCAAAATTCTCCAAGTCATTGGTGAATTCGTGAATATTCCTCAACATCATCTAAAATTCGCGAACGTTCTCGCTTTTAAAATTCCCGCTTCATGAATGTTGGAAGAAAATTGGGTATAAGCGCCACCAACTCTGCACGTTTCGTGCATCGTACAGGGTGGGCAAATTTCGATGTTTGTATTGGGTAACTCGGTAACTGTAAGAGATACAAAAAAACGGAAGACACATTCTCGATCTCTTTTTTTTTTTGAGACAAATTCACTGGCGAAAACAAAAATTTGCTATCGTCTTTTGCTTTCGAGTTATAAACAAAAGTTTGATTTTTCAACTTTTAGACACATGTCAATATCTTGGTTGTTTGTAAAGTTATGAAAAAACAACTTTTATATTCTTGAGGCACTTTTTTCTGTATAATACAGTTGCGTCGAGATAATTTAAAAAGGTGCAATTTCGAGTGATGACAAAGTATTTTTTTTTAAATGAGAATCATAGTTAACTATGGTTTAGTTAAAAAGGAAAAATCAGATATTTATATCTAATTTTATACTTAATACATTACATTACAAAATAAAAATTCAAATTAAAGTAAGTTCAAACTGATGTCCGTTATGTTCGATACATAAATTACACCTCTTCATAACACTCTGAACTGCATTATAAAATAAATATAAAGATTTGAAATAGAATTCACAGTCTATAAAATCTGGTCTGAGTTCATTTATGTCGGTACTGGTTTCCTTGTATAATTTGTTTTTAATGTGGCTCCAAAAAAAAATCCAGTGGCGTTAAGTCAGATGATCGTTACTTCCCATCCAGTTATTTCCAAAATTGGTATTTAATAATTCTGAAACGGTCCTGATATTATGAGGTGGTGCACCATCTTGTTGGAAGAACTGATTTCTTGCCTCAATTAAAGGAAGATTATCCATAAATTCCTCAATAATTTTCTGGTTTAAGATATCGCAGTACCGTTGGCCATTAAAGTTTTCTTGATATATGTGTTATGTTAAAACAAGATTGCCAGGTAGAGCACACCAAACACTAAAACCAAAGCGCCCCCGAGATCGCACGTCAACAGTATGGTGAGCGTTCATATCAGACCAATAGTGCTCGTTATGCCTGTTGAAAATTTCTGCACTGCTGATGTAGAATTCTTCTGTCCAAACTACATTTCTAGAGAAGAATGGATCTTGTTGACTTTTTTGACGATACCATATGCAAAACTTCAATCGTCGAATTTGTGTCTTCAAAATACCCAAAGCTTGACATCTTGAAATCCCAGAATTAGCTTTGACGACTTGAAATTGAAGGATTTGCAATCGCCATTCCAGTTATAGAAGTTTCTTCAGTATCTTCAGTGTTATAATTTTTTGGTCTTGGCTTGTTGAAGGACCCACAATTAATGAGATGTTCTTTTAACCTCTTAAAAATAGCTTTATTAGTTTGTCTTCTTTCTGGATAGCGATTGAAATATATTTCGGATGCAATATCACAATTGTTATTACTTCAAATAAAGCATTCTAGCATATCATATTTCTCGTAATTTTCGTACGACATCTTCACTTTTACGATTAAATGGAGTGTAATTATGATGGAAACAACATTATTAATACGCAATTTACTGACAAACAGATAAACACTGTCATAGATGAGACACGCGTACTTGGAGTAAATGTAAAAGAACGTAAAAAAGTAATCTGCTAAAAGATTATTTTCGCTATTAAATACTTACACATCAAAAGCGACCCCACATATGATATATAGTTTGAAAGAGAAAAAAATCTCCTTTTTAACTAAATCATAGCCAACTATGATTCCCATTTAGAAAAATACAACTTTATGCCATAACTCGAAATTGCACCTTATTATACAGTAAAAAGTGCCTGAAGAATGTGAAAGTTGTTTTTTCATAACTTTACAAACCACCAAGATATTGACATGTGTCTAAAAGTCAAAAAACCGAACTTTTGTGTATAACTAGAAGACAAAAGACGACAGCAAATTTTTGTTTTCGTCAGTGAATTTGTCTCAAAAAAAGATATCGAGAATGTACCTTCCATTTTTTTGTATCTCTTACAGTTACCGAGTTACCCTATACAAACATCGAAATTTGCCCACCATGTATAATACCAGTCCATTATTATTACTCCACTCAATATACATTTCGAGTTGATTTGGTCGTGCGATTGAGACCTTTAAGAATACTCCCTAAAAAAATAGAGAAAAATGAGCAATTTGAGAATTCTCATACTGTTTTTAACATAAATGGTCCTGTTCAAGAAAAATATGCTGCCTTTCTTAAAGTAGAACCCACATCCACTTTCATTACATTTTCAAGTCCAGTTTTTTAAGATTTTTTATTTGTTCTTTGTTCGTGCTCGTTTATTCTCGTTTTTTACCTGGGAACGTTCTCCAAAAATAAATTATTGATAATTTTACATCAGTACCTATAACAGTTTACTTTGTTATAATTTTAGTGATGATTATTTGCCCAAATATTCTTTTTTTTTTTTTTCGGGGGAAAAAGGCATCGTTTTATTTTCACAAGAGTTTTCATTGGCTCTGTAATAATTTGAGAAATATTTTTCCATATTGTACAAACCTATAAAAGGCGGGTGGATTGGGTTTCGCAATATTTGCACATTATTATCGAATAGGTCAATATAATAGTTATGTACTGACTACTCTTGAGTCAATTTAAAATAATTTAATTTTCTGACCTAAGCCCGGATCATTTTACTTTCTCACCCCTGAGGAAGGTATGTATTCGTGAAAAAATTTTTGAACATTTTTATTGCATTTCTGGACGAAGCTCGACGAATATTCTGTGTGTCTGTGTGGTTCGCGATAGCAGCTACAGATTTTGAGATAAAGCTTTCAAATTTTGTACACACATTCCAAAGGTCAAGGAAGAGATTAAGGTCGTTGATGAACAAAATCAGTCCCCTAGGGCTCCACCGGGTCCCAACATTTCTAAAAAAAATTATTCGTGATGAAAGATTATAAATCAAATGTTATACAAACCGGGTTTGTATTTGTTTGTTTGTTTGTTTGTTTGTATGGGTTTGTCAAACCCATTATAATATTGTGTTCAAATGTTTAAATAAAGCTATAAATTAAAATTTTTTAAACATTTTGGCAACACCATAAAATTTGAATTTTGATTGACACTTCCACCAATGTGACTTTTTTGAAACGTCAAAAATTACTTTTTTATTACAAACTCCACCACACATCGAGTTTTACCACGGTGAGGAAGTTCTGATCCCCAAGTAATTGGCAGCGGTTTTTCATAATCATAACAAGATAAACATGCCACGCTTAGATGATTTCCGCAATAATTGGAAATGTGCATTGAAACAAAATCACAGACAGAAAAAAATTTTTTTGTCAGGATTTTGTCTTATCATTTTGTCGGTAGGAATAATTTTGTTTTTTTTTTTAGTAAATAAATAAGAAACAAAAAGCCTTACTTTCACAAAATAAAAACAAGGTACGTACCTTGTTTTTATTATTTTATTAATTCTTTTGAAATATGAATACAAATAATATATTCATCTTCCAGCTTCCAGCCACATACGACTTTTTATCCGAAACTGGTGACTTAAATTTAATTAAGAACCCGTTTCAGCATCATGTTTGTAGAGCAGATGGTTGTAGCGGAAACACTCTAAAAGTAATAATATCAGCTGATAAACTTCCTCCGGTATTTTTCTCCAACGAGTCAGTGTCAATAAATCTCCTATCCCGTATGTGCACAGATTACAAAAACAGTGGCGTAACCGTTATCAAATAAACAAAAATTAACATTATTATTGTATAATTTGTATTCAGATCATTTTCTTTATAGTATAAGCAATATTTACAAAGGTACAATCATTATTTAGTTTCTCTATGCTATTTAGCCCTTGAAGCTAATAATAAAGAAATATTGTATTATTATTAATTAGGTCTGTTTTTGAGTTTACTTGTTGAAAGAAAAAAATACCTTTTTATAACTTTTTAATATGCAAAACTTTTAAGAAAGGCTCAGATGTCATCAAAATCGAGACAGATAATTTAAAAAAAATGCTGCAGGTTTTAAATTTACAAATTCCAAATGGTCCACATGACGTCTAGTTAGTTGGTACTGACTATTAGCATTTTTTAAATATATCAAGTTAGTCAACCGGCCTCTGTTTCTTGACGCGACTACCAGATGGCATGCCTAAATAATGTCATAAAAAAATACAAATAGTTTTTTGCTGATAGATAGATAGATAGATAGATAGATAGATAGATAGATAGATATTGGTGCTATATACAAGAAAGTATTTACACAAGTCAAATCAACAATAAAAATATATAAAAATAATAAAAATGGCAAAAAGGTAAGTTAATATATGAAAACACATAAATAAATAAATATAACAGTTAACAATAATATAAAATAGTTTCACATAAATCTCTATGCAACACGTCAAGTCGGACAAGTATTCGTTAAAATTACAGATATAACGACGAACAAGAATAAATGATGATAAATTTCACACAGTTATACATGACACATCGGAATATAAATATTCATTAAAATCATAAAGGGCATTTTCAAGTAAAAAAATTTTTTATCATAGATTTAAAACGATTATAATCTAGATTTTGATTAACATTCGTCAGTACATTAAAAAAAATTATGGCATAATAACCTGTGCCGTTTCTAGTTTTGGATAGGCGTAGAAAATTATAGTTTATTTGTTTATTGTTTCCAGTCATATAGGCATGAATTAGGTCACGTTTCACGTATCTGTCCTGATATTCTTTAATATAAAGAAGACAATGTAAAATGTAGGTGCAAGGCAATGTCAATATTGACAGTTTCTTAAAAATATCCTTGCAGTCGTCTCTATACCTAATCCTGCTATAACTCTTACAGTTTTTCTTTACATAGAAAAAAACATTCTTAGCGTGTACGGAACGTCCCCAGACTAGAATTGCATATGAAAGGGCTGAGTGAATAAGTCCACGATATGATATTAATAATGTTGGCTAAGATATACAAGACTGTTAACAAGACTGCGTATTAAAAACATGTTACTGGACATTTTTTTATATACAGGATAAATTATAATCTAAATAGACCCATAAAAGTTTTACGTTTTCAGACAAATTAATGTTCACTGTATGATGTCTTAGACTAAAAACCATTGATTTAGTTTTTTTCATTATTTAATACTAGCTGGTTACTTAGAAACCAATCATCAATTGTCGGTTCAGTATTATTAGCAATAGATAATAGAGTGTTAAGTTCTTGGTTGTTGTAAATTAATGTGGTGTCGTCAGCTAAGAGAGTAAATTTAGGAACAGATTTACATTTTGGTATATCATTGATGTAAATATGGAACAGTATTGGCCCTCATACTGAACCTTGAGGTACACCAATATTTGTACAGATTAAATTTGATTTTAAATTGCGCTATTAACAAATTGGGATCTATCTTCAAGATAAGACTGTACCAAAAGGCTACTATTTGTGGAAAATTTGTAAAGAGATAACTTATTTATCAAAATGTTAAGAGACACACAGTCAAAGGCTTTGCTCATATCCAGAAATTGTACATACAAAAATCGCTTTCCTCGAAACCTTTATTATATCTATTAAAGTGTTAATTGCTAAAGTTGTGCTTCTTTTGCTCTAAAACCAAATTGACAGATTACAATTTTCAAAATAAAACGTAATTTATAATTTCACTATAATTTCAACAATTCTGACAAATGACGATTGGGCTATAATTAGCGGGATCATCAACCGAATCTTTTTTATGCAGAGGAATAACTTTTGACAATTTAAAAATCTTGGGAAAAACATTGCTTTTGATACACTGATTAGTGATAATAAATTTTGTTACCGGAATAAGAATAATATATTTAAAAGGATTTAAAATTTTAATATTCATGTCATAAGGATCTTTACTTTGTACATGCCTTAGATTATTAATTATAATTACATGAAGAACATGTGTGTAGGATAGGTACTTCTGAAAAATCGAATTCCCCGTCCAAGTCACATATAATAGAATTATTTAAATAATGTTCGCTGTTATTTTGTAGGGGTGGTAAGGTATTTACTAGATGGAGAGGAACAGTCCGAAATAATTATTAAAATCGTCTGGTGAAACGAGTTCTGACTGTTGAGAAAGTGGTTTGTTTTTGTTAATTAAATTCCATCGAGGAATTATTGTCTTTAAAAATATAATTATCATTAGCAGTTTTTCTAGCCTTATCTAATTCATATCTATAAGTTCTTTTTTTATTTGCTATTAATACTTTCAAATCATTCGAAGGAGAAGTTCCTGTACACATCTTGTAAAAAGTAAAGTGAATCCTTCATCTGCCTTAAACTATCTGAAAACTAATGAAATTGAAATGGTCGTATCTAATCTACTGCTCGAGGGAATTAATCCTGAATATTTTAATTTCAGTGTATTTTTTACGACATTGTTTAGGCATGCCATCTGGTAGACGCGTCAAGAAACAGAGGCCCGGCCGGTTGATTAACTAGGTATATTTAAACAATGCTATTAGCCTCGATCACATTTTGGTTTCGACAAAAGATCTTTACACTCCCATAAGAATAATTTTGCAATGAGGTTTGTAAGAATAATTTTGATAAAATCTATTTTCAAAAGTTGACAATTACACCGGCACACAAAAAAGAAAAAAGTTGTTTGTACATTTGAGGCCACCTACCTCCCGACATGAATTTCGACCCGCTGAATCCGAATTTGAAGTCAGTTTGGACCGTACACCCTCAAATATCGAGTAAATTGAAAAACCGTAAAAAATAGCGAAAATTGGGTGTTTCGGTAATAAAAAAATTTTGTGGATCTAAACCAAGCCTAATTTTTATGTATTTCGATCCGCTGTATACAAATCTAAAGTATATTTAGACCATAAGCCGTTTTAATTCTAAGTAAATTGTAAAAAACCCTCGAAAATTGCTAAAAATGGCAAAAAATTGTGATTATGTTGATGAAAAAAAATGTTCATTCTGTTTATACGTCATTTTTTATAGATTTTACAATTTTTCACATTATGGGATTCTAAACTTGTATTTTATGCATAAAAAAATACAAGAAACGTATTTAATCGTGTTTCATAGATTTCTTTCAATTTTTTCAACTGCAATTTTTTGCTATTTTATCGGTTTTTTGCAATTTTTTTAGATTTTGAGGGATTAATGGGCCAAATACATTTCAGATTCGGATTTAGTAGATCAAATTACATAAAAAATCCTCTTCGAACCGGGTCTACTAAATTTTTTTCATCAACATCATCACAATTTTTTGCCATTTTTAGCAATTTTCGAGGGTTTTTTACAATTTATTTAGATTTAAAACGGCTTATGGTTTAAATATACTTTAGATTCGTATTCAGCGGATCGAAATACATAAAAACTAGGCTTGGTTTAGATCCACAAAATTTTTTTTATTACCGAAACACCCAATTTTCGCTATTTTTTACGGTTTTTCAATTTACTCGATATTTGAGGGTGTACGGTCCAAACTGACTTCAAATTCGTATTCAGCGGGTCGAAATACATGTCGGGAGGTAGGTGGCGTCAAATGTACAAACAACTTTTTTTTTTGTGTGCCGGTGTTATTTTTGTTTAGTAAATATAATCCAGATGTCAGTTTATATTATATCAGAGAAAAAAATGTGCAATACTGAACTGATCATTTAAAAGAATCGTACTATATCAGTAACCATATTTCTGGGGTCCTCGGAGGTCATATGGCATAACCAATACGAAAAAATCAGGAATTTTTAAAAAATTATTGACCTATAAACATTTAAGTGCCTCTTATAATTTATCTTAACCCTGGGCAACTATTCGTTCGTAAAAGTGAAATGTACTTCTAGATAACAACTAATTCCAATTAATGCACGCGTTCACTGAATATTAACATAAATTACATAAGATTAACAGGGACTACAAATTAAACAATTAAAGAATATTAAGCAGCCGAAAAAACAAATAATTGCCCGTGTTAGGTATAACGTTGGTTTAAACATAACTGTGACTTGCATGGGATGTGCGGTACAGTTAGTAAATTAGTCTGTTGCTATTATAGCGTGTACACAAATAATATACATTCTTTTACGGCAAAATAAACATAATTTCAATGCAAAATTACAGCACAATGCCTCTGGTTTTAATCGACGCACGGAACTAATAGAAAACAAAGTCTGGCGTAATAAATAACACTTATTGTGACAATAATGTAGTATCATTATCCTATATTCAATTTGAATTGTTCTAAAAAGTGTATGATTTTCTGAATAGATGTGAAATATAAGGATTTCTCAAGAACGGCATACGCATAGCCGTGCCGAATAAACACACCACTACAGAAATTAGAAAACCCCAAAAAATCCAAAGGCGCAGCTGTCTCGAAGAGGTTATACTTAGAAAAACGATAATTTCATATGAATCTCTATGAATGCAGCATTTCATTAGTTCGCACTTAAAACGATTAGACTTTAGATATACACAGGGTGGGCCAGATTTTAATCGGGAAACTTAAAAAAATCTATAGAACACGCCAAAATAATATGGATTTCTCATATAAACGTATAACTAAATATGCTTAGTTTTCGAAATGAAGTTTTAATTTATTTTCAGTTTTTTCCATATTCCTCTGAAAATAATTGAGATATTGTTATGAAATTAGGTGAACGTTCGGACATCAGTATATTTCTCACCATAGTTTTTATCATTTTTTTTTGTTCTTAAAGTGTGTGTGAGTGCTT
The DNA here is from genome assembly GCA_029963845.1 of Rhamnusium bicolor. Lineage (NCBI taxonomy): Eukaryota > Metazoa > Arthropoda > Insecta > Coleoptera > Cerambycidae > Rhamnusium > Rhamnusium bicolor. The sequence goes on from JANEYF010005149.1 coordinate 655,300, forward strand.
TCAGTGCTCTGTATATTAACTGCTTTTTGTGTTAACAAAGGCTTTTTATTTCTTAAAAATTATATCAGATGGTGTAGAAATCTTTGCATCTTTAATCCACTAAATCTGATTTCATATGAAATGCATAATTTTCAGATTTTATTTAACATTTGTTTAACTTTTGCATCCTAATTTGTGTAAAAAAGGAAAAAACTATACAATACAGATAAGCCAAAGAGTGACAAAAACTAAGGGACAAAAAACTTATATGTACATATACTAGAGAACAGGTCTGGACTTAACATTAGTCTAGTCTAAACCGTCGAAGTGTGTGTTTTACCCATTTTGAACGTTATCAACAAAGCCGCTGTCCGAACTGTAATTTAAGCAAGCAAGGTGTACCCACTACATATTGCGATGGATGCCGAGCCGATGAACTGCATTGGTTTGTCTACCGATGATGTACGAGTAACGCGCAATAAGTCACGTAATATCAAGATAATATGCAACTCCTGTAACAAGTTTATGGGTGAGCTTGGTGAAATTAAAAGCTTAATGTCTGCTATACGCCATAATTTTGATGAACGCTTTTCAGCACTAGAAGAAAAAATTACAAAGAACAATTTGCAAGATATTATTTCCGTAACAGCTTCCATCGAGAAACCCCAAAGCGATTTCACAGAATTTAGTAATTCATCATCTGAAGATGAAGCAGTAGCTAATGATGTATTCGAAGAGGTTTATTAGGAGTTCAACGAAAAGCAGAAAAGAAAGCTGAGAGGAATTTGTTTCTCCGACTCTTTAATTTCTTTATTTGTGTCCTATTTAATTGGTAGTCATCAATTCGTTGAATATGGAGGCTATCGTTTTCAATCATATAGAGCAGTATAGGGAGTTCCGTAAGGATCAAATTTAGGACCCCTTTTATTTATTATTTTTATTAACGACTTAACAGCTAATATTAATTCTCACCACCTACTATTTGCTGATCTCAAAATTTTCCTAGAGGATTGTATCTTACTGCAAAATTAAGTTAATAAAATTTCTAGCTGATGCTCGGTCAATTTTTTAAAGTTAAATATTGGCAAATGTAAGCTTATGTCATATACAAGGAAGAACACTCCAATTATCTTTCACTATAGAATAGAAAACAACATTTTAGATCGTTGTGTGAATTATAAAGATCTGGGAATTATTTTTGACCCAAAACATACTTTCAACAATTATGTCGATGAAATGGTCAAATCGCCAAATACAGCCTTAGGTTTTTTAGTAAGAAATTGGGGCGGTTTTGTGAATATTGAAACCCTGAAACTGTTATACAAGTCATTTGTAAAAAATAAATTGTAGTATGGCTGTATTATTTGGTTTCCCATATATCAAAATTCATTGTCACGCATTGAATCAGTTCAACGCAAATGTCTGAAATATACAGTTTTTTAAATGTAATGGTTCTTATCCTCCACGAGGTACAGACAACAATATACTGCTTAATATGTCTGACTTTAAATCTCTCAGATTCAGAAGATGTTGTCGTTTTATCCTTTATAAATTAAATAGTCACAATGTTGATTGTTCATTTCTTTTAAGTAAACTAAACCTATCAGTTCCGAGATTAGAATCCCGTCAAATCAAGTTGGCACTCTTCTCGTTACATCAATACATCAGTATTAATTTCCAATATTCTATCCTAGATGTCAGCACAGCTCAACATTTCGTTACTGAACTCAGCATTTCGCTTTTATTGGTTAACATTTTTAAAATCACATTTAGACATGTGCCGAATAGATACCGGAATGTTTAAATGCTCCCCGAACACGTGTTTCTGGACTGTTTACGTCAGCGGCTAGTTGCATCTCTTTTTCAACAGAGGATCTGGTTGTTGCATCGTCTCTTGTACTTTGTCGTCTAGGTGAAAAAGTGAAATAAAGAACATACTTATAAGAAAAAAATATCCGTGAACAATCTAAATTGTTACTTTTTTAATAAGAATTATTACAAAATTATCTCTGCCTGTTCTATTATCTTTGCGGCTTCGGGATGTCTGTTCCCTTGTCCCCACTTCGTTACACCAGTGATGATATGATGTAATCTCGCTGTTAATAGTGTTAATTAAAAAATATTTCATCAAAAGTAACGAGCAAAATATAGCAAATTCAGTGGATATTTATCTGCGAAATTGTGTTACAAATCCATACATCACATGAGATAAATACGTTGCCTGCAGTAATAAAAATGCATGACAGTATATTATCAACGAGCTTATAATGATGGCTATTACTCACGAGGGTGATGTTTACGACACAAACCGCAGGCAAATTTCGTAAATCGCCGGAGTGAATAATAGCCATTATATGCAAGTAGAATACTATACTTTGTTCACGACTATAATATCAATTTTTAGCTCTATTTTACAAAACAAAATTTTAGGCTTTATAGCTTTATTTAACAAAATTTATTTAATATTAACATAATTTATTTTCTAAAAGATACTAATGAACGAGATAAATATGACGCACAAATTTTAACGTTTCAAATCAATAACAAAATTACGCTTTGACACATTGTTATGGCTTACTAATAAAATAATACAGTTTGTGGGCATGTAGGTAGGTAAATGGTTTCAAAAACAATATTGGAGATTGCCGCGTGTTGCTAATAGATGATGCTTTGAAAAAAACTTACTAATGTAGTTTTTCAGTGTTCATAAACTCTTCGGCATGTACCATTTGAGTGCTTTCTTTAACTTGGAGAGACAACACTTGTCTTTTGGTTGCTACAATTTTGACATTTTAAATTTTTAGCAGTCACTAACGTGATCTCTTATAAATAACTGACTGTCCTCATTATTCACTAGTGAATAATGAAATCATTATTCACTGCAGGGAATAATGAAATCATTATTCACTGCAGGGAATAATGGAGATAGCAGCATTATCCTTGAGGAAACACATACACAATGAGTACATTATTTAATAATCGTGGACAAATATATGTTTTTATATCTTCAAATGTTTGAATTAGACGAAATAACAAGTAACTTGAAAAAATTATTCACACTTACGTTAAAACGAGGGAACAGTTCTACTGTTAAATTAATACTCTGATCTCTGTAAACACTTTAATAAAAATGATATTTTTTTTTAATTTATAAAAGTGTTTACTACATATAATATAGCAATATAAACAATGATAACCATAATATTTTTCATTAGTTCATTAGCTAGACAGAGTTAGACGTTTTCCTGATAAGAAATATACCGCTATTTTTGCACCAAGTCATAAAATGTGTTACAATAAAATAGAACTGCGCCATCAGATATTTTATAAAATAAATATTCAATTAGGAAAATCAGGAAGAATTTAGTAAAACTGAAAATAAAACAATAATACTGAAACAACTTTAGCTAAATGATGTGGAAAATTTGAATCAATATTACAGTGCAGTGTTGGACTAATAATATCAACTGTAAACATTTTGATTAGGGAATAAAATCACGGGATTATGGGATTAATTCCATTTAAATTTTTCCAATATATGCTTAATAATCTAGTAAAAAAACTGATGCTTTAAAAATTAAATAGAAGTCTGTAACAAAACTTTATTCCTTAAAAAATACGTACAGATCGAGCCAACTCACTAGATACACGACTAGCGGTATGCGCAGTTTACAGTTGCCTTTCTCGGGAACGTCTTTTTGAGCATCTAATTTGAATTATTTATTTACGTACTATTTTTTTTTTTGGGTTGGCATTATTTTTCTTCATTATTTATGAGAATATTAATGTATGTTTTTAGAATTATCTTTTGTTTCGAAAAAAAAATCAATATGTCCATTTTCCCAAGCATGTTTGCAAATTTTCGATTTTTCAATTTCACCCTTTCTAATATAACTTTTATGTTCACCTAACCTTACACTGAGGGGTCTGGAAAACTCTCCACATAATGTTTATTAAGCTCTCACGGAATACTGTAAATACAGTTTTTTGAATTTTGCTCACAATTTACCGGTTTTGTTTTTGTTAAAATGGATCTCAAAATATTACTCGTTTTCCGAAACGTTTGAGATTTAGGTATATTATTATTTTTGTGTCTCATATTAGTTGTCAAAAAACATCCTCTGATTAAATTGCCCTTGTGGGTGATCAGATTTTTAAAAATTCTACAAGTACCATATTGTTTTATATTTTAAATCAAATCTTCATAGTTGTTTTATATTTTCTATATAATGTATTTTATTTATCGTTTAGTCAATACAAATATTAAAACTTAAAGAAACCTTCTAACATGTAGTTTACATACGAATGAGTACGTGTAATGTTTTTGTTAAATCTTGACCGTGACGGATACAAGCCAATAAATAGAGTACATCAAAGGTTAATGTTTTTATTATAAATATAATCAATAAAACTATAATATTTTCTATTGTGTATATAGTTACATAATATGTAATTGTTTTCGGGACCTATTTTTTTAAATTAATTCTTCTGTTTCTATTTCCATATAACCATGTCGAAGTACAACATAAGATTGTTTTTTACTTTGTCATGTTTAAAAGCAAATTATTTTAACGTTTTTCGACCAAATGCCGGATGGTTTTTTAAAACCAATTCATCATCTTTTTTAAAGTTACAATGAAAAAGACAACGTTATGGCTAAGTGATGTTGATTTTACCTTCCCGTTTCATAAAAACTATCAAATTCAAAAGACAAATACTGTTTTACAAAAGTTTAAAACAAAATTATAAGGCATAGTTCACTAAAGAATAATGATTCCATGTAACTTATTTTAGCAATGTTATTTTAGCAATGATAGGTATTGTTTCATCAGAGTTAACAACCGTCTCAGGCCATAGCCCAAAAGATGTAATTATTCATGATAAGACAAACATGAATAATTACTCATATGGGATTAACCTACCTACGATGTAATTATTATTGGTTTCGCTATGAATTGATAAAAATAATGTATATATTAAGTCTGGTATACAATCACATTTTAAAATTAAGTAAGTAATACGAGTATACTCTTTAGAAAATCAAAAATAAATTAAACAATGTAAATGCGATTAGATTTTTACATATTAATAATTGTTTCAATATACAGGGTGTCCCAACCAAAAGTAGGCACCCTGAATAACTTTGGATAAAATTTTCTTGAAAAATTGGTGAAACACGTCGACCTTGTTTCCAAGGGAGACATATTTTAATGTAATACTTGTATACCTATCATCATCCCTCTACCCTACACGGCCACCCCTTCAAAAAAATTCAAATGGCAAGAGGGGTCGAGTAATACATCTTTTGAAAGATCTTTCAATTCCCTACATAACTGTGTATTTTTTTTTAACTTTTATCGATTCGTTCTTAAGGAAAATAATTTTATTTTTGATGATTACACACAATCAAAATCGTTTAAAAAATCTAAAATACGCAGCACTGGGTATTGGAATTTATAAAAAAACTACATTTTTTAGTGCTCTCAAATCAACACGAGTTTTTTCGACAAAAAACACTTTCCTTGTCCGTTTAGTTTTAGAATAATAAAAGACTCATAAGTATTTGATAGTCCTTGAACATTAATTTGTTCACAACCAATTTTAAATCGAGATACATTTCACCAGAGTGAGTTCTCAAAATGGTTTATACCCTTCAGGAGAGAATAGAAATTGTCAGCATTTATTTTAAAAACGATAATTATGCTAGAGCTACGGGGAGCGCATATTCAATAGAAATCACCCAGATAGAAGGGTTGGTTCTCATTATGTTTTATAATTATTGACAAAATTTATGGAAACAGGTTCTGTAGGAAACAAAAAGCATGAACCTCAGCGACCGATTAGGAATGAAGCAGTCGAAGTGGCAGTTCTGGGTCATTTGCAGATGGATAATACTCAATCGAGCAGGAAAGTAGCTAAGGCCTCCGGTGTATCACGAAGCAGTGTTCATCGAATTGTAAAGGCCCACAAATTTTATCCAAATAAATTTAAATTGGTACACGAATTAAACGAAGATGATCCCGATCGTCGGCTTGAATTCTGTAAGATTTTAGTGAACAATTAAACGGTAATGCCAATCTACTGTACAATACGTGTTTTTCTGATGAATCGACATTACAGTTAAATGGGGAGGTAAACAGGCACAATTGTAGGTATTGGAGTGAAACCAATCCACATTTGTTCATGGAAACTCATATCCAAAGCCCTCAGAAATTAAATGTTTGGGCTGGCATCTTAGGGGATCACATTGTCGGGACGTTTTTCATTCTTGACAATTTAAATGGCGAAAGGTACCTCGATCTGTTAGAAAATAACATCGACCCAATGATTACCCAAATCCTCGAAGAAGATGATAATCATTTAGAGGGTGAACTGTTTTTTCAACAGGATGGGGCACCCCACATTTTGCTATAGCAGTCCGTCAATTTTTGGATAATCGGTTTCCTGAGCAATAGATTGGAAGAAGAGGTCCTGTGGAGTGGCCGCTAGATCACCCGATTTAACTTCCTTGGATTTCTTTCTGTGGGGACATTTGAAATCGAGAGTATTTGCAACAAAACCCGCATCTCTGGAAGAGTTACGTGAAAGAATTGTTCGAGAATGCCGTTTATTTACTCCAGATGTGTTCAAAAATGTTCGTAGAGAATTTCAAGACAGATTATACTACTGTATGGAAGTCGGTGGGGGTCATTTTGAACAATACATACGATAATTTAAACTGTTTCTTTTATTTTTATTTCCTGAACCTAAACTAATGAAACAATTATTTCTCAGGAACGATTCGATAAAAGTTTAAAAAAAATACAGTCATATAGAGAATTGACATACCTTTCAAACGATGTATCACTCGACCCCCTTTGCCATTTGAATTTTTTGAGGGGGTGGCCGTGTAGGGTAGAGGGATGATGATTGGTATACAAGTATTACATTAAAATAAGTCCCCCTTGGAAACAATGTCGACGTGTTTCACCAATTTTTCAAAAAAATTTTATCTCCAAAATTATTCAGGGTGCCTACTTTTGGTTGGGACACCCTGTATCTATTATAGTGTGGAACAGCCAAATGAAATAAATTCAGTATCTCAATTACTGTGCATATTTATAAAAAATCCCGAGACACATCGATTTTAGATTCGAAAATGACATCCTGCAATGTAAAAATTTCATCCCTAAATTTAACCCCCTTCGAGTGGCAGTTGCAACCCCTAAATTTTTAAATGGGAAGTAGGGGCTTATGATACCTCATTTGAAAGGTATTTTCATTCTCTATTCAAAAATGCTATGGTTTTAATATTTATTGCAAAAATTAACAGTAAAAAATAAATTTATCTGCTTGACGAAATTCGCGACAGCAAACTAAAACAAAACTTAATTTCAACGTAGATGTTCAAAATGAGTTCCTTCAACGTCTTGGCAGCATCCTAATCTTGAGTAAAAATGTTTTCTAACATTTTCCAACATCTGAGGCGTGACCGACCTACTTCCCATTTAAAAATTTAGAGGTTGCAACTGCCACTCGAAGGGGGTTAAATTTAGGGATGAAATTTTTACGTTGCAGGATGTCATTTTCGAATCCAAAATCGACGTGTCTCGGGATTTTTATAAATAGGCACAATAACTGAGATACCGAATTTATTCCATTTGGCTGTTTCACACTATAATAGACATATTGAAACAATTATTAATATGTAAAAATCTAATCGCATTTACATTGTTTAATTTATTTTCGATTTCCTGATTTCTCAAATAACAAAAAAATTTAAATACGAAATTTTGCAAATACAAGTTGTAGACTTTAAACAAATTCATAAAAAAATATTTTAAAGCCAGTTTATATTTATGTGATATCGACTTAATATTAAATTAAACAATTTTATGCCGTAAGTAAAGTTTATTTCAATTTTATTTGCAATATAAAAACCGTCGGCACTTTTGACGGCGGTAAAGGGAACAAAGTCGCCGATGTTTTTTATGTTGTAATAAAGAATTAAACTTAAAATTTGGTTGAAACTTGTTTGCAACATAAAAATCTTCGGCGAGTTTAATTCCTTTACCGCTGTAAAAGGTGCCGACGTTTTTTATGTTGCAAATAAGTTTGAAATAAACTGTAAGTATTAAAGAATGACATAAAACATATCAGGTAAGTACTTACTTGCCGGCAACGCATTCTACATTTAATTATGCATTATACTACTTACTTCTGTATATACCGACGTCTTTATAAATTATATTAGTTTTATTATAGTTGGAAATAGACATATAGGATTTATTTACATTTCCTTAATTGCCGCAAAAGTTTAGCTGGCGCGCGCTAGTCAGTGCCGCATTTTTTTGCTCTCGGGCAAAACAATTAAACCGATGCGGCAGGTAGCGCGGCTGACTAATCACCCTGTAGATAAAAGAAACAACATGAATTTCAAAATCTATTTATGACCGTTGTGAGTTGGCTTGATCTGTATACACGACTAGCGGTATGAGCAGTTTACAGTCGCCCGTCTGTTGCCAGCACGAATATCAGAAAGTGCTTTTACAGTAGGTTCGGATATTGCCTTTCTCGATAAGGTATTTTTGAGCATAAACAACAATTTCATGATATCTACTTTTCATAAAGTATAATAATTTATTAAAACTGTTTTGAATGCAGAAAATAACTAAAATACCATTTTAAAATAGCTGCGCCATCTGGCACCGAGAAGCGGTACTACATAATTATTAGAAACAGTGATCTAATCGGACGAAGCGACGAAATATAATTAAATAAATATTTTATTTAAAATAAATTTTTGTGCAGTACAATAATTTTATTTCCTCTTCCTACTTTTTCCCATCAAACTTTTTTCGGTAGGACTTCGTATTCAGACGAGCAACTGTAAACTGCGCAAACCGTTAGTCACCGGGTACCTAGTGAGTTGGCTCGATCTGTATAATACACTATCATTATCATTATTATTTAATAAGATATGGGAGTTTAAATTTAAAATAACGGCAAATAGGTACATCTTTTAAAACAGTCATCTATGAAAACAAATGAAAACATTTAAATAATTTATCAATTTTTCAAAAATTAAAGTAATTCTATATATTTTATTTACAAATGTTCGAAATCATTACCATTTTGCTGGAGAGGGGAAGTGTTTGATAAAATTTTCTCTGCATCTGCTTGAAATAATTGGATTGTTCTTAATTAAATTTATTTCATCTATATAACGCACGTGTAAACAATTTTTTACTTTGAGTTTTGAATGGGCACTACATGATGCTGTATATAGAAAGAGTTGTACCAATTATTATTTATTATTATTAATTTGATTAGCAAATTTGAAAGAACAGGGTCTGTAAAAGACTTTCTGAGGTCAGGAAAACCTAGGATTAGTGATGTTCAACTTGCAGAAGTTCTTCAGAAAAATAAAAACGTAGCCAATACTAATCCGCTAGCAATCAGTAGTGTGAAGCGATATCAAAACGATTACAAATGCCATACACCACGGTTTGGAAAATTTTACGGAAAATCCTAAAAATGTAAAAATGGAGGTCATATCGAGCATTTGCGGTAACTAGTGTTTGACATCACAAATCCCATTATGTAAGTAACTAGATTCCATTTACTTTTTGTTATTAATTTGATTTGTTAAGAATATATAATAAGTTGAAATATATCCCTTACTTTATAATCACCCGTTATATAGAATTACCTTAGATTTTAAAATAAATAAATTATTTAAATATTTTTATTTGTTTTCACTGACGACTTTCTTTTAAAAGATATGTTTGTATTATTTACACTTTACACCCCTCATATCTTATCAAATTTGAAATGTTATATACTGTATCATTCTTTAAATTGAGCTAAATATACAGGGTTACCTAAAGTAAAAAAAGTTGTAGTAATTTCAGGTTAAACCAGAAGTGAAAATATGTATGTGACATTTCATTGATTATAAGTTATAATTTGTGAAATGTCACATGTCCATCTCTGCATTAATATACATGGTGTTTTTTCTTTCAGCTTTTCGACCATAACTTTTTATTTCACGTTCACTTGTTTTTTCTTTTCAAATTCTTTAGGAAAAAATACATAAGTATAAGTAGTTTTGGAATTTTTTTCATAGATGGAAGGAAAATCAAGCAATGAAATCGAGCGCGGCACTTAATATTATCACCCTGTACAAAAGGAATGTTTTTACCTCGGTGTTTATAAGTTTTAGGATATCTTCAGTCTATTTGTTTAATTTATCACAACATACCTTCAGATAGTAATTTCCTTGATTTCCTAATAATTGTTTGCTTATACGCAGCCTACAAAACTCGCTACAAAATAAAAAAAAACAATGATTTTTGCCATACGTATTAGGCTGTATCCAGCTAGACGTTGAATTCCTCATACTGTGAATCGAACATACCATGGAAATAAGGAGCTACTTAAGCAATTTCTTGATTTTTCCGTAACAGATAAGATCACAGAGTTCCTAACTTATATCTCAAACCACCCCTGCGTTAAAACTCTTTTAATCTCACTAATAGAACAAATGTAAAAAATTATCAAAAATTGTTAAATAATAGCTGTAATTTACAAATAAACGCATTGCATTTTCTCCCCAAACTCTTTTAGATGTCCCAAATTCGAGCATCTAAATTGGGTCATAGAAAACTATTACAGAGAGGGGGTGGTTTAAATTTAAAATAAATATGTATTTAGATGGGAAAAATAATACTTTTAATTTTTTTCCAAGATAATTTCGAAAAAAATTACTCGCTATTGATTTTTGTCTAATATTACGGAATTCATTTCATATGAAGTTTGTACCACACTTGCTTCCTTTTTGATAATCATATTATATTATATTTAAAAAAAATTTTGAAGAATTTGAACGTATCGTAGACGACCGGTAGATACAAACCTATAAACCTAACCAAATCACAGTCTGGAATAGTCTGGATTGAGTTTCGAATGCTGATATGCAGTAAAATGTTAAAGCAAAAATGGATTTTCAAAAATGCTGAAGGAATAAACTTGTAAGAATATCTCTTAAAGATTTGTTGGATTTTTAACTTTTCAATATCTTCAGTAATACAGTTATTGCTACGTGAACTTTAACAACTACAAGAATAAAATTAGAATTTAGTGGTGAATTTTCTCATGAAAGAGTAAAGGTAAATAAAAATTATTTTTGGAGGTTACAGTTTCTCAGCAAAATCGACAACGTTAATTTTAAACCACTCGTCATATCATTCCCATATCGTATGGTTTTTAAGAGACCTATTGCGAGGCTATAATTGGAGACACACTGTACAACTGATGTTTAAACTACCACAAATCTACATTATACTAACAAAAGCTCAACAAACAGCGGCTGACGACACAAAATCTACAAAGCACCACACAACAAACAGCAAATAAAATTGAAAAATCTTTTACTCACGTATTTCTCCAAATCTTTGTGTCTATACTCTTTAGCCATATTCAGCTGTTAAAAATATTGGATCTCTTCAAAAAGGCATGCAAGAGTTAAGGTTAAAAATTGTTAACGGGTAAAAATCAGTACATGCAAATCTGAAAATAAATATTTAAACAAAATTGTTAGTTATCAATTACCATCAATTCCATGAAAGAAATTAAAAAACTGTCATACAAGCAGCCATGGGCAAATAAAAATAAATAATGAGCGTTTATATTATTGGTTAAGATTAAAAAATAAGAATCTTATACAGGACTAGGTTACACGTCTTAGTCTTAGTTGCAACATCCGAGTTAACGTCATCTTCAGAACGATTCCTTTTTCCACCATAAAATATAACCATCAGCTTCACCAGTCAGACTCTTCTACTCGCATTCAAAGAAATATAACATCTGCACTATTCCACTTTCCCTTTAATCATCATGTGTGTGGCCACGAATCACGATAACTCAAAAAATACCAATGGGAGACCCAAATTTGGCAAGGAACATTTTCAACATTTTAGGTGACACATTAAATTTGGTGAATGTGGTACTGCCAGAAGAGACATAATGAATGAAAGAAGAAAAAAGGTACATGGGAAAAAAATTTTAAAAATTTATTGCATTTCTGGACGAATCTCGATGAATTATAATGAAAAAACAAAACTTTATGGAAAAAATCTATCTGCATGTCTGTAGTATCGCGATAGCAGCCACAGTTTTTGAAATAAAGCTTTCAAATTTGATACACATGTTCAAAAGGCCAAAGACAGTGATAAATTCGGTGATGAGCAAAATTGGCCAGCTGAAAGGAGGTCCACGCTACGGGATCCAAACTTTTTTGTATCTGTCTACAAAAAATATATTCTTGATGAAAGATCATAAATCATGTCTACTCTATCAAGCCAATAAAATATATTTCCCAACTACTTAAATAATGTCGAAGTTAACTGAAATTTTTTACACATTTGACCTCATAAAATGGGGTTAGGATAAATTTAGCAGTTTGACATTTGAAATGTCTAATTTAGTTACAAAAATGTCAATGTCAATAAGAAGAAATTATTAAAATATATGACATGAATTATTATTGACAGTATCTAATGACGCTGATTATTGATCATTTAAAAATTTTAATGAAACATTTCAAGGTACGCTATTAAAATTTTTTATCAGAGAAGTGCTACTATTCTGTGTCAGAATTTTTTGTACCTTAGGTCTATTATAGTAAGTCTAACAACAAATATGAACTTATGTTTTATTTTATTTGTATGGTTGTATTGTGATCACATATTTTATACTACAGTTGTTTGTCTAACATTGTTCATATTATATTCTGTGTCAATGTAGTTTACTAAGTGACTTATTCTATCCAATATTTTGTAAGTTGGCATAAAGAATGAATCAATCAATCAATCAATCGAGATAAGTGAAGAATTAAATAGAATGATTTTTTAGATCAGGATGATATATACTGGTATAAGAAAGTTATGTGCTGGCCACATTAGATATTTTCTTTATATTTTAACCTTATGTCCTCTGTAGCGCTGATGCCTCAGATTAATAATACTAGAAGATGAGTAACAAAACATAAAAAGTTGTCCGATTCATCTACATCCCACGCGAGATACGTAAATATTATCGCTGGTTTTATTCCTATTGGTCAGAATCATGAACACAGCACGAAGAAACCCGATCGATGCCCGATCTATCACCGTCTTGACAACAAATATTGTTCTGTAAGACGACGTCTGTCATTTTAATCTTTGTTTTTAGGTGATTTTAAAGTTTTGTTATTTGGTACTGTGATTAGTAATCGATTTTTAGTTATAAAAGAAATATTTATAAATATTTATTGAGAAACAATGACTAATAAGTGTGTAGTGTACGGTCAAAGAGGAAAACCACGGGATTGTTTATCTTTTCACAGGTAAGTAAACATACAAATCAGGGCCGACATAATGCGAAAGTTTGAAAGCTCGAAAATAACTAAAATTAATGATAGCCTTACAAAAACAAAAACAACATTTGATACATTTGAACAATAAAAAATCCACATTTTGTCAAAAAAGATACTATACAAAAATATTTATTTTAACCATTGGAAATTTCATTCATAAGGTTGCTCACAAATTGTAGATGTTTTAAAGTCGATTGATATTTTTTTAATTCAATTTTAAAGGTTGTTATTAAAAAATGTGTTTATTCTCAGATTTCCCGAGAATGTGGAGAGAAGAGAAAGTTGGCTGAAAGCTCTCAAAATGGAAAATGCCAGTAAGTGGCACTACGTGTGTTCACAACACTTTAAAAAATGTTATTATAATGTTATAAGATCTGGATTAAAAGTGTTGAAAATCAATGCTGTTTCATTTTTCCCGGGCAACACTGTCACCAACTTCATCACACGTACTGTCCAGATTAGTAGAGAATTATATTGAAAATTAATAATATACTAAGTAGTCACTCATTCATACCTCATGAAATAATATCAAGTAGATAGGTACCTGCAGAGCATCAACTGTTTTGTTGATATGTTACTTTGATTGCAGTGATGTAGGTTGATGTTTTGTAGGTATCTACTTGATATTATTTCATGAGGTATGAATGACTGACTACTCAGTATATTATTAATTTTCAATATAATTCTCTAATAACCTGGACAGCTCGTGTGACGAACCTGGTGATAGTTTTGCCAGGGGAAAATAGAACAGCACTAATTTTCAAGACTTTTAATCCAGATCGTTTAATAGTATAATCACTTTTTTTAAATGTTCTGAACACACGTAGTGCCACTTATTGGCATATTTCATTTTGGCAGCTTTCAGCTAACTTTCTCTTCTCACCAGATTCTCGGGAAATCTGACAATAAACACATTTTTTTAATAACAATCTTTAAAATTGAATTAAAAAAATATCAACAGACTTAAAACATCTACAGTTTGTGAGCTACCTTGAATGAACTTTCCATTCAAGTTAAAATAAATATTTTTGTATAAATACCTTTTTTAATAAAATGTGGATTTTTTTACTGGTGAAATGGAATCAAATGTTGTATTCTATTTTTTGTAAAGCTAACATTAATTTCGAGGGGTAGGACACTTCTTAAATAGGTGTACAAATCTTGTAAAAGTATTTAATAAATACATTTAAATAGATTTAAATGCATTTAAATAGATTTAAATACTTTTAAATAGATTAAATACATTTAAATAGATTTAAATACATTTAAATAGATTTAAATACCAACATAAATACTTAATAAATTCTGTCAAGACATGTTCACGTATGCATTTCATTATACTGCCGGCAATTATAGGTAACAGTCGCGTTTTAGTGGTGTTGTCACTGGAAAATAAATTTCCAGTGACTTGTTATAAAATAAAGGTAAGCTGACAATGTTTATTATCATTAATAAACACCAATAATGAACACCACAGATAATATAACCCCCTGTATCTCTAAACTGACGTTGTGCGAGAGGGGGCTACACATTTAGAGACAACGGACATACATCCAATATCCGAGTATACTACGATTAATCTCTCTCACAGAAAAGTCTCAGTGCCACGGCCGGGATTCGAACCCGGGACTTTTAGGTGAGAGTCAAGTGTCCTTGCCTCTCAACCATCAGTCATACATATTAGATGTATATATCACAAATAAAACTGGAAATTATTACTTTAAGATAGAAGCTCTCCTTGTTTTCCTGGAAAAGTTTTTTTTGTGTTGGATATTTTCAGTTATTCAGTTATGTAAGATTAGTAATTAAAACAAATATAATTTTATTAAACAGCAGATGAAATTTGCAGTTGCATTTCATAATTGCAAACAATTTAATATTTTACTAGGTGTTTTACAGTTGATTGTCTAAGTGCACGGTGACCATACTCACTAAGTATATTGAAATAGAAATTTAAACTCCTTAAAAAAAATTTTAATATAAACAAATGCGTTAAGGTGAAATTTGTGGGTTGAAGATAGTCTTTTTTAAAATTACGTTTTCTTGTTCTTCGTTTTCTTTGTTTTCAATAAGGTATCAAAATGTTATGTACAGTAGCGCAAATTAATAATGCAATATTTTGTACATTAATTCTCAGATCTCGGTATTATCTCTTGTGCATTATGTTTTGCTTGGGCTACTGTACTACTGTACAAGGTGTCCCAAAGCTTCAGAAGTTTTAATCAAAGACGACAATTAACAACAATTAATATATCTGTTAACCATTAACATAAGCTAACAATTGTTAGATTTCAGCGAGATCTTCAGTTTTCCGTGATTTAATATTATACGTATATTTTGCTTATATTAAATTTGGAGTTAAATTTTAATTAACTTTTTTTATATATTTTTGTAAATGTTTCAAAATATAATAATAATATTGATATATTTGAATCAGAAAAAAATAAACTTTCCAGTAACATACTCAAAACAGGATATTAGCTGGAAAAAATATTTTCATTATAGTGTCGAGACGTCGAGTGTTGGTTGATTATAATTATTATCTCGGTTATTAACTTCAATTGTTCCTTAGGTTAATGTCTAACAAATACATGCATAGTTTTTTAGTTAAATGCGTTCTTTCCCGATTAGAAAACACGAGACATCGATTTTGGGTATACCACCCCTTCTTTTGTTCATTGTTACTACTGTAACGTTTTCAAGGAGGGGTTTTACTTTTCTCATAGATTACGAATCTATTATTGTATTTTTAAATACTTTTTGACTAGATATACAGGGCATAACCGAAGTTCATATTTTTTAAATGAAATACTATGTTTCTAAATATTTAAATTCTCATTTTGAATACTTTTAACATTTATTTTTAAAGTAACTGATATATGTACAGGGTAGGGTGACCAGACGTCCGGGTTTCCGAGGATATATTCTCTTTTTTTGTGGCGTCCTCGTGGGTTTTCTAAATTTGTCCTAGTTTTGTGTAGGTATTTATAATGTACCTATTAATTAGAAATAAATACAAATAAATACACTCATAGATACCTAAATAGGTCATTATTACAGTTAAATACAATTAAATACGATAAATACATTTGTATTTATAAATAGGTGTACAAATTTTCGGAAGTGTCCTACCCCTCGATTAATTTTAGTTATTTTTCAGCTTTCACACTGTCGCATTCACGCATTATGCCGACCCTGATCTGTTTTGTTTACTTACCTGTGAAAAGATAAACAACCCCGTTGTTTTCCTCTTTGGTCGCACACTACACATTTATTATTCATTGTCTTTCAATAAAAATATTCACTAAATAAATCTTTACAACTAACAATCAGTACCTAATAACACTATTCTCAAGTTTATCACTTATCACTTAAAAACAACAGAGATTAAAATAACAACAGCAGAATAGCATTGTAAAATACATTACTCAAGCAAACAAATTTGGTATACCTGTTAAGTTTTAAGTTATGCAAAAGCATTAAAATATACTCTGAAGCCTGGAGCCCTGGTTTGTTTTGGATACGTTGATATGTAAACATGCAAATTGCTCTTTATGTATCGCTCATAATAATCAGCGTATCTCTTATGGGTGTTACTTATCTTTATATTAGTAATCTGAGGCTGATGCTACTAAATAAAACTTTAAATCAGAAAAAAATATTTATCAACAAAAACAAAACAAATTATGAAATCTACAGTTGCCTGAGGATACGTTGCATGTGTACCCTTCAAGATTTTGGATTAAACTGTCTGGTACTTGAGTAAAAGGGAAAGTGATGGGCGGAAATTCCCTACTTTACTGCGGTCGTTTATTGATGTCTGTTAAATTACGGGTTGCTTCAAATTGAGCTAAAAGTGCTAATATTATGAAATCTTAATTATAAACCTAAATACGTATTTTTTGTATAACGAACACGATAAGTGTGACATGATTCACAACTAAATGACAGATGGCAACACTGTCGTGCAGAAACTGTCAAGTTTATTTGCTTACTATAAGTTTCGAATATAATCGATCATCGATCAAGGTAGGTTAGGTTTTTCATATCTATTATTTGGATTAATAAACTAACAAATATCATTAGAATCATTAAGTAAACGTAAACATAACATATTTCCAAGTACCATGATTTTGACGTCACATAGATTTGATGTTTGGAAACTTTTCAATATTGATGTTTTTCCTGATATTGTTATAGAGCATAAAACTAGATGAATATTTTTGTGCACAATCACAAAAATAAATTAAATAAAAAAGGATTTTTCATAGTAGCAAGCGAAATTCAAAAAACAGACGGTAAATATTCATTAAGAAATTAATAGAATACTACCATCGCAAAAATGTTCACATCAGAAGTAGTGGACCTGGACCAAAATTGCGAAATCTCTAAACGCAAAACGTGGGGTTTGTAATGAAAGGGATAAACTTGGCGCACTATAAATTATAAACAATTCGGAGACCAGGTCGAAGTGAACAAGGGAAAAAGACTACGTACCCTAAAGAGAGGATATTCATTTCTTGGGCTTGTGACAAGACAGTCGGTGGCTACCCGAAACTCGTAAGAAATATCTCCTCAGGATTGTACAAAAGATGGCGGAACCACAAAAGAAAATAGGGAAAAATTTATGTTTCCAGAATCAAAAATTCGAATTCGTCAGAAGGACCTGAAGAATGTCAACGCGGGAGCTCGTGGTTCTCCATCTACATGACCATCACCAGAATGGTGAATTATGCTGCAAACCGATCCTCGATTATCCTCCTACAAAGAAAGTTAGAGGAAAAAGAAGGAAAAAATCAATTTCGAGATTTAAAAAAATATACCTATCAGGTTTGCTTATAAAAGGCATCACCAAAAAATTAATAAAAATGACAGAATTAAAGCTGAAGCAAAATTAGCGACAGTTTACTATTTCTCAGTAAGGTTAAGGAGGAACAGTTATAATTGATGAACGCCGCGCCGCATCAAGACTCGTCAGTTCCTACACTTCCGATCTTAAATCTTAGAACCCAGGATTCGAGTTCCTCCAACACTGGACGTTCGTCACTGAGCGACAAACAATGTTTGAGGTTAGAAAACCAGAAAATTTCCAGAAAACAATTTTTAGGGTTAGAATTATGGAATTGCGCCATCTGTTGGAAAATCCCAATACTGTATTAAAAAGTAAAATAAAGTTTTTTTTGACGTTAAACAACTGCAGAAAATGTTTGACAGATAACTCGAAGGTTAGAATTACAAAATGTCTCCAATTGTTAATTTCAACTGAAAAGTTTTTCTTCAGAAAACTTGGTGCAGTTTGAGACTACCTTGTTTCCCCGATTAGTTGAAGACTCGTATTTTAGGTCCATTCTAAATTATTTTCACAATCACTTGAGCAAATCGACCCTGAGATACACCCGTATCCCCAGAGATTATTCTGTAAGAAGAGTATCCTTATCGGCGGCCAGAACCAAGCACGTGTCGATGAAAACTGAGGATAACAATATAATGATTTTCGGGTCCGTTTATAATACTGTTTATAAATTAGGACGTGGTCTCTGTATGTCTCCACTGGAAACATAGATGTAATACTCACGTGAACGAACTGTAATTTATTCACTGATAAAGTGATAAATTTGCAGATTTGATCCATTACAAACTGCTTTATCTAATCTTTTAGAGACAACCTGTACAAATTTAGATCTAAACTCGGATCTAATGATTTTAACCAATTAGTTACCTATTTCTAAACAATATTTATAAACTCAGAGTACATTTCTAATAAATGTATACTGTATGTATATACTATTGCCACGATGATATATTTTTTAACAAAGATTTTCAATAACCTCTGAGATTAACCTACATTTTTGCAAATACATGAACTGTTTTTTTGTAGTTTGAAGTCATAAACCGCTGTAGATGAGTTCCTTCCGTCTTTCTTCTTTTGCTTCTCTCAGAACCCTTTTCCTCTATCCTCCCAGGGAACTTTTTCGCTTATGCGCGCAAAAACAACAAAAAATAAAACCTTATACACAATTCTCTGGCAAGTGGGATATCTAAATCGTAATCTGTGACGGGGGCCTCTATGACGGCTTTATCTCGCAAACCGTTGGAGATGGAGAATCGGCGTTTGCACCATTCGCCTTTTTAGGCCGAATTACGTAAGAAAGGATACCCTTCATAAAATTTTAGGGTTTAAATAGGTTTAATAATTTTTTTTACCGATTACTCTCTTACCTGAATTCGGGAAGAGGTAAAAAAATACATCGGGAGTTTTGGACTCGCAAACCGTTGGAGATGGGGAATTTCCAAATCAAAAATTCGCAACAATAAATATCCTCAATGGTATACTAATAGTATTTTAAATAAAGGGCATAAAACAAAAATTTAAATACCACGGCCATATAAAAACTTTCACAAAAAGACATAACGTTGGGACTGAATTCTCTATCGCAGGTAGCAAGGTCAGCGTAGGGGATATGTATTAGTCCACACCACAGGTGTTAGTTGTTTGATGGCCGTCGATGCGTGTTGGTGATATACCCATTGTAAAATGTGACGCCAATCGTTTCCCTGAATTACGTTACGACAGAGCAGTAATAAAGTGCCTTATTGTGTGCAAGATGAATTCGGAGGGCTGGAATTCCAGTAATTGTAAATGGCACATGAAAAGTAAACGTCATATAAAAAAATTGTCAGTACAGGTTTTACTGTTTCTGTATGATCTCATTTTTATGTTAAATGTGTGTAACCTCCGCCGCATGTACTTAACAACGACATTTTCGGTTATTTTGGAAAAAATATGTATCTAAGTTGGCCCCTTTCCATTATATCCATGAATTCTGTAACGTGTACTTGTTTATATTATAAATCAATATATCGTTGTGTTTTATATAACAAGTTATCTGTCTCTAATAACGTTAGCTAGTAAATGCTTATACAACTGATAAGTGATTACCTACGTGTATCTTTATTTGTAAGTATTAATATTTAAAAAATTTTCATTATTTTATTAAAATTAAATTATTTATTGTAGATTCCATGAAACAATAGCCTGATGTTATTCACCACTAACTATCACACAACTATCACTGCACGATCGATGTCGTAATAACGGTCATCTTAGATTACCTTCCTCTCTCTCGATATTGCACGCATAACACTAATCATCTGACATAGGCTTATCATAGTTGGTACGGTAAGGAGGTCGTAATAATCATATTCCTTATTACGAGTTAAGGCGTTGGCCTAGTGTTGACATAAGACACTCTAGTTTAAACACTTTAGGTTCGACTCCCGCTAGCAGTACAAAAATCAGAAAGAGTGTTCTGGTGTGACCATGGCTGTTTTCACACCTCATTTATTTATGAACTTTTAACTTTACATTATGGTCGTTTGGCTTTTTGTATTGTGTCCTAGGTAAACACATTATGTACATAATTATAAAAATATGTAATTAAATACAGAATTTTTATTATCTCTGAAAACTGACACTTCAATCATTATAAATGGTGGGTACGTGATTAAATAATGCCTAAGACTGATGCTTATTCATATATCCTTATCAGATAAGCTAAGTTCTAAACATATCAATTCTCGGTATCAATTAATTACATTAATTTGATAGAAAACTGGCACATACAGGAGATACGAAATTCTCTACAAAACCTGATTAATTAATAACATTTTATTTATAAGAGTAAATGACAAAAGAGAAGCGTATAAAATAATGAAAATGCTAACAATTATGAGAATGTGAACATTAAGCAGCCATAAAGAACAAAATTGGGCTGAAAGATCGGCCCTTGAACTACCTGCTTAGAGTTTATTAATATAACTAAAGAACAGAATAAAAATAAGAGAAAATAAAGTAATAACTAGTATACAAAATATTATCGGTAATTAAATATGAAAGTTAAATTGTTTAAAACATATTTTGTTCTTGAAAATTAGAGGTTAGATTTATAACAATTACTTCTTTTTTATTATCTAGAATTTATTAAGGATGTATATCACACTGATAAATCCCAAAATGGGAATATTCCCTTTGCCCGTCATTAGTCGGGAATACCAAATCCTCCGATGAGTGCAATGTATAATAATTATTTTGCAGATTTTTGTAGTAACTGGTTAACAACCCTTAGAGACAAGATAAGTAAAAACAACATATCTGCATGCTACTGTACTTTTGAAAGCATTTTAATAAAATTCAGTCATAACCACACAACTTTTATTTAAAACTTTTTTTTCTATAGGCAATAATAACGATGATAAGGAGTGGGTAATTTATAATGAATAACCCTGTACATTCAAATTATTAATAATTATAATAATTGAAGCACATAATAATTATAATAAACTATTTAGAGAATGTCAAAAATAGGATAAAATTTTATATTTTTTTCAAAATAACCTGAAAAAAATCATTGCTCTTGAATGTTTTATACACTACCTATGTATGTAGGTAAAGAAATTTATGTTCTGTGTAATAAGAAAACAGACTTCTGAGTGGAGAAAAGTTATGCAACCACACATCTCAATCTCGATTCAATCATCCCAATCATCCCATTCATATTCAAATATGACTCAATGTTTACTATACATATACAGCTGCAAAAAATATATAAAAAATCTTAATAATATGCTGGATAATATGTGACTAACAGATGTTTAAAAAAGGAAGTTATTTAAATGTTATCATGACAATACTGTTTAACACTTTTAATCGATTAATAAGATAAATATAGATGAACAAATTTTGTACCTAGTACTTTTGTTTTTGAGCTGAATAAGCATTAAAAGGTTTTTACATAAATGTTTTAATAAATAATAAAATCCTAACTTTATAATAATGTCAAAGTGTAAATTAATTATTAAATACTGAAATGATTGGAGAATTACGAAAACAATTATTAACGTCATGTTTTAGAAACAAGAAACAACACAATAATGACAGAAGTATTTTTAAACAATATGAAAAGTTAACAAGTTTTGTAAATTATCCGATTAATTATAATTTGGAAAATAAAATGCAACACGAGGAGTCGCAGAACATTGACAATTTTAACAAGGAAATATAAAAGCCGCCTATGTACCTATATAACCTAAATGCACACCTGTGATTTTTCGAAGATTTCCTTTTCAATTTCTAAGCTAGTTTTCCTTGGATGTAATACGCGTGGTAGTGAAAGTGATGCCATATCCTAGTTATAGTAAAAAAACATTAAATAAACTTAGAAACTACACAAACAAAATATTTTGATTTCGCACAGAGACAACACCCGCACTTCTCAAACACCAGAAATAAACTACAATTTTTGTTTCATTGATGTTGGTATTGTTGGACATTTGGTCACGTGGTTATCAAACTTGAAAGATTAATGAATGAATGATAGACACGAATTTCTCATATTGAGAAATTCATGATGATAGATAAATATAATACTTTAGATCTCTATAAAATACTCCAATACTTTCTCCATACGTAAAAAAATTGTCTGCTTATTTTTCAATATGTCACGAAAAGGGACTATCCGTTCCCAAATACATCAATGGTTCCATTTCAATCCTAACCTGAATAATCTAGTAAAACTTCTATCCTATTTTAAAATAGTTGATTAGAACGAAGACAGATACAGTTCAGGTTAAGATTGAATTGGAACGGATAACACTTACGAAAGTACTTTACAGTGCTTTACGAACCTCAGTAGCACGCACAGTTCATAAACAACACGGCTGTCGCATTTAATGAAATTACGGGGGGGGGGGTACATCAATGACGTCAGAAAGAGCTCTTTCGCTTTTCGGTCGAAGTGTTTATTTTTGCATTTGTGTTATTTTAAGTTTTTAATATTGTTTTTTTTTTTCTAAATTTTGATTACTTTACAAACAAGGTTAAAAAGTTAAAATAACGCAAACGCAAAAAATAAACACTCAATGAAAAGCGAAAATGCCCTTTTTGACGTCATTGATGTCCCCCCCCATAATTTTATTAAATGCGACAACCGTATTTATGAACCGTGGGTAGCACGGGGTGTGCAGCAATAAAACACGTCTAGAGGTTTCTAAACAAAGCAAACATTAAATGACAATTGAGCGCAAATCACCACGGTACACGATATGATCAGATGTGAGAAAATCAACTGATCCTTGGGTTTATTTACATTCGTTTTATTTGGTTCTGCGGGTTCTTTCGTTCTTTCTTAGGTAGAAAAGTATAGGAGCCGGTAAATCGCAGACATGGCTCTTTGTAATGCGCAAGCGCAATATTTTTTGCCTCTGTATTGTTTCATTTGGTTTGAAGTTTTAACTTTCAAGATACTTATCTTTAATCTGTGCCTGTGGTTTTAAGGTTATCTCTGTTTCAAGTCAAAGTCAAGATTTTTCATAATTTCCTCGATAATTTCAGGTATAACCATGTCAGTGCATTGTAAATATTGTGAGGCCGTATTTACAGTTGGAAAAAACTTATACCGTCATTTAAAAAATGTTCATAAAATAGAGGAAATACCCATTATTTCCTACGAAGCAAATATTTATAACAATAAATGCTTAGAAGGCTGCAGTGTTTCTTTTAAGAACATCGGAGATTTACGAACTCATTTGAACAAAGTTCACGGTTTTTAAAACAAATAAGTGGACCGTTGCGAATTTCGATGGTAATAAAATATCTTATTTTTTTTAATTATCTAAGTGGATTTATTTTTAGAATTTCAAATTTGGTTGAGTGGACACTCAAAAGAAAATAATGTGCAATATGTGATCAGCAAGACATTTAAAACATCAGATAAAGAAACTTCATACTTTTATTGTAATCGTAGTGCAAAATATAGTTGTATGTATCTTTTATTTTGCTTTGTAATGTAAATTAATTTAACAGTTTTTTAGCGGTTCATGAAAATTGTCAGACAAAAGTTACAAATGCAAATAGTACCAGCCGCAAAAGAAAATTAAAAAAGCCAAGGACCCTGTAAATTAAGTAACGCATATACAAGTTCAATCGTAGTTGAAAAATGTAATAAGACGCAACATTGCTCAGTAAGCTATTTTCAAACACATTATGGACACGCTATTGAATTACAGCATTTGCGTATCTCTAAACAAGATCGTTTAACCATAGCATCTAAACTTACTGATGGGGTAGCAGTTTCAAGGTAAATTAAAATTTTGTAATGGAAGACATATTTTTGTCAATATGTGCATTTTTCAGAATTTTGGATACGACAAGAAATAATTTATCAATTGCATCTTTAAAAAGAAATGATCTATTAACCCATTAATTCCCACGCCATTTTTTTTGCAAATTTGATCATTTTTTCATCAATTCTCTTTAAAAACTTTATTTTAAGCAGTGATATAGGGAAATAATAGTCAAAAATTAAAAGTTTATGAGATATATATATGTACTCAAATGAGTACACTGGGAAAATAAGGATATTCTTAACACTAGCTATGATACATTATAAAACAGTTATGCTCTAGACAAAGAGTTACTTGACAGTTGGTACAGGCCCACCTTACTCTACCATGACATTGTGCACACGTCAACTGTTTTTCTAATTTGTAAGGAAAATGTCCACCTTCATGTTTGCGGATATTGATAGACACCGGAGCTACTGGAATTCTTTTCGAGGAAGACGATTTATCAAAACACCTCAAATAATATTGCACTATGTTTCCTTTGAAAATCTAATAGGTCCAAACGTTCTTCTCCTATCGCCAATGCGACTGTACACATTGGCGATAGGCCATCGTTGGCTATCGCCATATTTATCATATGAGTGAACAACAGCTAGGACCAGCTTCCCCATCGTTCATTCTGCTAGGAGCGGCTTCCCTATCCAACCGACTCTGTAAAACCGACAGCGAAACATCATATTCTTCATCACTGTCCTCAGCTTCACTGCCGTCGTGATCCCATTGTATCTCTATCTCTCCAGGAACATCCTTGGGAAGACACACTTCTTCTTCTTGCGTAATGTCGTCGTTTATATCCTCCTCGTCCGTCTGTTCATCTACTTCCGGAGGAATGATTACTAAATCAATTGTATTCTTTTGTCTCGATGAGCCGACGGCATCAGCAGCAGCAGCCAAATTCTTATACCTCTTTTCGTAAAACACATTTGGTGAAAGTGTAGGGAAATATATGTCATTGTCATCCATCATAGAGCTCATCTGCAATTGAAAGACACTAGTGTAGATGGTGCCGCAAAACCTTCGAATATGTACCGTGATTAGCCCACTGTACTCAATCGGGTACACCTAAGTTCGAGAGGATCTCTTGTTGAAATTAGAAATACAATAAGCATAAATTTTGCGGATATACTTTCAAACATCGTTATTGAAACCGACAACGTATAAAAATATAAATCAAAATACCAAAAATAACGTTAAAAAGAATAATACTTACTTAGTTGCACGACACGATGATCAGCTGTTGTTGCGCACTCATCAAAATAATTTCTGAACTGGCGATATTCTATAAAGTGCACTTGTCAGTCATAACATATAAGTGGGAAACTGTATTATGAAAGAGTGGAATGTGTTTCTTTTAAAAATTGGCCCAGAGGTGGCTCTGCGATACAAATTTTAGTAATGTACTCAAACAAGTACAATGGGAACGAATGGGTTAACAAGAGAAGATATAAAAAATATAAAAAACTTCATATAACATCGACAGAAATGATGGTGTACGTCACAGAAATGATGTAAGTGTGGAATTGTGGATTGAAGAATATAAGCAAGTTGGAAATTCAACTTTAATTTACAAAAAACAAGGCGACGATCATGTCCTTTTTGAAAAGAATGACTTTTGCCTAATTGTTTTCAATCATTCTCAGGAATACATGTTAAAAACGTTTGGGAAGAATACAGTTTGTGTTGACAGTACTCACGGTCTTAATGGTTATGACTTTGAGCTTACCACTGTTATGATCATAGATGAATTTGGTGAGGGCTTCCCTGGAGCATGTATGTTCACGAACAGAAAAGATACACTCCATGAATTCTTTTTTGAACAAATTCAATTAAAAACGGGGATAATTTTCACAAATACATTTATGAGCGATATCACATCTGTGTTTTATAATGCATGGGAAAAGGTCATGGCACCTGCCAAAAATCAATTATTTTGTTCATGGCATATAGACCATGCATGGAGGGCAAATTTAAACAAAATTAGCAATTCAGAAAAAAGAGGTATAGTATATAAGATATTAAAAGCCTTAGTTTCTGAATTGTGTGAAACAGATTTTTTAAAAGAATTAAAAGAATTTCGTGAAATTTTTAGATGATGTAGAAACCAGTACATTTGGTGAATATTTTAGAAGTTATTATGTCAGTAATGTCGAGCAATGGGCTTATTGCTATCGAAAAAATTGTGGAATAAATACAAATATGCATAAGGTTGTTAAATATATATATTTAGATAGTAAAAAAATTAAAACGGCTCGACAAAGGACTTCATGCTATGTCGAATTTTATCAGAAATAAAATTGTCGATAGATTAATAAAAAATATAAAGGGTAAAAACACTCATCATATCTCAAAAATTGATCAAAGACACCAAACTGCAATAAATAGTTCATTTGTAGTACAATATAATCGGATTGATAAAACTTGGATGGTTGATAACGAAAAAAGTAATTATAGTGTTTCACTAACTGATTTACAAAGGGCTAGTTGTCCCTTAAAATGTTCATTGTGCAATATATGTGTACATATCGTCGCTACAATCACGAAGTGACGTAACTCAAAAAACACATACTTTAAGATAATACATTTATTATGTACTAATACTGGTGCGTTTTCATCCCACGAAACCTCATACGGAAATATTGTACACATACTGAGATTGATTCAATAATAGTGGTGACGTATCTTGAAAATGAATTGTAGAAGCAATCACGAATTGTCGTAACTTGAGTTACGTCTCTTCGTGGTTGTCATATTTCCGCAACCTGTACGGGCGTATCTCATGTTGCCTGCCCAAACTTGTATTGTGCGAAGAAATGATATTACAGGACAGGTTATAGGCGTTACAGAAGCAGAAAATAATATCAGCAGCAGCTCTAGTAATTTAGATGATGCTCGAAAGTAAAACATATGAAAGGCATTTCACACAATATAAGCAAAGATGTTTCTACTGTTCCTGAAGCAAATATAACAGGAGATTCAGCAAGTGATAAAATACGTAATGCTATCCAATTTGACAGCTCGGACGACGAACCATTAATATATTTGAAAAGAAATCAGTCACAGTCACCTTCAATTTTTTAAGGCGATGATTCTCCCATCCTATTTTACGATTCAGATGATGATCCACCCTACGTTGCACACTGTGAAGTATATAGGTTAGGTTAGGTTAGGTTATTATGAGTGGGTCCTTGTGGACCCTCCACTGCGGCTATTAGCAGGCCTATTGTGGCTCACTCCTAATGATATTTCACCCAATAAGCTCAGTCTCTTAATGAAACTGATAACTTTGTTGGGTGAAAATGTGTCCAGATCCTCTGGCAGCAGTTGCCTTTGCCAAATATCGAGAATCGGATCCTCTCCACAGCAGGACAGGTACATAGGATGTGGTCTGCCTTCTCATCATCCTCCAAACACAGACGGCACTCAGCGTTTTCCGCTAGGCCGAGTTTATGAAGATGATAGTTTAGTCGGCAGTGCCCAGTATATAGGCCTGTTAGAGTTTTCAGGTTTATCCTGTTTAACTTTAAAAGTTTCTTAGTTCTTGATTTCAAGGGGTATTTTATAAACGCCTTCGAATGAACTAATCCTGGTAATTCTTGCCAATACTGGAGAGTTTTTCTCATATAAGTGTAACAATGAAGTATTCAGTTCGTGCCATCACTGCCTAGTGCTTTTATGTTTTCAACATTTTGAAAATATCACCTCTGCGAAAATCATGGTAGAAAACGACAGCAACTAAACGTAAAACTACAATCAGACCAGTTCACACAAATCAGCATCACAAGATAGTACCTCCCTTAGCTAACATTGAACATCCAGAGCAATTTTTAGTTGAAGGAGGGCAAAAGAAGATAACTATTGTAAGCAAAATAAATATAATAAACAAAAAGTGGCAGTGTTTTATATTTACGGACAATGATCGAAGGGAAATATTTAAGATGTTTAATTCTCTTGGAGACTTGCACTCCCAAAGAGAGTTTATAGTTAACCATACTCAGGAAGCTAATATAAAACAAAAGACGACAAATGCCGAGTCTCGTAGACGAAAAACTATTCAGTATTTTTTATCGAAAGATAGTACTAAATATCAAGTATGTAAAACACTATTTTTACATACATTAGGAATCTCTGAACGTATTGTACGAACGGCAAGGACAAAGATTACTAAATATGGTACTGTTGAAAGAGATAAGCGAGGTGGAAGACAATCTCAAAAAAATCATATATCGGGACAGAAATATTGGGGTTTTTAATTCTCTTGAATGTTACGTGCTTTGATAAATATTAAAATACCCATAGTTGGTATTAACATAACGGTGACGTATCTCCTGCTTCCTCATTGGGTTAGTCATATTTACAATCACGAATGGACGTATCTCATTTAGCATAAATATTTTTGCAATATTTCTAATACATACAAAAGGTATGACAGCTTATCAGTACACCTGACACATCAATACTTACGAGAGAAACATAATAACGCCTAAACAGTTTTTTGTTTTTTTGCAATAATTTTCATAACAACTACACAAATTTAAATCGGCTATTCTGTAAAATTGCGAAATATGAGATACGTCGTTTTGTGATTGCAGCGACGATATGTATAAATGTACATGTGTGGACTTCTATGTGGGAACTACAGTTTGTAAGCACATCCATTATGTTCATATAAATTATCAAGAAGATTATAATGTTACTACTATTGAGAATACTGATATTACCAGATGAACTCCAAATTTAAGTAATAATAAGTTGGAGTTTAATGAAGAAGTAAAAACCCATCTAAAAACTTTGGCGAGTAATAATGTAGAAAGCAATAAGGCAGGGACCTCAAATTTGATTAAACAAAAATGTAATCAAATAATGCAACTTGATTTATCTAATGTTGATCAAAATAGTTTAACCCATGTATTAAAAACTTTAAATAATGTTCATTATTTTTTGAGTAATAAACAAATTAATGACAGGGAAAATTTTGAAGGAAATGCCAAAAATGTTTATGAACCTCCAAATAAAAAAATAAATAAACAATTAACATTTCACTCGACAAGAAAGAAGAATAAGAAACCAACCGCTACGATATCAAAACCAAGTAGAGAAGAAACCACAAGTATAAAAAATTGTTTAATGGGTCAACTTGTTGTTTCCAATGATTCAGGCAATGATCATAATTATTTTTCTACTTAACTAAATGTATTAAAATAAAATTATTTGTACCAAAACTATGAACAAAACCAATAATAAATATAAATAGTACACAATATAGTTTTTTTCCTTCTTCTTTTGTTAACCCAGTAGCTATACTATTTAGGTAAGTACTTACCTTTATTTGAAATTTAAAACATATTCCCGCTTAAGCAGAGGCTGTGCGCATCTGCGCAGTAACGGGAGCCATGTCTGCGATTTACCGGCTCCTGAAAAGTATGTATTATTACATTAACAGAAAGTTGGTAAGTAAACTCAATAAATTTAACCTCACAAAAAGTAATGCAACTATTTTTTGCTCATTTGTGGAAGTATCTAACTTAAAAATATCACTATTACAACTTTATACCATTGACCTGATATATAAGTATACCGTTTGTATTGTAGTACTCTGGCTAGTCTGGCTTGAAATGGATACGCATTGCCGAAGTTAATCTTTTCCCATCAATTATGCTTTCTACCACGATTCCTCTATCTGTTTTTTTGCACGATACCACAGCTATTATTGGTGATATAAACAAAACCCGCGTTTTTATTGGGAAGATAGTGAGAAAGTGAATTGTAGGATCCACATTTTTCCTTCAGCGATAATTCTACACACAATTCATATTATGCACCGTTTTCTTCGGCATGTTGTGGAATAAACGTCGATGAAATAAAAAACGGTATTAAAACCCCAACAAACTTTGAATGTAAATAATGAAAAGTTACTCGTTTCGGCAAAATGCGAGTTTTAACCACACAAACTAATTGGGAATTTAAGACAGAGACAACCCCTGTCTCTGTTTAAGATTCCCGATTGGTCGAGTTGTTTCATTAAAAATGTTTAAAAGTAGACTACTTGTGGATGTTAACTAAAAGATTCAATAAATAAGGTACGAGATAAAACTGTTAATTTAAAATTTAACATGTTTCCTTATATTGTATAAATTTAGCATCGAATCGATCATTTTGAAAAGCTGAAGATTTTTCGTATTTATTATTTGGAGTAATAAAATAATATGTGGATCAATTAATTTTATGATATACATCAGGTGCATATGCGTATTGAAGTAATAGACAGTACATTGCATTTAGCATTGTATGCACGCAGCTTGCACTGTTGACCATTGAACTTGTAGATAATTGTTGTCTGTGATTGAACTCGTAACGTTTGATTTAAGAGACCCCATGTCTAATAAAGTAATTCAATACACATACTCTATTTAATCTTTTGCATATGCTTTAAATCTAATATTAAAAGGTGAGGCCTCAATCATCACGTTAGGTGATTCTGTTGGTAAGGTTTAAATTTAAAATAAAATTGGCGGGTTAAAGCTAAATGTTTTTAAATTTTTGCAATGCACTTACATTTTGATTTTGTGTATTAAAAGCTTCGACCATAGTTTTACAGTCGAAGATTAAAAGGTTTTTAACAGAATTGGTTTGTAGATTGTTGTATTTACCAATTTTCTACGAGTGTACTTACATAGAATTAACAAAATTTTACATTGACACGTCTTCCACTGTGACAGTCATATGATATTCGAAATCTTTCAATAGGTGTGTTTAGTATAATGAAACCAGTGTATAATTGCATCACATCTGTAAATTATTTAAATATGTAAACTTCTTCCACTGTTGCAGTCGTGCACACCAATACTACCATAAGCACCGCACTAAACAGACCCAATGTTGCCATCGTTCTTCGTGACATACATAACTTTTTAAAGTCATTACCCAATTGTTGCTTTACAATTGTGCTGTGCCATTGTGTGTAACCAAAAATAAATTTGATATGATTTATAAACTTTAATGTGTTATACAAAAGTAGAAATTATATTCTTTAATAATTGAATTTAATGCTTTTGTAGATTTAAGAATCTATTGCTGTGAATATGGTATGGGGCTATGATACTACATAATAATTGTGTTTTTATTAATCCCCATAAAATTTTCAACATGATAAACCGACTGGAGTATCATTTCACTTATGCTTTAATTAGAAGCCTTTCAATGTTGCCAACTGTGATTTACATGACTTTCTGGAGTCGTACATTTGCAGAAAATCTCAGCTATTTAAGAAGTACATGATTGAGGATCATTCTTATTAGTTATTACTGCCTAAATCACAAAAGTCTAACGATAACGATAATAAAATATATTCATTTTGCTCAAATATGAATCTATACAGGGGCGGTTCTAAGGGAAGTCCTGTTGGGGCCCAGGTTCTTGGAAAAATTAAATAAATTAATTGTGTTAACAAGAAATTGTCAGGAGCTGGGAGATACGGACATGACGGTTTCATGCATGGTATGTGGAAAGTGTATGAACTGGCCTCTGTGAACTCCAAAGTAAACGGCCAAAAAAATAAAACTTGTTGGATGTTGGATAAATTTATATTTTTGAGAAATGACCTTCAAACTGAATTAACATTGCAAAAGTTACACATTTAAAAGATAATTCCCTACATCATTACTCGAATTTGATTTACTCTGTATGCGTCATAAAAAAATATACTTATTTTGTACATTTAACGTATAAAACAAAATGACTTATCGAAGACGATCACCATTTAACAAATGTACGTACTTCTTAAAGTAGGTATTTTACACCAAAAAAACCTAATAAAATGTCTTATTGAAAGCTAAAAAAAAAAATTAACATTCCTATGTTTACTTTTTTAATAATATCCAAAATTAGAAAAAACTAAAAGTAAGTATAAGATATTTATATTACCTATCCCAAGCAGCACATTTAGTAGTCTCTACGTAGTAGCTACCATCAGTGGAACTTTAAAGGTTTTCGCAACTAACGACTGTTACGTAATGGGAACGATCCTTCTACCAAGTATTCACCAAAATGGGGAATAGTTATTACATAGCAATTACTATTCCGGAACCGTCCCTATTACGTGTTGAAAACTAGGTTGTTACATACACGGAACATATAACCAAGTAGTAGTAATGACGACTATCCTTGTAACAGGTCTGTCAGTGGTATGAGAGCAAACTATGTTTTGCTTTCTCTCTCATTCAAATAGCAAAATATACTGTATTGTAATCGGACTTAGACGAAGTTAAATTGATTGAATCAAATACAAATAATAAACACTAATATTTTGCAGTCGCCCCAGTGTGTGGAAATTAAAACGGGTACTTGTTTCCTGTAAAATGTTACTATGGTACTTCGGTAAAAAAAGATAAAAAATTGTTTTTTTCATGTAAAAATATTTTTGCAAAAATTATGTGTACAATTTAAACTGCAACATTTTTTATGGAAAACAGTTTTTTATTATATGTATTATAAAATAATAATGTTCTATTCATAAAACATGTTTACAAATTACTGCAATTAATAAAAAACAATAATTCTGAATTATATTTGCATCCATCAAGATGGCGTCATCACTTAATAACCGAATAATGGTGAATTTAATTTAAGTCACTATATATAGTGACATATATGTCAACAAAGTATTTTTCACTTAATAGAGGTGACAAAAACCAAAATTATATCCGTTCAAAGTTGCATTTACCATAAAGTAGCAGATGCGACTAACGTAATAGTTGTAGTTACTTAAAAAGTGGTGATGGGAACTACTACACTTTTACAGTGTAATTCTGTTTACCAAGAAGTAGCAAGTGCGACCAACACGTCATTATCTCGGTAGCTTTAAACTGGCATCTACTACGCTGTTATGGAAAGATTTTTTTATTTATTGAATATTTACTTACAGTACAGTATAATAATAATATATTTATTAGTATCAATTAAACAATTTGTAAAAGTGGACACCTAGGTGCAAGCACCTACTGCAAAGTTTTCTTTTATTGCAGCCATATTCATATATTGTGTTGTTTTTTATAAAACTGTGTACGACATTAATTTTTAGTATTACAAACATGACCTTCATGGTTCATGGACCTTATAACCCTAACTTATTTTTAAGTTGGTAGGGATAATTTTATTGTTTGGTATTGCAATACGCACGTACTAAACGTCAACCGTCAATCGTTCAACCTGCGGCCCCGCCACAGACCTCAAACTTATATCCTATGTCTATGGGCCCCGCGCAATTTTAATAATTGCGTTTTACTTATTTATGTGCATAGATAAATTTGTGTGTTTATTCCTAGTATTTTATTTGCACCGATGGTCAATTCACTTGATCACATTTGATCTGGTTAGAAGTGAACGAGTCGCAAATAAAACGTGCAGCAGCCTCGGATATCGGGCGCGCATGCGTATTTGGGAAGTACACGTTAATTTTATGTTTATGTTTTATCGGTTTTACTAGACGTACAAGTGTAATATGCATCTCTGGTTTTACGTAGGTTCTTATACAAAATCCTAAAAAAAAAAAAAATGATAACAGATGATCCAGAAACCAACTTCACATTTTCCTTTCCTAAGACCTTGATTATTTTTATGTTATGAAATATAGTAATTGCAAAAACGATATTTTTTTATGAAAAATATGCAAATTTATTGTTGTGATATGCAAAACCTGTTTATACGGTCAACTATTTGCCGTTATTCTTACCCCACTACATTACTGATCTAAAAATCACGTGATTCTTTCATCCGGGGTGGAGCAGCATCGGCAAGGGGGAAACTGACTTGGTCACTTTTCCCAGGTGCAGGATGTGTCAGAAATGAAAGTTCTTTCTTAGTGACAGATTAAAAAAAGTACAATTATCGTACAAATATTATTTATTATACTTTTTATATTTTTAAATGTAATGTAAATATTTAAATATAAATAAAAATTTTAATCTAATTTCTTGTTTAGTTTAGGAAGTGATTTTTTTTTATTGTTGATGGTACCTAGTACATTTTAACATATTTGTATAAGCTTTTAATTCAACAACATAGAGCATGACACAATTTAAGGGGTGGATGGATAAAGATATTAACTGACATTGCTTCAAAAATTGGAGTATCCTATTGAGATAGATGTTATAATTTCGAATGGATAAAGGAGTTAAGAAACAACATAACTACGCGTCTGATGAATAAAGTTTAGTAAAATTATTTTTCTCTGACATATTAGCAATTTGCTAATTAATATCTTCGCCCATTGACCCTCTCAATTATTATATTTATTAGTGGTTTCCAAGATTTTTTTTACTTATACCGTTTGCACCAATAATTTGATAAATTTCACCACAATGAATTACAGCAGCTATTCGTTTTAACTCGGGCATGTTCTCAATTTTAAATAAAATTAGCCAAAATTCAAGTGGTGAGCTGCGAAATGGTGGTAGACTACTTACATTAAAAACTGTAACTTCACTTTCTATAAAAGGTCAATGAATGCCGAAATTTTTTTTTTTGTTACTTTACCGCTCTTTGACGCCATGTTCGACGGTTGGGAACAAGAAGCTGTTTACATAAATGTCTTTAAAGTGTATATTATTTTATAATCGGTTTTCAAGGTATACGTAACTTTGTAGTCATTTTGAACTAGTGGGGAGTAGTAAAAATTACTTTAAAGTCTCTTTGTTCGTTGAAGTAACGTTATTTTTACTCAAGATGTCGCTAATGAGTTACACAATTTTAAAATTCCAGAAAGTTTTCCGACAACGTCACAGGAACTTTAAATGGAACACTTTAGTTATCATTATTTTGAAGTGATTCTTTGGTAACACAATGCAGTCGGCATTATTACCAATTTTCACTTCAAAGTTGAGGATGCTTTCAAGTAACACAGAGTAGTATTCACAACGTTACACATACTGCAGCAGTTACTTGAAAGTGTAATAACTATACAGTACCTGAATTCAGTAGAATCTACGTAATTGTTACAACACAGGCATACTACAAGGTGAATTTTACACTAAAGTTGCAAATTAAGTGAGTTATGTAATGCCTAATATATTAAAGTTCCGATGCCAGTTCCCGTCACTTTGGTGCTGCTTGGGATGTTAATATAGTATTTAAATTAAATTAAAAATAATAGTAATAATAATAATCACAACAGGAAAATTTAGAAGATTGAATCACTGACTGACAATGTATCAATCATCATTTAACCTCTGCCGTGTATTCTTTTTTTGCCCAAGATCCAATTTTTCTTTTCTTAAAACTACTACTTGCTCCAAAATTCTCTAGACTTTCCACAGTTTTCTCTTTAAATTCTTTTACTACAGGTTCTGGTTCAGCTACTACTGGACACTCAAAATACTCTTGTTGCACTGGTAGCTGCAAATCTATAGGTTCACTAAGAGAAAAAAAATTAAAATGTAAATACTTAACTGATCTTACCATGCAGCATTGGGTCAAAAACATATAAATTGATAATATAACAATTGCCACACCTTTGTTTGACTGTTTGCCATTTTCCATATGGATCATTCTTTCCAGGATCAATAATTGGGCCATAGACAGGTTCAGGAAGATCTTCTGCTACTTTCCGTTCCTTTAATTTCTCTCTTGCAAGTCGTGCTCTTTCTTCTTCTTCTTCTACTTTCTGAATTTGAATTCTAAAATATTTCAAATGATAGTTGTTTATGACACAAGGACGAAAAATGCAATTTTTCGTACGATGACGGCTTCGCCTCGTCCGGCAACCATATAAGTACAAGAACATTTTCGTCCGTGTGTCATACACTATTTTTTTATTTGAATGCATGAATAAAAATAAATTTTTATTTATTTTAATTAAGAAATGTGATCGTAATCAACCTCACATAATTTTGACACAATCTAATAAGAATATCATGACAGTTTCTTTCATTTGCTTAAGTATCCATTATTTTATTCATAACTGTTTACCGTCCAAAATAGTTATTTACGTAACAAGACCGGAAAGTGATTTTTTACTGGGCAAGCTCGCAGTCCTGGAGCCAGCGAGCCCAGTGTGTGTTACGTACAATATTTTTCTACAATCATTTTTGCTACTCTCAAAACACTTTTTAACGTGTATTCTTTTGTAAACAAAATTCATAAAATTCAACTGACAGATGTCAGATGCTGTTGTCTAGTGCTTAATTCAAATTTGGCGATTTCCTATCTTTGTGTAATGAGAAAGTCGGTCATTTTTTCGATTTCAAATTTGACAAAGTGGTTGTATAGACAATTTTTAGCTTCATCGAAATTGAAAATAAACACGAGCCAATCTGCAGAGGATCAATTTGCAGTGGCCCTGCAGACCCCGTGTGTATTTCGCAATTTTTTAACATACACACGAGGCAATTCTCGGCAGGATCCCTGCATCAGATTGCCTCGTGTGTAAGCGCTTTGATATTTTAAAAATAAAAGTTAAAAAAAAGTTTACATCACTTCCGGTAAAATCGGAAGAATCTTGAAAATTGCATCAAAACATGTAGTCTAAGCAACAGCGTGCAAATTCGATGAAGAGAGGTTACTGTCTGCCAGTCGGTAATCAAAGAGGTCATATGAGTACCATACTTTTTTCTCTTGAAATTTTTGGTATGGCGGCTATAACGGAGGGGGAACTTTTTTTTTTAATCGAATGGTTACCGATATTTGTCCGCATAGATAGTTAGTATATGTACTCCACATACCCCAATTACGCTGGGAGATAAACTTCCGGGCGCGCGGTAACCGGAAATTGAAAAAAAAAAAAAATTAGTTACCAGACCAAACCTAACGCAAAATGTTTGTTTTGGTGTGTGCAATACTGTACTATAGTGGCAGACATTTCTATCGGTCGGTTTTTGAGCAATTTGCCATCAATGTGGCGAAAATGGATCAAAATTTGAAATGTTGATAAATAGTTCAAATTAAAAAAAAACGTCTTCCCAGCCAGCTTATGGTTCACATGGCACTAAAAAACCCTAACCTTGGCTGGCAGACATA
Source organism: Rhamnusium bicolor (assembly GCA_029963845.1). Classification (NCBI taxonomy): domain Eukaryota; kingdom Metazoa; phylum Arthropoda; class Insecta; order Coleoptera; family Cerambycidae; genus Rhamnusium; species Rhamnusium bicolor. Next base: position 692,864 of record JANEYF010005149.1, read on the forward strand.
TTTGTCAAATTAAACTCCCCCAAACCACCCCTTAAAGGGTTAAAAAAGATCAAATTTTTCGTATTTTCTACTGTAATAACATATCCAATGGACGTTTTTTTTAAATATTTATAAGAGAAAAGTACAGACACAAAAAACTGAAATTTTTTTTTACCCTTTAAGATGAGGTTTGAGGGGGGGTTAATTTGGTAAAAATCAAATATCGGTAACCATTCAATTAAAAAAAAAGTCCCCCCTCCCTCACCATATCCGGCCTATATACCAAAAATTTCAAAAGAGAAAAAAGAGTATGGTACTCATATGGTCTCTTTGATTACCGACTGGCCAGTGGCGGCTTGTAGATTTAGGTTGTACCATATCTCAGTACTGGAGCATGGAACCCAAGCAACATTTGAAGGCACGACTATCAGGACTGATTGAGGAAGTTTTGCAGAAAAAAAATTTGAGAAAAAAAATTTGAGAAAAAAAGTTACAAAAATGTGCTGTCCACCCCAGATTACTTCTAGACCCTTAGTAAAATATTTGCAAACTATTTTTTTTTTTTGTAATCAGTAGGAAAATTTATCACCCCGTTTTTTTGTTTTCAAAAAATTTTGATTTTTTTGTAAAGTTATGACATTTTAAAATTTACACAAAATCAAAATATTCGAAAACCAAAAAAAACGGGGCGATAAATTTTCCTTCTGATTACGAAAAAAAAAATAGTGCAAATATTTTACGAATAGTCTAGAAGTAATCTGGGGTGGCAGCGCATTTTTGTATTTTTTTTTTCTCAATTTTTTTTCATTTATTTTTTTTCTGCAACACTTCTTCAATCAGTATTGATACTCGTGCCTTAAAATATTGCTTGGGTTCCATGCTTCAATATTAAGATATTGCATAACCTAAATCCACCAGCCACGACTGGCAGATGGTAACCTGTCATCGTCGAATTTGCACGCTATTGCATAGACTAATGTGTTTTTATGTCTTATTAACAATTTCCAAATTTCAGATTTACATCTTAAAAAACACTGAAAATTTTGGGCTTTCAATCCTGTGGTCACTCGGTATAGTTGGGATGTAACTTGTTAAATTCATAAATAATTTTTGAGCCATGCAAATGTTTGGGCCACCATTATCTTCAGGATTAATTCTTTGTCAATTGTCATACCGAAATTTGGATGTCACCTCAGAGACGGAGGGCGAATATCGTTTGGGTACCAAGGCGACTACCTGCTTGCTGTATGACTTTCTATTTAGTTTTCATCCTTGCTCTATGTAGTTTCAAATTTGTTCCGTTCGAAAACACACTACCTAGCGACCTGTTTTTTGTACAAGGAGTATAGAAATTTTTTATTTACTGATATTTTCTGTTTCGTGTAGTGCGTTAGTAGACGTAAAAAATGTATATCCAGTCCAATTATTAATAAATCCGCTGTGACGAAACATATGTCGTCGAAAAAATACCAAACGTTTATTGGCGGAGACAAACAAAGGCGGTGAAATAAGGAAGAACTATTATATAAAGAAGCATACAAGGTAAATAATGTTTACTGTATTGTCTGCCTGTGTTGTTGACGTTATGCTATCCAAATTACCCAAGTATATTTATCAAATGAGATATAAATGTGTGTTTGACTGTATATCATCCTAAGATCCCTTTTGCCGGATTGCATCACATAGTGCGTTCACAATGAGAGGAATAAATTCAATATGATCTGAACAACGTGATTTTGCCAAAAGCGCTCAGACGCGTCGATTTGCAATTTTGAATTGGCACATTTTGGGTCATACGGTAAGTGTCACTTTCTTCAAATTTGTTATTTCAACTGTAACACCCTGTAGTTTAGTACGGATTTGTATAGAGGATAAAAAGACGTGTCCAAAGATGTAGTATACATGTTTTTATTGTAAATGCTTTTTGTATTATTTACAAAAAACGTGAAATATTTACTACACTAACATAGTAAGCGTTCAATAGATTTTTAAGTTGTCAAAAAGTAATTGAAGTTTCCAATATCAGGTGTCTGTAAGTTCAAGTGACATGTATTTACAAAAAAAAAAAAATTTAACGGAAAAAGATCGAATTGAGGTGCTTATGATGCAGTGGCGGCTGGTGGATTTAGGTTATACAATATTTCAATATTGGAGCATGGAACCCAAACAATATTTTAAGGCACGACTATCAGTACTGATTGAAGAAGTTTTGCAGAAAAAAATTGACAAAAAATTTGAGAAAAAAAGTTACAAAAATGCTCAGCCTCCTCAGATTCCTTCTAGACCATTAGTAAAATTTGTGAAAACTATTTTTTTCGTCATTAAAAAGAAAATTTATCACCCCGTTTTTTTCTGGTTTTCGAAAATTTTGGTTTTTTGTAAAAGTTATGACACTGAAATTTCAAAATATCATAACATTACAGAAAATCAAAATTTTCAAAAACCAAAAAAATCGGGGTGATAAAAAAGTTTGCAAAGATTTTATTAATGGTCTAGAAGGAATCTGAGGAGGCTGCGCATTTTTGTAACTTTTTTTTCTCAATTTTTTATTCAATTTGTTTTCTGCAAAACTTCTTCAATCAGTACTGATAGTCGTGCCCTCAAATATTGCTTGGGTTCCATGCTCCGATACTGAGATATGGTACAACCTAAATCCACCAGCCGCCACTGTTATGATGATTGGTTTTGGTAATAGAGTTGGTACTCAACAGCAGGTATGTAAATTATTTAATGAAAATCATCCTGACAGTCCGCCGATTAGCCAATCTAGTAATAGCAAAATTGAAAACATTTTTAGAGAGTTTGACCACGTTAGAGATTTACCTAAAGGTCGACAAAAAGGTACCTGAGGATGTTAAGGTAAATGTCCAGTTTCACGTTCAAGAGAATTCCCATGTGACAGTTAGAGAATTCTCAAGAAACTATGATTTGGCAACGGGATCAGTATCAAAAATTCTTCGAGCAGCTAAGTATGATCCTTATAAAGTACACCTGATGCATGAATTGTAGGAAGAAGACTTTGATCGAAGAATGCAATTCTGCGGGCAAATACATGGAATGCACAATAAAAATTTAAATTTAATAGAACACATTCCTTTTTCTGATTAGGCCACTTTCTGTTTAAGTGATCATGTAAATAGAGAAAATTGCAGATACTAGGCGATAGAAAATCCTCATTGGATGCAAGAGGTTCACACACAATATCCTCAGAAAATTAATGTATGGGCAGAAATTGTCGGCAATAGAATTATTGGGCCTTATTTCTTTGAAGGTACACTAAACGGAGAACGCTATTTAGAGTTTCTTCAATTCAAACTTATTCCTGCTTTAGTTGTTCTGTTTCCCAACCCACAGGACCCTGACGTACCAAATGATATAATTTAGTTTCAACAAGATGGGGCACCTCCCCACTATGCGATCGCTGTTCGTCAATTTCTAGATGCAACCTTTCCCAATAGATGGATTGGTAGGAGGGGCCGCTTTGGTCACTTGATCTAACCCCTTTATATTTTTTCTTATGGGGTTATTTAAAATCCAAAGTCTATGTGAACCAACCTAACAACCTTAATTACTTAAAAGAAAGAATGCGCCAGGAAATCCGACTATCACCAGAAATGATTCACAATGTCCAAAGAGAAATAATTATTCGAATTCAAAAATACAATGAAGTAATCGGGCAAGACATTGAACATGTATTAACTTAGAAACATTTTTTAAACAGTTCGTGCAGTAAGTTTGTAAATAATACAAAAAGAATTCATAATAAAAACGTGTTTACTACATCTTTGGAAACGTCTTTTTATCGTCTATGCAAATCCGTACAAAAATACAGGGTGTTATATTTAAAATAACAAAGTTGATGTCACTTCCTGAAAAACCTGAAGAGACACTGACTTGCCGTATTACTCAAAATGTGCCATTTCAAAATTGCAAATCGACGTGTCCGAGCGTTTTTGGCAAAACCACGTTGATTAGATTATATTGAATTTATTCCTCTCATTGAAAATCGATATGGTATTTTTGCGTATAAATAATTTCAATCAGTTATTACCTTTGCAGGGCTTCTATCCTTCTCTCTTTATCTAGTTCTTTTAACTGCTTTGTTGTTTCTTTATCTCTATCTTCTCTTTGTTCCTTTATACTGAGATAACCTTCTTTTGGGGGTTCCCATATGGTCTCTACAAAAAAGTTTTTTACTTACTATGAAATTCTGAAGTGCAATTTTTTTTATTATCATTCCTATTTACTATTTACAAACTCCGAATTCAGTAAGATGTACTTGTGTATCGAATACAAATTGAGAGGAAATATTTGAGAGACTGACTTTTCTTAGATTGGATTGCTTTGGACAATTGTAAATTAAACATACAGATGAGATAAACACCTTGTTTAAAACTCGCGAGGCAAGCTATAAAATAATTACGAAACAATATTTTCTGTACTCAAAACTGCTGAAAATTAATTAATTATTGTATAGTATGTTATTTAATAAATATTGTACAAAAAATCAAATAAAACTCTTCCATTTTGTATAATACAAATTAAAGTAAAATTATAATAATTTCTACACATTTACATTTTTTCTGCCATTTCTAAAATTGCATTATGTCAATATTATCAGAATTTTTCAGAAATATCGAATAAAAAAAGCCTTTCAAAATGAAATTTAATTTTTTTTAACTTGTACATAAAATAACATATAACGTACTACACAAGAAGTGGCAGTGGTTTTCACTACAGAATTTACATTGTGTTTGGTTTTCGTAATTATTCCACAACTTATCTCGCAAAATTTGTAACTTGAAATATTTTTTTCATGTGTAGAGAAAACCGTCCAAAAGTCGGCCATTTTTCAATTGATTTAAATTTTAAAAAAGTGGTTATACAAACAAACTGTAGCTCCATCGAAATCGTAAATCAAAAATTCGTTGTTATATTTAAGAAAAAAAGTTGGTAGGTATCACAAGAATAAAAATCTTGAAAACATCAAAGCATGTTTTTGTCTTATCAACAATTCCTAAATTTATTCACTTGGTAAGATTCGTGCGTAATAACCTACTAAAACTAGTTTTCTGCTTACAGCTAGGATCTTTTGACTATTACTGAAAAGAAAAAAATAGAAAAACAGCTTACCATCTGTTAAAGTATTCCAGTAATAAACATGGCCTTCCTTAGACTTCATTTCATGCCAAACTTTTTTAGTCTCATTACTTATAGTTAGATTTTCTTCTTGCATTTTTTTTGTTTATTGCTATGGAAGTTAAATCTGCATTAGCATTACTTTCAACATCTCTACGATATGCGGCCATAGCTGCAGCTTCCATTTGCTTAAGAGTGGCATCCACTTTTTTCTGTTTCTCTTTGCGATTTGGCACTATTTTTCGTAATCGTTTTAAGCCTCTTTTTGACATTTTCTTGATGCCTTTTACCTTTTTCATGAAATTCAACACTCTAAAATTTAAAATTATTAATAGAAATTAACAAAACGTGTAAACATTGCTGGATAATATCAAAATAATTTACTTTTTTGTATTTCAAATATTTTATGATGTATCTAAGTTACTTTTTATTTTTGGTGTCTGATTTGTGGCATACTCATAGATTATAAAGTTAATTATAAAATGAATTTCCTTTATGTAAGTAAATGTCATATAAATTTAATGCGGCATTAAATTCGCTTTAAACCTTAACCGGAGACATATGTCTGAGAGACTAAGCCTATACAAATGTTGCTGTAATTTGCAAATTATTCCGCCCCAAAGCGTATCACCTCGTCTATTCGTAGTGCTTTAAGTGACTTATCTACTGCCTAATTCGGAGAAGGAAAGATTTATTTTGGAGAAAACTACAAAATACGTTTAGAGCAGTCTCTGTTTGTGTGGCAAAAGTTAGTGTGTAGAGATATGATATCATGTATGTCAAAATAATTAATCGCTGGGCCGTCGAAAAGCATACGTTATATTGAACTAATTATGAATACTCTTAAAAATTGTAGGTGTTTGTGTCCGAGCGTGCGTTCGTGTGTGCCCTAGAAAAACTTCAAATCTGTTACTTAGGTCCTCGTAAGAAAATCTGCATGACAAAATACTCTCCAATGCACTAAACCACTATGCAACATCTGTAGTAATTTTTTATGCTTGCTGGAAAATGTTGACGTCATTTATTTACTCTTTTTATGATTACCTCTGTTACTATATTTTATATATTAATATTTAGCATGATATATTGTTTGTTGGCAACATTTTCAATAGTTTTTTTATAAAATACAAAAATGTGCATATTTAACTTATTTATTATTTGACGAAGACGTTAATGATGATGATCATGTTTATCAGTTATCAGCTACACCCCCATGTATCTATAGCAGCAATTTTATCCTCATAATAACAAACGCTCGCATTGGTTAGGAACTCACCCTTAGCTATTATCTTAGATGTACGTCTCTGGTATTGGTTAAAGCTCCTCATATCCTCCTAGCTCCTCCACCCCCTCCCCCAATACTAACCTAGGATCGCCCACGAACACATCACCCGGAGACCTTCAGGAACCATAAAAATTTTCGACATAGTCCCATAAGGAATTACATGGAAAATTGAGCCGGAATCGGTATTGTTTAACTACTGCGCGAAATTACTTTTGTAAAGATTTTTTTGTGTCAAATAAACGACAAACGGATCACTGAGTATTATTTAAAAAGCCTGTTTAATGTTAGACTTTCAAAGCATCGTCATCGTACAACGCTTGGGAAGCATTTTAGGAAAAAATTTTACTAGTTTTTTTTTTTGCTTAGGCTGAGTGATAATCGGTACTTCACCCACCTTTGTTAGTCCATCAGTTCTCGACACATAAGATAATGAGTACTTACAGGTTTGTTATCAGCTATCCAACATTTGCAGAAGTCGCAGTATTTTCTATCTTGAGATTTCCAATAATCGGCCCTGGAGAAATAGGAAAATAAAAGAAACTTTACTTGTAATGATTTTAATGGGAACAATCCAATACCAATACAATTTTATTAGGAACTAATGGTGAAAATTGGAGTTATATGACTAGACTAAAGTTTACAAGAGTAATTGATAAATACTGGCTACATAGAGGTAATAAAGAGAATTAACAATAATTGTACGGCATTAATAAAACTATTTTTTAAGAATTAAGAATGTTATATAATGGTCAATACATATAATAATTCTCGTGAAGGCTTTTTCTTTTGTTAAACTAATATTTTTATTGATTATATAATTTTATTTATTAGAATTTAACACTGTACAGAACACAATTAACTAGACTATTGGAATAGATATAATTTACAAAAAATATTAGATTTACTTTGTGAGCATGAAAAGCAATAAAACATTGAAAATAATTACTCATTATACAGGGTGTTTTGAAATGATTGGGACACCGTAGGTTTTGATATCAAACCAAGTCGATTTAACCCAAAAAGTAGGGGTCTAACTTTTTTCGTTTTCAAGATACAGGGTGTTAAAGTTAAAATGTATTAATTTGTTGTCTCTTTTCGGCGACTATAACACCATGTGGTATTGCCCACGTCACAATTTATAGACGACGCTAGTTACAATACTTTTCTCTGATTAAACCATAACTTGTTGAGGCTAGGTTTTGGACATTTTCTTATATGTATGGTGATATTTAATTCTCTACAAAAATGGTATACTGGTTGAAGAGTGATAAAATGCACTATTTTCGAGAACTACACGATTTACAACTGCCCTACACACCTGTTAGACAAAAGTTAATTGTACCTAAAAGCAGTTTTTTTTGTCTAGTAGGTGTAGATCAAGTTCGATTTTTTTTAATATTTGTATTTGCCAATGTATTGAGTAACATAAAATAAACAACCAAACATTTATAACAATAACGAAAAACTGTTCCATTATAATTTATATTCTCAAATTTTCAGTGTGATTTCCATTTAATCCGATACATTTTCAATACAATTTCATGAAATTTTTTGGAACGGAACGATATTCCTTCCTGAATTTTAATGGTATTTTTTGCAGTTGTAAATCTCGTATTTCTCGAAAACGGTGCATTGTAGCATGTTGTAACAAGTATGCCTTTTTCGTGAGGAATTAAATTATGTTTCAAACGTAATGAAACAATGCCCAAAACATCAAAAAAGTTAAGGTTTAAAGTGTCAAAGAAAAATACTGTAATTAGCGCCCTCTATAAATTTTAATGTGGGCAATTACATCATTGTAATCATTGACCGCAAAAACATAACCTTACTAAATTTGAAATGGATGCGTGTCAGTCGCTGAAATAGACAAAAAATTAATACATTTTGACTTTAAAACCCTGTATATAGAAAAGGAAAAGTTAGACCCCTATTTTTATGTTTACGACTTGGCTTGATGTCAAATACCTATAGCTAAGCGGTGTCCCAATCTTTTTGAAACACCCTGTATACCATTTTTGAATACGTTCAATCAGCTTCCTTCAATGCAAACATTCAAACAATTTCTTACAGAAATCTATAGGCTATCAACGTGTTAACGAATGTATTAAGATGGAAACGACCTCCTCATTAATATGAATATACATATGTATATACAGGGTATCCCATATTTAAAGTGACATAGATTAATGGGAGATAGAGCACACTTAGTTGAGTTCAAAGCACCCCCAAACTTACCCTTAAATGTTAACCGTTTTTGAGATACAGAGCGTTTTATTATTTTTGACTAAAACTGTAGTCCGCTATTATTCTGGAACGGCTTTAAATACTTGATTAAACTTTGGTACAAATATTATACTCTTTAGTACAACAAAACCATAATTTACTTTGGAAAAATTCCAGGATCGAATCAATTTTTATAATGTTGCACTCGGTGCCGGTGACATCACCCTGTGTATCATTTTTTGGTAATTATTAGTAAACGTTTAAAAAGTCAACGGATCAGTGTATAAAATAATTCCATAATATTTGATGGCACGTTTTAGGTTATTCTCCAATAAATTATCAAAAATATTATATGAGTAAATTTCAAATTCTATACATTAGGCAATCAACTACCTAACGTCACTATTTTATTAATTTTACTTAAATACTCTACACTAATTAAGCATCCTCATTATTTTGGACAAGAAATATACATTTACTGGAAAATTAATGTTTCGTGCAGGGCTTAAAATTCCATGATTAAGTATATTTTATTTAAATTTGTTATTCACATTATGCAAATTATTTTTGAAGTTCAATAATAAGATACTAAAAAGTTAATATTAATAAGTTATTTAGTTTTTTTTTATATGCAGCGTTTCTAAGCCTTTTAAGTTTAAAATTCCCATTCAAAATACTGTACATTCCATTTCTTTTAATAAAAAAAAATTAATGTTAATAATAAGGCTTGTATTAACAAGCACAATTAGTTATTAAACACCTATAGAAAGTAATTTATCTTAAAATATTAAAAAAAGAGTTTATTTTGACAAAATAAAGTCAAAATGGAATTTATTAAGCAAGAACTTACAACACTCACAACTAAAGAAAATTAATTAACAGAATGATGCGATTAATTAAAATTACAATAGCGTCGATACATTTTTGAGAACGCTTTAAAAGGTTTTTCACTGATCTATCAATCATTTCCGGCTTATTTCTAATGTTAACACATACAAATATTTTTTTTCTAGTAAACGTTCCCTTGTATCGACGTTCTCGTTATACTGGATTATTCATTATAAATTAGTAATAAAATAATAACGTTAGTTAGTGGATTGTCTAATTTATAGAATTTAAAATTTGGTCAATCAATATTTTTGAAAATTTATTGGAGAATAATCTTAAACGTGCCTTCAAATATTTTGACATTATTTTATACACTAATCCGTTGAGTTTCTAAACGATTACTAATATTTACCAAAAAATGATACACAGGCAGAGCTGGGCGAGTACCGAAGGTATAGTACTCATGAGTACTCGAGTATGAGTACCGTGCTATTGTAATCTAGAGTACCAAGTAACGAGTACTCATATATTAGACGAGTACAATTACTGAGTAGTACTTTAAAATCCACGAGTACCTGTCATCACGAGTACAAGTATTTACTCATATTTTATATAATACGAACTAATTGGGGTATTTAAGCCTGTCTTCGCCAAGAATTTTGGTAAAATAGTTGAAAAGAAAATGAGAGTGAGACCGATTTTGTTTACACCAGATTTAAGAATGATGCGTGTATTTTACCGAAATTATGTAATAAAGGTATTAATAAAACTGTTCTGTTTTGTAATTATAATTTGTAATTGATTGAAATAGGCAGAACATGGGGCAAAAGAAAACCTGTGATATATTTAACTTATTAATATTTTATATTATAATACAAATAAAAATATAACATATAGAAGAAATATAAATAAATAACTAGAACATACGAATCTATAATATTTTCTAAACTAGGTAAGTTACATATCAGTCTAACAATGTTAATGTAACATGTAACATATTATAAATTAATTATTATTTTTTAACAAAACAAGTTTTTCAAAAAATAGAATCAGATAAAACATTTCGTTTAGGGGGAATTAATAATAGTAGCAAAAGAGAACAGTCTTTCGACTGGAGCTGAAGACGGCAATGGGGTATTAAAACGAATGAATACTTTTTTAAAGTTGGGTAATCGTTTAACATGCCAATAGTATTTCTACTGTCGTTCATATATCTTAAATATTCTAATTCGACTTTATTACTAAAAATCATTGAATTATTTTCTTTATTAACATTAACATTAACACTACTGACATTGCCAGCTGTAGGCGTCACAACAGTACTAGCGGCTGGACCTGCAGCTGCCCCTGCACTAATCTCATCCTCATCTTCAGTAAAATCAAAAAACCTGTCTTTTTCAGTGTTAACTTGTTCTTGAACTTCTTCCATTTCAACAAAAGTATTCGCCGCATCTACAACTCTCTTCTGTAGATTGTTAACATTAATATCAGGAGAGCATGTTTTTTTTAATAATATTAAACCAGCGCAATTTAAATTCTGGATGTACAATGGTGGCAATAATTGCATCTGTTACTTTTTCATCCAATTTAAAAAATAAATTAAATCGCTGCAGTAACCAATTTAAACAAGCATCCAGCAGTGGTAACGCAAATCTGAGTTTCTTTGTTTTTTTCATCTTCTCCAATTTATTTTTAAGAGACGCTAAACAAGGAATTATAGTGCCATAAAATACATTATTTTCTGCCTGCAGAACATCTAGGGTAGCCGCCATAGGTTCCATGACCGTACAATATTCTTCCAAATAAAGTAATTCATTTTCAGAAAACGAATTTTTTAATTCCAATTTCTGAAAAAGTGTTGGAAGTTTTTATTGATCGCATCATAATACGAATTCCATCGAGTTAAACCAGGATAGCTTAATGTATGACCTAAAATGTTTTTAACAATTTCGGCTGACTTGGGCATAGAAGCCTTTTTCCATAACAGTGTACATTTAGTCATAGCATGCGTATGTCTTGTTCTTAAATTTAAATTTACATTAATAGCTTTACAATAGTCAGTAGTACAAATTAGGTTAATTGTATGACTAGCACAACGCAAATGTGGAGGCAGTGCATATTGAGCCTGGTCTATTTCTTCTATATTGATTTCTTCAAAAACTGGTCCTACTCCTAGTTCTTCCATAACCACACTAGTATCTGCTTCTTCTTCCTGCTCTTCCTCGGCAAGCTGTAATGCATCTTGATTCCAAACCTCCATAGGTAACTAAATACCAAACTCTTTAAATGCTTTCACAAAATTAGATCCATTATCTGTGACAACTGCTACAACTTTATGATTGTCTAGCCCATAAGTTAGATGCGTGTCCTCTATAAAGTTGGCAATCCTATCAAATGAATGTATGCCAGTAAACCGTTTACATGCCAATGCAACCGAATGTCTATATAAACAGTCATCGATCCAGTGACAGGTTACACCGAAAAAACTTTTTCTTTTTCCCGACCAGATGTCAGCAGTGGTACATACATACTGCACATTCTGAAGTTCCATTTTCAATTTTGATTTTCTTTCTTGAGATATTTCTGAAATGCGTCTAGTTAATGTTCTTCGGCTAAACAAATCTACATTAAAATTGTCAAATATTGCTCTAAAGCTTGGATGATCTACTAATTGCATCGGTGACATGGTATCTACAACAAACTTTACAATTCGTTTTTCAAAATCTTTTTGATTAACCATTTTTCCATGGCTTCTTTTGTCAAACCCAAATTCAGTTATAATGCGTTGTTTTTTAATTGCTTTGTTGCTGTCTTGAGGAGGCCCAGATATTGTCTCACACATATTTCTCTTTTTTTGTCGTCTTACTTTTCGTAGATTTATAATCTAAATATTCGATATATTTATGTTGATGCATTTTCTTCAAATGTTTTATAAAATTTGTTGTTGTAGTTAATGAACCCTTAATATTTACAATTTTAGGGGAACAATTTACACATTGAGTTTCTATGTGATTAATATCACTTATTTTAATAACATTAAAAAAACTTTCCATCCAGTAGAGCACTCTTCTGAATTCTGTTTTCATATGTTTTATTTTCATCATCCGCACATAGTATTTTACCATTACCGTTTGTAATAGTTTGATTACCAATATTACCATGGTGGTTGCAATTGTATCTATTTTAAATAAATTTGTATTAGCATTATTAATAAAACATGAAATTAAATTTACCTTTTGATTCAGTCGATAATTTATCCTCTTTGGTTTTTTCCATTTTGCTATGTCCTTTCTTGTTCTGACTACTTCCAACACGGTCTTCACCACTACTACTGTCACCACTAGTAGTTAAGTCATAATGTTCAAATTCTGGATCTTCATCTGTTGCATAAGGATCTGATGCACTTGAATTATCACGATCCATTTTTTTTTAGGTTAAATGTTATTTAGTAACTAATTTACTAATTACAATTGTGACTATTTATTATTATTATTATTATTATGTATATGTAACATGTAATGTAGCTTATCTAATTAGTAAGCAGTATAGTAGCACGTACGACGTCCGCACTTAACAGTGTGTAAATCATACTGGTATAGGGAGAAATTTGAGGTGTAACTGTTTACGCGCGTAGCGTGGATCGAGTGCTGGTCAGTGCCAGGCACTGTGACTCGTGACTTAGTACTCGAAAAAATAGAAAAATAAGTATTGAGTACCATGTACTTTCAATACGAGTACAAGTACCAAGTACTCAAACACCAAAGTACTTGTAAGTAATTTAAAAAGAGTACTTTGGGTACTTAAGTACAATTTAGAGTACTTTTACTTAAGTACTGCCCAGCTCTGTACACAGGGTGATGTTATCGGCACTGAGAGCAACATTATAAAAAAATGTCCAGTCCTGGAATGTTTCCAAAGTGAATTATGGTTTTGATTGGACTAAACGAGTATAATATTTGTATCAAATTTTATTCAAATATTTAAAGTCGTTCCAGAAATATGATCGACTACAGTTTTAATCAAAAACCATAAAATGCCTGTATCTCAAAAAGGGTAAGCTTCGGGGTGTTTTGACTCAGCTAAGTGTGCTTCATCTCCCATTACTATGTTATTTTAAATCTGGAACACCCTGTATATTAGACAAAAAACCACGAAAAAAATTTAATTAGTTATTCCCATAGACACACACAGATTGATAATCAATTATATTTAATTTTAATATTTCGAGAAAAATTTTTTAATGACAATCACAAACGCCCTGTATAATTCTTGATATTCTCAAGTCACATAATACATGAAGACAACTACATGGATGGGTGAGTTACTTCACAATATAATAATCACAACACATAATACAACACTTCCTTACTCATTTGGGTAAGTTGTTGGAACATTGGAACATTCTTCCCTTTACAGGATGATTCAAAATTATGGTAATAAACTTCAGCATGTCCTAAAAATAACAGCAACAAGTTGTCAAAATATGCTTTCGAAGATACTACAGGTTCCCAAAAGTTCTCTATGGAATAAAGTTTTCGGAGGTATTTTCGGACCCAATTTACTTTTAGGCTCGGAATAAGCTGCCGAAGTTTGTCGCCCTAATTTTGATTCACCCTGTACACATATTTTAAAATCGAGATATTAATTGAAAAAAAAATTAAAAAAGCATTTGTACTTTTGATGGAGAATAAATAAATAGATAAATAAATAAATAAATAAATATAAAACTTAATAATACCTAGAGGTATTGCGACTTCAATTTGAGAGTTTCTCTCTGTTATGTCCTCTAAAATAGCCACTTTAATTGTGGGTCAAATCCTATATAAATAATTGTACAAATTCAAAAAAATTATTATGGAAAATTTTTTTCAATTTGATGTAATTATTGTCAGAATCCTAAACTGAAATGTTATTCAATAATATCAAATCAATTGGTCACTAGAGCACAAACAGAAGACAAAGAGATACTATCGCACAAACGATTTTTCTAAAATCTCTAATTCAGCTGAAACTCAGGTTAAAATTTCACGATAACTATGAAGGAATATGAGGGTATAAACATTTTTAAAATTTATATATTTACGATTAACGAAATTGACATTTTTATGATTAAACATTGGAAGATTTGGTATTCCCCAGAGACGGCCTTTACATTCTTATTACTTTTTCCATAGAAATGAACTAAACAAAATGATACATTAATTATAATATAGATATCTGATTGCGTTGTTACCTGGGCGGTTCGTAGCGATTCTTTTTTGCGGAAGGTTAGTTACGTGCGGAGACCCAACTTCAGGTATCTGTTTATTTATTGCGCTATTACGAAAGCGCGATATATCACATATCACGTTTTTGCAATAAACAACTAGATATTCAGTTGTAATTTAAGATCCGCGCGCGATGGGTGTTGAAAGCCATTTTTGTGTGGATTTAAACTAGTGGCACTTTCTCGATAGTGACGATTTGTATAGTTTTTTCTTAAATTAATGACGCATATAGGATGCACTGCTTTTATTTACTAACGATTTGTGTAATGGCGCGAAGCCACTTGTAAATTACAAAAACAAATCGGGGAAATTGTGAACAATACAAGAATGAACAAACAAAACATTAAGGTGAGATATATTAGAAATGTGCAAATTCACACTTACAAAATATGGATTCTTAAGCAAACCTGTCTTTTCGTCGGGAATACCAAATCCTCTGATATTTTAAATCTGTCGATAAATATGTATCATATCATAAATGTAAATGAATATCTTCTACTGGACTATTTTTTTTAAAAATAATTCGAATTTTTTTAAACATAGCCTAAGAATTCATTCTAAAATTTGGTACCATGTGAGCTACTGAAAGTGGAAACACCGAAATAATATTTTTATTTTTTATTGTACTAAAAAAATTGTTTTTCGTGGTGTATGGTTCTGAAAAATGTATCATCTCATAGGTTTTCATATATAAAAACTTGGCCCATTAAGATAAAAAATTATCCCCAAAGAAAAAATCATGTTAGGGCACTTTTTATCAAACAATTTTGTAATAAACGTTGATTAGAATCAGAATAGCCAAGGTCAAAATTTGGCCCAAAACAAAAATAAAAATTTTACCCTAGAAAATTCAGTTTAAAAAAATTCAGTTTTTATTCGTACATACATATATGCCATGGCTTATTGTTAATTGCGACGATAACTATCAAACAATTATTTGTCATACAATAACGTGCCTAATGAAGTTTATTTTGAATTTTTTAATTAAAAACCATATTTTTTGTTTTTAAACAAAACAACACCCAAAAAAACAATTTCTGGATATGAAAAAAAAAAATAATGAGGTTAATATTTTCATTTTTAATGCAATACACTGTGTATTCCCAATTTTAATAACAGGTACAGGGTCATCACACAAAAATACTTTTTTTTAAAATAACTTCGTTATTTTTGAAGTTATCAAAAAGGTGTAAAGACCTTTAATTATTTCTTCTGCAGGATCCAAATTTTGAATAAAAAAAAAAAAAAATTGCGCATTGGATTAATATGACACCTTATCTCGTTTTTTAAACCAGAACACCCTGTATTTCGAAAAATGTGTCATGTTATCTCAAAAAGTTTTTGAGATATCTGGATTCTGATATTAAAATATTGTTAATGATTTTGTTAAACATAGTTGCCTTTGAGAACAAAATAATTGCGTCTCTGAAATAAAGATGCAGTTTACTTGTCAAAGTAATGTTTCGCAAAAATCAATATCTGCCATGGTTAATTCTTTTTCTTTTCAAAGGCAACTACATTTAACAAAATCATTAACGATATTATAATACCAAAATTCAAATATCTCAAAATTTTAAGATAACATGACATGTTTCTATTATCGAAATCAGAAATGAGGAAAACCGAATTACTCTAAAATATACAGGGTATTTTATTAATTAAAATAAGATATCTCTTAAAATGAGCAATTATTTTTATGATTTAAAATATGGATTTTGTGAAAAAAAATAATTTTGATAACTTCAAAAATAACCAAGTTATTTCAAAAAAGGATATTTTCGCAAAAAATAAATTTACTTAGATCTGAATACAACCAGCTGATGTTTCCTATTTTCAAATAATAAAGCACACCCTAATTAATTAAAGGAAAAACAAAATAAATAAATAAATATTGACAATGGTCCCACTATGGGAAAACAGAATAACATTTTCTTTTAACAGCTACCTACACCTATCGGTTTGTAAAATTATTCATGATGACGCAATAGACTGATTACCATGGTACAAAAATATACCAAAAGTAAACACGCTGTTATTATTGCACTTAATAAGTTTAATGGTCTATTAAATAAAGTGAACGAAGATCAATATTTGCTAAAATTAAATACTTAAGGTTATAGAAATAGTAGCTTACATGCATTAAAATACTGGGTGACAACTGGTGTATTCTAAAATTAATCAAGCGTTATCAGTGAATACTAAATTAGCTAGCACATCTTTTATTTTAATATTTTGTCAGCTGAAATTAAAAAATACTATACATAATTGAATATAATACTATAATTCTACATTGTACTGTGGAAATAATAGGGATGTAAAATAATATTTTTGTACTTTGTAATACATTGAAAAGGGTGCACAGTTTCATAATTAAAAAAAGTAATGATTACTTTAAAAGTGGTAATTTCTAAAATAAATTACTAGTTTAAATTTTCATGTTTCAAGCATAATAAAAAATTTGAATTGATTATAGTCCATATAATTTAATGTTTCCTGTTGTTTGTCAAGAAAAAAATGGTTAAAGCAATAAATAATTTATTACATGGAAATCTTCCATCTTACGACTTGTGTGTTGCTTAAGAAGGCAACATCTTTACCATAATAAATTTGTTTTGATATTATTCCTATCTGCTCATGTCAAATCTAAAAATAAAATTCTATAAAATAAATATTTATTTCTATGGAATGTTTGCATGTCCTCAGGGCTGGTTGACTGGGTAATATTGGTCTTGAAGCAAGAAAATGTGTACAGGATTCTGCAATTTTTACTTGGTTAGCATGGTGTGCTTTAGAATGGCACCTCTATTATTAACTTCGGAACCAAGAACTTGAACTCTTAATGCTGCGTTTTCACCATCTATAAAATGAAAACAAATGATTCATCCTAAATACCACATTAGATTTAATATATAAAGTTACAGGCAATATTGATGCGTATTTTTTTTTATTTATAGGAAATACAATTACTTAGTTTCATAAAATGACACCAAATAAAAATTCGTAATTCTTGTTAAAAAAAAAAAAAAAAAATACACATCAGTATTGCCTGTAATTTTGTATATTAAACCTATATGGTATTTAACCCTTTCGCAACTCCTGGTACACATATGTACCAGTGAATGTTTTGAGGATACTATATCAAATGTTAGCCATATGAAATGGTATTCATGTGTACCAGTCAGTATATTATAAACATTCTTGGACGTAAATATCACGTTAATCGAAAGTGCCCTCTAAACTATTTCTAACCTAGTATTTTAGTAAACAAAGTGCTGTGTGTGTGCCACCTGTACTTATTTGTTGTTTATTGATAAAATAACTCGTAAATAATTGTAAAAATTTGTGCAAAACTTTGGGAATAGTTACTCATTATTATTTTCACTTAGGTATGTAAGTGCTTTTCTATTACTCATTTGCTTGGTTTTTTGTTTTCAGCATGTGGTACACATAGGTACCTGCAGTATTTTTAGGTATACATAGTATATACGTATATCAGTTATTGTTATTACAGATACTCAGAATATATCACGAATTCCCTTGGCTCAAGCCGAGTGGAAAAGTTGGCAGAGGAGTCGGACTCGGACTCTTTGTCTTCTTCAGAGGAGGATGAATTGGATAATGATGATGCAATTATGAGTCACGAATCTGAGCAATCAAGAGATGTAGATATAGAGATTTTAGAAAATGAAAGTAACAAAAGTGATGAAAGTCCCTCAATAGAAAATTGTGACTCTGGTAACCATAATACTGCAAATCATAGTATGGCTGATAATGATGGGAATCGTAAGAATCCCAAACCACCTGTTATTATATGGTCAAAACCAGACAAAACCTTTGTTCCGAGGAAAACTATTTCTATCCAACGAACCTGTGACATTCCTGCAGACATTACGACTGATTTAGCACCTATGCAATTATTGTTTCACAAAATGTCCCCCCCCCCCCATCCTTGTATATGTATATCGCTCAACGTACTAACCAGCGTATTCAGCTCTATCAAAGAAAATAAATCGAGTGAGAGAAACTGATAAAGGAGAAATTCAAGTTATAATTGGATGTATGTTCTTAATGTCCTACAACCATGTTCCACGTATTAGCCACTATTGGTCCACACATAAATCGTTAGGGCATACAGCTATCAAAGATGTAATCACAAGGGATAGATACATGCTGATTTCATCAAAAACGTATTTTGCTCCACCTGAAAAACCTGCAGACTGTTCAAAGACATTATATCGATGATGTAGTCAATTGATTGAAAGGTACTTTCAAAACATGTTGTCAAGATAGTAATTTCCAGAGCACTGATAAGTCTATGAATAAATTCAAAGGACGTTCCACATTAAAACAGTATATGCCACCAAAACCAGTAAAATGTGGAATTAAAATGTCACTTCAATACGATGCAGCTACTGGATACACATATGACTTTATTATTTATACCGGAAAAGAAACAGAACCAACAACTGGACATTGGGTGAGCGTGTAGTTATGACTCTGGCATCTACGATTGAGGAGAATGATGTGCTACTATGTTTTGATCGATTCTTCACGTCCGCCAATCTGTTACAAACTCTGGATAATGCAGCTTGGGGAACTTGCATAAGTAATCGAATAAATTTACCCAAAATTAAAGAAAAATTGAAGCGGGGTGAATCTTCTTTTAAATGTTGCACTGATGGATTTATGTTTACGAAGTGGCAAGACATAAAGGAGGTCTTGCTTTTGAGTAATTTTCATGACGATAAAGTGACAAAAGTTAATAAAACTATGAAGGATGGCACAAAAATTTCTGTGACATCCCGAAATGATAGCTTTTTACCGCGAAAAAAATGGGAGGAGTTGATCTTGCTGATCAGATGTCTGGACTATATGAACTCGATCGTAAATCCAGAAAGTGGTGGAAAAAAGTTTTCTGCAGGTTACTGATGATGTGTAAATGCGTGGTTTTTATCTAACGAATTGAGAAAAAAAAAATAAAAAAATGTACCTAGTGACTTGAAAAAAACAAGACCGAAAACCTCCTTTCTTTGATTTCCTTGTCCTCTTGGCAGAACTGATAGCAGAAGGTGGAAAAACAGCTACGATTCGGCGATCATCTAGGAAAGGTTGATTATCAAAAAAAAAGGAAGAGTCTGGGAAATGTCTCTTTACATCTTCCCGTATAAGGCCAAACAAAGAGACGTTGTGCGAGGTGTAGTCAAAATAAAAAGCAAATACGGACGAAGACCATTTGCTGCGAATGTGACGTCCCACTCTGCAAATATTGTTTTGCGTTATATCATACTTAAAATCTGTATTATTACCATAAAATAAATATTATTTGTATTACAAAGAATTTTATTTGTGTGTAATAGAAGACTATTGTTATACATATTTACCACATGAAGGAACTGTTGGTACATATATATATATATATCACTTCTTTACGTTTTCAACTTCTTTTTTTTTCATGAAATGTTAATTTTCACCTTTTAATAAATCATCTTAAATAAAAAAAATGTAAAATAGTTACGTTTAAACCCATTTAAAGAAATACATATGTAATAGAAAACTGTTGGTATATTTATGTACCGCATCAAGAGACTGTTGGTACATATATGTACCACCCTCCCTTACATTTTTCAAAATTTTTTTCATGAAATGTTATTAATTTTCCTTTAATAAAGTCATATAGCATTACAACATTGTCAAAATATGCCTACCCGAAAACCGTTTCGAAAGGGTTAAGATGAATTATGTTTTCATTTTTCGTCCTCATTAACAGACAATTTTCAACAATGATTTAAAGCCCTACGGTGCTGCCAGTGTAGGAAAATGCTGAACCTTTGCGAATCGACAGGCTAGTATTACCCAGCTATCTAGATTTAGTTGGCCTTGCTCTAACTTTATACCCAAAAAGAAAAAAAACAATTGTTATAATAGTCGTTTCCTTAGGTATTATCTTTCATTTAATAAAGATTATAATCCACTACTAAAAGATGTGTGATGTGATGATTCATATCATATTTCTATTATATTATACATTATTTTCTAATAAATGTTTTCTTAGTTGCCTCTCTAGTCACCAAAGCAACCACCTGAAAAATCAAATACTTATTAATAATGTACTTGACCTTATTATGCAAAAAAGTTAACGTGGCCAGATTGGCAGTGTACCAAAATATCTTTGGCAGCTACTATGTTAATCGTAATAAATTGTTAAGTAGGTTATTTTTGAAAATCTTTTTGAAAATATCAAATTTATTGCTTGAAACTTTTAAGAAAAAGGGAAACTTTTAAATTATATAAACTACAAAAACAAACGTATATTCATAACAAACCTAGATTTAGTTATAAAATTGGGCACCAATCTATCTATCTGTGGGAAAAAACGTAGAAATATATATTTCATAAAATTAAATAAAAAATAAAAACAAAAACTATTGCCTTTCTTATTCATTTTGTTAGCTTACATATTTTATAATTTACTTCGATATATATACAGGCCAGTCATATTAGACTCTATATAGACAAACAGGAAAAAATTAGTAGTTTTAAAAATCGGTCAAGACGCTCATTTTGACGAACTGTTAAAAAGTTCCGATTCCAAGAAGTAATGCTCTAATTTGCTTTTTTACCGATATATCGGTAGTTGATAAATTCTCCATAAACAAAAATAACAAAGTGGAATACACATTATTTCCATAATAATATCTGTTCCATCATAATCGACTGTTGACGTGATTTTGCTCCGAAATGATGATTTACCAAGTAAAACACCTCTAATTAATTTATGTCCAATAAAAAAATTCACGAAATTAATATTTGTCTGCAAAATTATTTATTTTCTTCATTTCCAATAATTGGATAATTATTGTGTATGGTGGTGAGACAATACTACTGAGATGCACTTAACCGAGATTAATTTTTCTAACATGACTGGCCTAATATGTAAATTGTTTAATTAATTTGTGATTGTGGAGTAGACATTAACATAATAATTTATGATGTTAAATTTCTAGAAAGTTTCTTAAGATTTCCAAAAGTTTCTGAAATTTCACAATTTACTATACAAGTCATATATTTTTCATTATTAGTCGAGTTAGTTAATTCTCTGATTAGATGCCAAGAAAATTAATAGAATCAGAAATAAATCCACACCTATTTTAATTTATGGTTTAGAAACGGCCAAAGTGAGTTCTACATAATTGTGGTTTACATTATTAAACACACTGACATAACTTTAATGTGTATTTTTAGAATTACATGTATATTAGAAACACATTTTCATTTGAAGATTTTTACTTCTGAGCTGAACAAACATACACAGATTTAATTTTGAATTTAATGGACATTTAATTCAATGTGAATAATTTCTTAGCCAAATGTTAGAATAATGTGGAGCTATTTCTATTTTTATTTTTTTATGTATATCTCACAAGCAAGACAATAATCAAAGACATACAGAGGAAATTGGTATTATTTATCACAGATAGGGTTAATATCAGACTAGATACATAAGGAATATGGTCAACTATTATAAATTGTGACAGATATATGCAAAATTCTAAGGTCACTTATACTTTGGTCACTTCTATGAGTATTGGGTAATGTATATTATCATCATAATCACAATTATCCAACAAAGCTACCCGTTTTTCCCAAACAACGTTACTGTAGTTTAGAACCTTATTACATATAAAGCCTTTTCCTTCGGACTGCGTTATGAAGTTATCTAATGTATTTCCTCTTTGGGGAGCCATTATATAAGCAATTCCATCATTTGTAAGGTAAGCCCAAAGGCACTCAATTAAGTCGGCTCTTGCGTCATCAAAAAATAAGCAGTCGGCACATAAAATCACATCAAATTTTTCACTTTCAATAGCAGAATTCCACTTTAGGACTTTACATTTAACTGTAGTACCGAAATCATTACATTTCAGAGTTGCCTGGACATTATCCACTGACAATTTGTTGCCATCAGTGACTGTTACATATTTAGGATTACCATATTTGGCAGTAAAAAGACCAGCTAAACAAGACATACCCCCTCCTAATTCTATAACATTTTTATTTGTAAATTTTTCTAAGTTTGAGCAAACATAATAGCTTAAAGTTTCTTCTGAAGGCCAAATACATACATTGCCAGTATTGTTAAATCCCATTAGGTCTTCTGCAGAAAATGTGCGGTTTCTATGGCCAACATTAATATAATATTCAAATTCATTTACATTTATAGAATATTTATACCAAGTGCGATTTTTAATTTGGTCTGCGTATCGATTTTCTGCTGAGATGGTCGGAATAGCAGAAAGTTCTTGCGTTTTTAACAACATGAAGGAAGAAATTCGACGTACAGAAAATTCATCAGTGGGACTTGACGGCTGACTTTCCGTTGGGCTCTGTTAGAAAAAAATTTCGTTTTTCTTTTTGTCAAATCGAGTAAACTAAATAACACTAACATCTAGATAGTTATGTAACAAAAAAATACTGATTCGAAATATTCGTGCCAAACTAAAATATTATTAACATACATAAAACATGATAAAAACATTTTACCAATTTGAGTTTAAATTGTGCCTTTAAAACCACAATGACGAATGTCGTTGACAACCGTACCAAGTTCTTTGAAAGTATATCTGACAATTTGAAAAACACAGCTTAAGCATGATGGAACAATAAAAAGACTATCACATCTTAAAACTAATTATAAGTGATAACGCCAACACTAAGATTTCACAAATTCGTCATAAACGGATCATGCTTATGCTGTTTCACTTAAGTTGTCGGGATTGTTTCCAACATTGACGGCATATCTCTCATTTTCATTTCTAAAAGATTATTATGTAATTTGGTAAAATCAGTATTTTTCTTCAAATACTTAAAACAAAATCAATCTACAAGGCACTACATACATGCATAACTTAGTAACAATATATAGCTAAAACAAGTCTAATGTTATGACAAACAAGATTATACCTTAAGTGCTTTTGCTAAAATAGCCCATCGGCGCCGTGCCACTTTTTTCTTTTCATTGCCTAATTGTATAACTTCATTTAAGCTAATACTGCATTTAGAATTTAATCCGAATATGTCTTTATTTTGGTCCATAGAATGAGCATAATATTACTTAACGTATAGGTTGCCTGGAAGGCAATTTAAATTAAATTAATTACATGTGTCAAATTTCATTCCTTCATGCTTTTATTTTTATAATAATGGGAATCACGTGTAAAATAAACAAGCTATTTAAATCCTAAGCAAATAAAGTCCGAAAATAAGTGTTGTAAAAATTTTGTTTATAAATACACAATACATATATTTCTCTAATGTTAATAAATATCACTTACATTTTAAATGATGAGGAATAATGAGATCGATCTAGTTTAACTCCAAAATAAATCTGTTTTATTTATTTTCCTGGAACTTTAAAAAATAAAGCATAAATTACTTCCTCTAGGTAAATAACTAAATACATATATAATATATTTATCTATGCTAAATGCTGTCACCTCTCTCTTCCTCTTCTTCTATTATTTATTGCCCAATAAATCAATAAATTTGTACTTCTGCCAATAGTTGAAAACGAAATGAAGAGTTGGAAATATATTATACCATGATTGCCATGAGCAAAAAAATATAAATACACACGGATGTATGTAGATTCACACATAAAACAAGCGTTAAAATTAGGTAGATGTCCTACGGATTTCGAACGGCTATTTGGGTAAAAATCACTTTAGGATGTTGTCCTCGAACACCATGGATCTAGTCAAAGTTGAGTCGTGTTCTCACGACTTTTTGCTTCCTGCGTCTCGCGTTGTCTGCTTCTGATTACACATTTTAATGCAAAGTTGAAGTTCAACTTCTTGGAGCGAGTCACTAATCAAAAACAGGCGACGCGAGACGCAGAATTCAGAAGGCTAAAAGTCGTTCTGAGAACGTAGTTTTAAAATGGCCTAGAATAGGGAATTTTAATCAGTGTCACCAACTTAGTGTATTTTCCACAAAATCTGGTGGTTTGAGAATAGTGTTTAGCGGAGTAAATTTGGCGTTTAGCCCTAGCAGAGACAACTTGTCTCTGGCCCTAGTGGTTATTCTAGTGGTTTGCCCGAGCAAGGGTACTGCAAGAAGCCAAACTAACACCTCCTTGAGGGTATCGTACGTGTTTCTGTGTATAATTTACATAGTTGGCTAAATTGATTTGTAGTTCAAATGCACTACTACAGTTCGTAATTGTATAATATATACAGGGTGGTGATTTAGTTCCGCACAATATTCATAGTTCAAAAAAATCATAAACATTTAACGTAATTGTTCAAGATGTTTCCCAATAACAATCTGACATTGGCCGGTACGTGTGTAAACGCTTTGTATTGAACGTTCGATAATTTTCCAGCAAATTTTTCATTTCCATACGATTTCATGTTTTTAGGAGACCCCTAATATTAGATACCATTGTGCTCCGAAAACACCAGGAAATCTATTTTATTAAAAAAAGGGAGGGGTGGCAATGATACCTACCGCGCTTGAATTCGCCACGAGAGGCACTAGTGCAGGGTATAAGGTCCATGTCCCTGAACGTTAATGTTTATTATGGCTTTCTAACACTAGTTTTTAGTATTTTTTATAGAAATTAGCTGAAAAACCTTTAACACAACGATGGCATAAGGGGAAAGTAGTAATTTACTTGCTCAGTAGGGAAATTATTGTACGTATCAGAGGTGTCTTATGTCACTAAAGTTAGGTTATATCAAACAGGAGCATGATGAAAACAACGAATGAGCATGATTATTACTTACGATTTTCTGTAGTAGGCTCCTTTGGTAACGCATAATCGTTAGGATTAAAATGTTTCATACAAACACACCAATGTTTAGAAGGAGTAAAGTTATCCCTATCGACCACTGTTTTAGGCGAGTTTTGCCTCTCGGAAGCATATGTCCGCTTTTTGTTTCCGAACAAAATGGAACTGCACAACACTGAGGCATAATTAACAAGTTTTTTTATTTACTTTTAACAAGGTCATACTTGCCAGTGGTGCCAACTGGTGAGCCTAAAAACAGTAGACTTTATTAAAGAAAGAAAAAAAAACTGATGACGTCACCGCTCAAAAACAAAATATGAAAAAGAAATTTGTCAGCCAGTATCTTTTTAAAAAAATAAGATTGGCGTCGTTCAGCGTTTTCCAAAAAAATCATTTAATAACAATATTATTAATATCATGCTGAATTAAAATCACCACGTTGTACATTGTTTTCAAAGAAAATTATATGTATTTATTTTAATTTAAGAAAATTAATTACGTTCATTTTTATACATATAATTATTTTATTATATAGATTTTGCTTATTTAGGTTAACTTTCGTTTTCCACCACTATTCACGATTAATTTTTTGTAGTCGATGTACCATTATTAATTTAGAGGTACCCTGAGCCCTGAGTCGCCATTATTTGTGAATTTTAGTGGAAATCTGGTGGTTTTGATGTTGTCTTCTAGTGATGGACGGATTCCCACTGTTGGCAACTAGTGATGGGCTAGATGGTGATTTTTATATCACACTGCGAACAGCTATTGTGATTTCTATTCTGTGACTGTAATATCAAAATCAGTGATTGTAACCTGTGCCTGTGATCATAACCTTGGAGCAATCGCTGAGTAGTGCCAGTAGCAGCGTATAGCAAATTATTTCCGAGTATGCCAAAGCTTGAGCCGTGATTATTGCGACTGTGAATACTACCTGTGACCAGACTCTTTTTCTGTTCTGTGGCTTATACTACCAAAACAGTCACTGTTTTGATAGCAGTTGACGATTATTGAGAAATTCGTGCAGTTGAGTCAGTGTCTGACTGTGATTCCTCACAGAAAAAAAAATCGACTGTGAAATATCGCCCATCTCTATTGGGAACACTGAGTTTCCATTTTGGTGGAATGTGGACTGGAGTCACTGGAATCGAGACGAGATCTTGGATGTTGCCACTGGAAATTTCACTTTTGGCTGCAGAAAGGAAATATTAAGGAATAACTTGTTTTATTTAACTTTATACATTTGTAACAAACTAATAATTTTGAAAACTATCCATGCAAGTTTTTGTTTTTTTTAACAGGTAGAAATGGTTCATTTACTTACAAACTTGTTTGCATTTATTTTAACAGATTATTCATTCATAGATTTTTTATACGTATTTCGTTTTAGAAAAATGGTTATGTGTTTTGTGCCGGTTTGTAAACACTACAGTGAAAGAGAAACATGCAAATTTTTTCGCCTTCCAAGAAATAAAGACCTTAGAGAAAAGTGGATTGAACAGTTAAGGTCAGTAAAAATAAAGAGGTGTTATTAGATTTATGCAATATTTTTATGTTTTATTAAATTTTAGCCGTGAAAATAAGATTCCAACTATACATTCTTTGGTATGTAGTTGCCATTTTATTAATGCCGACAGAAATAATTTACCTACATTATTTGCTTGTGACGAAAGTAAAGAAACTCGGCTTCGATATCAAAATAAGGAGAAACAGAAGTAAGTTGATATTTAAAATGAAATCTATCATTAATCGTATATTTAGGTGAGTGTTCTGATTCAACGACGGATTTTCAGAGGTGGCGTGTTCTGCTATCTTTTTAATTTTTGGCAATAACATCTTTAGATTGCACCCTTCCACTTACTATGTGGGCTGTTAATTTTGTTGTTGCATCAGAGATAAAATGGGAAAAAAATTGTGAAATTTATGTCATAAATAATAGCGACTTAAAATCGCCATATCAGGTTTCAAAACTTACATATCAAGTAAAAAAACTTGAGCATAATCAAGTGTAAAATTGGATAACAGAACATTCTTGGAAATAGTCAAATTATTTCTAGCAAGGAAAAAAATATAAAGCACACACTTTCACTTCAACCATTTAGCATATGACTACTGGGTACGGAGGTAGTATTATCAAGTAACTAAATTTTTGATCGTTGGTTTAAATTAGGACCATTTTAACCCAGATTGATGGTTTTTGTTTGTACTTTTCAGACGCGCATGTGTGCCCAATATTTTTTAAAGAATATTAATTTTACTAACACAAAACACTTTTTTATTTGAGAAGTACAAGGAAAAAACAAATTGAATAAAAAAATAACATTCTAAAAAATGAGGAATTTTGGCCACGTTCCTTGGTGAGAAAAAAAATTGCATTTTCTAATTATTTCTTATGATAATCTTGAAAACATGTGCCTAAGCAGAGACCAGGATTCGCAGGACATGCTATAGTGTTTTCGTAAAATCTGTAGAGTAAAACAAAAAATTTGTGGGGTATTTATCAAAGTGAAAGAGCATTTATTTAAATACAGGGGGGTATTCTTAATCAAATTATTTCATCTTTATTATTATATTATTATTTCATACGAATTCAGACCATTGAATCTGCTTTCCTTTACTCTACAGAATTTACGAAAACACTATAGTAGAAAATAAATGTCAATAGACAACACTTATAGTTAGGTTATCTAATAAACTATGCTATAACACAAAACAAAAAAAAGAGTCAACGGACACTAAATTAAACTTGGTTATGTATTACTATGTGCGGGCAAATAATCATATGCTTCCCGAAACTGCAGGATTCACACTAATCTTAGCAACTCTTATATATACAATGCGCAAGTGCATCTGATGCACATAGTGAAGTACCAATTGGGCGCACATATGCACTTTCCGCAGTGAAAGTGTTTAAGAGATTAAATAAAATAAAGAACACTTCAAGGCACAGTGGGCTAAAATCGAATTTCAAAACCCAAATTTGTCAAATTTAAAATATATCCGTAATACTTTGTGAACAGGTAGAGAACATATCAACCCTTCCTGGAATAGGTATAATAGCATCTACAGGTCAATATACTCTTAGGTATTAAGCAACGCAGGAGTGTTTAGTTGATATCTAGCTTTCATAGTGTTCGTGCGTCTATCTGTGGTAAAACTTTGAGGTGTGATATTTTTGTTGTTCATCATTTGACAGTATTAAGTTGGTATGTATAGGAAAGCCTTATATTTTATCTGTCTAGTTATTAAAAAAAAAAACAATACATTTATCTTGAATAGTATTTAGTTTCAAAGTGTTATTTGTGTGCAGCTAATTTGATAACTGTAATAAACATATTTTTAATTTATAGTCTCTTAAAGCGCCAGGTGCACACAGGTGCCACGATTTCTTAATAGAATGATTACTTTAGGTCTATATTGTCTGCTTGAGAAAGATCAGCTGCACAGGTATTTGCGGTTTTGTTATTTATTTATATATAAATTATATCATTGGGTAACATATGGTAGGGGAATTAAACTCTTCTGGTAGTTGTCGAAATTTACAATGAGTAAATAATGGTGACAAAAAGTTTTTGTAGTATTTACTTTTTTACTACTTTTTTTATTTATTTACAGGAAGATATGACTGAAAAAAAGAATTAGTAGGTGGCAAATTTTTGAAATATGGCACAAAGCTTGTTCTCAACGTGATAAGATCCAGCAAGTACAGAGTTAAACCTTAAATCTTATGGGCAATTTCATAGAAAAAGACGATGAAATAGTGGCTAATATTAAACAAAGCACTGCCCTAATTTGTATTGAAATTAGTCGAAGATGGGTGAAAAGTAGTAGAAACAAAACTACATTTTTATCGAAGTATTCTTCTTGGTTACAGAAGTTTGTTTTTTCTTTATCACCTCCTTCAGTCAAAGGTACAGGTTTACATGTATCTCAGCCATCAACATCTGCAGTAGGTCATCCTGTTAAAGATTTTTAGTCAAGTAGCTATTGATCAAAAAGGTGAAAGACGGCAGAGTTCTTGAAAAAAGTTACAACACGGGAACTTACACACAGACTATACGACAACAAGATGCTGCCGTGCTTTTTGCAGAGGCGACACAAACGACACCTACAAGGGCTTCTAAGAGAAGAAAATAATGGCTTAAAAAACGTAAAAGCCCACAACCATACTCTGCAGACCAAGCGTTGACTCTGCTGGTCAAATGCAATTACAGTAAACACCAGTATATTACACATAGGAAGTTTGCAAGAGCTAATGGGGCTAATATATCAGCATATTATAAGGTACAGGCTGCAAAAAAAAATGTTACCCAGCTTATGACAAAATTACTGTTACTGAAGGATGTGCTGAAGTTGAACTTCAAGCACTTCTTGATCATACTGCTTTACGTATCATTGAAGTACAAGAAGAAGACGTTAAGCAGTATCCAAAACATAATTTTAATAACGAAATGGGGTTTCAATGGTAGTAGCAGACATAGCCAATATAAACAAAGATATGTGGAAGGATTAAATTTCAGTGACTGATATTTTCATAATGTCTTTAATTCCTATTGAGATGTACGTGGAAGATAACTCATCCGAAAAGATTATTATTTGGCACAACCCTAGAACCTCTCAAAAATATTGTAGACCCGTAAGAATTCAGTTTATTAAAGAAAGTTCAGAGTTGTCTCAAAACGAGTACACTTATATTAATAACCAAATTAACAATCTTAGACAATTTGAAAAGACTACGGAAGCTTATAACACAAACTAGTATTTACTATGATTGATGGTAAAGTATGTAATGCCATAACAGAAACAACCTCGGCTCAAAAGTGCTATTTGTGTGGGGCAACCCCTAAGGAAATGAATAACGTGGACAATGTTTCAAGAAAAATTGACACAATTGCGCTCAATTTTGGTTTATCAACGTTATACGCGTGGATTCGTTTTTTTGAGTATTTCCTACATTTGTTGTATCGTTTAGAAATAAAAACGTAGCAGGCAAGAGGCCGATAAAGAAGTGAGAACGTTCATGAGAGGAAAATGGCTATTCAGCAAACATTTAAGGACAAAATGGGTCTCACAGTAGACAAAGTCAGGGCTGGAGAGCAGGAACTTCTAATGATGGAAATACTGCGTGACGTTTTTTCTCGAGTCGACCACTATCAGTTGAAATAACAGGAATAAAAGAGGATTTAATATACAGGTGTTCCGTGATATTAGGCGCCATGTCTTCTAGTTTTAAAACTGATTGTGGCAAATTTGACACCTATCCAAAACAAACTGTTCAATTCCTCGTGCAGGAGTACTTGTGGTATAATCTGCCTGCAAGTGTCCACAAGGTGTTAATCCATGGGGCGCAGGTGATAGACAACACCATTTTACCCATAGGACAGTTATCCGAAGAAGCGCAGGAGGCCCATAACAAAGATTTGAAATTCTATTGCGAAAAAAACACACTCGAAAAATATCTAGAGTGACTACTAATACCGATTTATTTCATGCCCTATTAGTATCCTAGGATCCATTGATCACAAGTTTAAGGCCAGTTCCAAAAAAACCCTCTGTCAGCCTATCTAAAGATGTTTTAGATTTGCTGAGTACAATTAAGTGGAAACAACAAAAATACTATAAAACGCCTGAATCCTCAGATACTGATGAGACCATGGAGACAAATAGAATTTGAAACAAAAAGTGAGGACGACGTTCACGAATACGACGATTAACAATCCAGAGTTTTTGTTATTTATGTGTTTATTTTGAGCGTTAAATTTCGGAGAGACGATTAACTTTTTTATTTCCAATAGACACTATTTTCCGTTTAGTTTTCATGTACAGTATGTTGTTTTGATTTTTTTTCTTAATTCATACTGTTTCATCCCCTAAAGTTTATTTTATATGTAGTGCTAAAATTTTATTTTATATTTTATAGTCATATACTTATTTTTATAAAGACATCAAATTATAATTTTAAGAATTTCAAGATTTTTTTTCACCCCCATAAAATGTCTAATTTTTTTTTATATTTTTCCTGTTAACTCTTACATATATCTGATGTGTACAGAAAGTTTTAGAATTTTGGCTGTCGACTCATATTTTTGGCCCACTGTGCAAGGGGGCATTGATGAATTTGATATGTGATGTAACAGCTATTTTCGACTATAACATAATTTCACATGAGTTTTCTGTAGAACTTAAAGTATCTACTTTGCACAGTATATACTATGATAAATACAAATTTTAATAAGGGCCATGGAAACAATTATTGATGCAATTGTATACAAGGAAGCTATCTACCGAATAAATTTAATAGAAGATGGACAGATCAGCCCTTAAAGCCGATCTTCCATCTCCCATTAAATTTATTTGATAAATAAGTTCCATGGAAATAATTATTGATACATTGTATTCAAGGAAACTATCCACCGAATAAATTTATCTATTTTGTAGTTCTTAATTATTTTATAAATTTTCCTTTTAGATGCAATCAAACCTCAAAAGATTCCTTATCAGCCGATTTATCATCATCATCACAACTTGCTCTGTCTTTGTCTTTTAAAAAAAGATGCTGTTCAAAGATATTTAAAGATCACAGCTACTGGTGAGTATCCTATCACTGTGTTTAAATTTGTTTTATTTAAAATTAATCTCCAAATGAAATTACATATGAAAAGATAAATTATATAGGTATTATAAAAGTAAAATATCTGATGTGGCCAGCACATAATTTTCTTATACTGGTATATATCATCCTGATCTAAAAAAAATCATTCAATTTAATTCTTCACTTAATTCAATTTTAAAAGCATACCTTGAAATGTTTCATAAGATTTTTAAATAATTAATTATCAGCGTCCTTCGATACTGTCAATAATAATTCATGTCATATATTTTAATAATTTCTTCTTATTGACATTGATATTTTTGTAACTAAATCAGACATTTCAAATATCAAACTGCCAAATTTATCCTAACCCCTTTTATGAGATCAAATGTGTAAAAAATTTCAGTTTACATCAGCTTTTTTAAGTACTTGGAAAATATACTTTTTTGTAGTGAAATACAAAATGGATTATAATTCTTCGAGATTCCTCCAGAAATGCAATAAAACAAATTTGTCCCCGAAATTGTACCTTTTTTTTCTTATTCATTATGTCTTTTCTGACGGTACCGCATTCACCTAAAATGTTGAAAATCTTAATTGCCAAAAGTATAAGAAAATAAAAAATATTGAAATGGAAAATGAATATATTTGGCATTACATAAAAAAAAGGCTGCAGATTTGTAAATCCTACTAGTAATTATTAGAGATGAAAATTTTTGACCGGTCAATAAAATGGTCAAAATAGGCAAAAAATAGAATTTGTAATTCCCTGCTTTAAATTTTAAGTTTTTGAAGTTTTCTAATCTAATTTTCAATAAAAAATAGCTTATTTGCCTCACAACTGGCAAATGATAAAGTACGATTTTAATAATAAGCTCGCGTACAAAATTCGTATCTACATTTTCTTGCTATTTTATGTTTTTTTATGCAGTACATTGAAAATTAACTTTTAATTGCCCTGAACATAATAAATTTAAAACTAGTTTTCTAAAGTGTCCTTTACCAAAAAAAAAAAAACTTCTTTTGTTGGTCTAAAATAATTACATGTTTTTTTTTTGTTGGGTAGGTTTAAAGTTTGACTCAGTGATTTTTAATTTTGTGATCTCATTTGTTACTAATGAATAGTACATAGTTAGGGTAGGTGGGGGCAAAAGTACGCACTTTCGTTGTCGGATCGCTTAGTAGGAAACTGGTTTTACTTAGGCGTCCGAAATTGTCTTAGAGAGATAGCGTATATGTTTATCCAACAAATTCAACATAGACTGAAGTCAATAAGTTGTCTATTAAAATAAAAAAATTGCTTTTCATGGAGTATGCAACTGCGTACTCTTTCCCCGTCAGATGGGGCAAAAGTACGCGGGTGCGTACTTTTGCCTCACAATACAGATATACATTAAAATTTAAATAAAAAAAATGTAAACATTATATGACAAAGATATTTATTACGTGTATTAAAAATATAAGAAGCTAACAAAAGGTTAATATAGAATAGAAGTGTATTCACCGAGGTTATTGGAAAATCCTACTGAATTTTTAAATCTAATTGAACTACTCGGTATTGGCTTTGAGAGCTTAAGCACAATATCGTTCTTTTAAAAAAAGGCACCTTCAGTCGTCTCACAGAAACGAAATGTATTGGGCATTCGCTTATAAAACACCCCTTCATAACCATCATTATCAGGTTTGACGACTTTAGCGATGAATAATAATCTATACGAGTTTTTTTCAAAAACCTTTACTAACACAAAGTCTTCAGGGCGTGGCGTTGGTAACACACTGTCCGAGTCGTTTTCTTCATCTGCAGATGAAAATAAGTCGCAGGAATCGTTACTTTCCTGAAAGGACAATGCGACTGAGTCATCAGATGATGATTCTTCTTCAAACACCTTTCTCTTTACGCCACCATTTTGAGTCTTGATTTTTTACATTTTTAATGATGCTTTTCTTTCTTTTTCTCTCGCTGCTTTCTTTTTCTTCCTCCAGCTCCTTGAGTCGCTCTTTATTTGGTGTAGAAGTTAAGAGAGTGGATTTCAGACTTCGTCTGGTACGTTTTCTGTTTATTTCTTTTAATTTTTGGAAAGGGAATGATGTCTGAAGGTGAAGCTACATGTTGTTTTGGGTCATTAGGACATTCTAAAGGTTGTGGCAGTGCGGCGACATTGGAAGGCCCAGGGAGAAGACACGTTGATAGAACTGGCTCTGAGGAAGGTTCAGTCCTAGTTGCTGCAGCGTCTGAGGCACTCTGTTGTTGTGGTGATGGATCAAGTGGATACTCTTGAGTTACTTCACTTTCAAAGTGGACAAAGACCCGATCTTCATCGCTTATGTCTGTATCGAGGTCTTGCTCTGTTACTTCGGCTGGCAGGAAATCCACGTCTGTAAAAATGTTTTTGTTTAACGGATAGATTCCTGTAGCTCGGAATCCCTCGTTCGCTATGTCAACAGTCGTAGTCTTCGCAAATGCCGTTCCGAAAAGACCGGCCACGTGGTAAATGGAGAGGACCTGGCCTGGGTTTGAAGTGGTCCAGCTGTCGGCAACACTTTCATAGTATGCTTTCAGTGGTCTGAAAAAAACCCGATCCAATGGTTAGGTCTTATGGCTGCTGTGTGGCGGTAGACTTAATAAATGGATATGGTTACTCTTCGCAAATATCACGGCCTGGAGACTTGTGTGGGACACGTGATTGTCTAGAATTAAAAGAACGGGATTCTGTTCGGTCGGATTCGTGTGTTTCTTAAAATGTTCAAGATGCTTTATAAATGTCGCAGTGTTCATGTATCCGGTATCAGTAACGGCCATATCGTAACCAGTAGGTCCATCTTCGAGCAAACAAAAAATAAGGAGGAACATGATGACCCGTTGCATTCATACAACAGACAGCGGTAACTGTCTGCCCTTGCTCAGCAGCTACTGCCTTTGCTACATCTTTCTTTCCAGTTGGGGCGACATGCTTCGGCAGTTTGTTCGGAACCATCTGAAACCCACTTTCATCAACATTGTATATACGGTTGGGAAGAAACTTGTATTTTTGAAGTACATTCTCTAAATTATCAAAGTACTGTGCTAGTTGTATCCTATTAAATCCCATTGTTCTGGCAATGCTGGTTTTCCGAGGCGTCCGTAAGGATAACCGATTTCTCCTTATTAAACCTCTCGTGAAGTCTCGACCAGCCAACTGGTTGCCAGGTTTAAATGGATGTCTAATATGGTTTCTTTCCGCATAAGAGTAAAGTAGAAAGCGCAGTGACTTCAGTGTTAATCCGTAGAACCGCTTGTCAAGGTTTTTACAATGCTGCACTATTTCATTTTCTTGGGCGTGGGAAAACACTGCTCTGAATCGTCCCAAATTCTCAGAGCCTCTTCCCTCCTTCAAG
This sequence comes from Rhamnusium bicolor, assembly GCA_029963845.1. NCBI lineage: Eukaryota > Metazoa > Arthropoda > Insecta > Coleoptera > Cerambycidae > Rhamnusium > Rhamnusium bicolor. Next base: position 728,341 of record JANEYF010005149.1, read on the forward strand.
CGTTTTCGTAGCGTTGCTTCATGAAATCCGACAGCTTTTGCAGCCTGCCGTACGGACACACCATTGTCAATAAGTTCGCGCGCCTCACGCAAAATGGCCTCTGTCATAGGCTTTCGCTCCGATATTCTTTTATAATTTCTAAAATAAAAAGTAAAAACATTAGTACCTAACATAAAATGCATTAAATGTTATGTAAAACAGCCCAAAGCGAACATATAAATATCATAAAAGTCATGACAAGATTATCATAAATCATCAATCGTGATCGTCAAAAAATGGGGCAAAAGTACGTACGCGTATCATTGCCCCATAATGTTTGCGTACTTTTACCCCATTTAGCAATACCATAAAAACTTCATTTAAGCCATTTTACAACCTAACCTCAACTGGACAATATATCAAGCGTGGGTACTAAACTAAACTTATATTGCACCCAAAAGAAGTTATTCAATTAGCATTCACTTTCGTTGAAAAAAAAATCAATAAAGACAAGCAAATATTACATTGACACGCCAAAAAATCATAGAATAGAATAGAATAGAATAGAATTTTATTGCGTAACGGTTACAAAAATCTTACAATTTAAGTGTGTTACATGTCCAAAATTCTAGAGAAGATAGAAATACAGGTAAATACAAAGAAGAACTACTACTACTACTAATTAAACAGACAAAAATGCAACTTAAAATTTAAAACTTTAAAGCACGATACAATCTTATATAAAAGTTGTTTCATTCACTTCCTCTAAAACATAGGGTTCTGCAGATATTAAGTGGTTTTTTATGGTGTTTTTGAAGATACTTATAGATGTAATATTTTTCATTTCGGTAGGTAACATATTGTAAAAATGCAGACATTTATAAAAACATCCTTTTTCTAAGACGGTTGTAGTGTGTATTGGGTAAGTGAGAGTATCTTTGTGTCTTGTTTCATAGTTATGATCTCTGATGTTGAATTTAAACTCTCTCATATGTTTGAAAACAAAACAAAGACATTCATAAATAAAAAGAGCCGGAACTGTTAATAGTTTTAATGCTTTAAAATGTTGACGACACGATTCACTTACTTTTAAATCGGATAAGATTCGTATTGCCCTTTTTTTGAACTATGAATATATTTTGAATATGAGAACCACCCCAGAATATTATTCCATATGACATTAAGCTGTAAAAATGTCCATAATAAGCTGTAAGAAGCGTATTGTGATTCACTACCTTCTTCAGTTCTTTTAATGTGTAACAAACCGAACTAAGCCTACCACAAAGCGTTTGTACATGATACCCCCAGTCCATATGTTCATCAATTGTCACTCCTAAAAATTTTGTGCTTTCCGTGTAGTTAATATTTACATTATTTATATCTATCTCTTTCGGGTATGCATTTTTTGTTTCTACTATGTTTAAACAAAATACAATTAGTTTTATCATTATTTAATATCAACCAATTTTGTTTAAACCATTTTGATATTTTTTGCATCACATTAGCTACTTTAATTTCTAAACTATCATACTCCTTATCAAAAATTAGAATATTTGTGTCGTCAGCATAGGTTGTTATACAAACTGAGTCATTATTTAGATAATGTTGCAAATCATTAATGTACAATAATATTTACCTCATATTTTGTAAACAACGTAGTCGCCGGCTTCACTATTTCGTTTGCACATCGACCGAACTGTTGCCAAACATATTCCATAATGCGCTGCTAATACAAGCATTGGCGGCAAATTTTAGTGGGGTGCGTACTTTTGCCCCCACCTACCCTACTACTAGTAAACTAGTGTATTTGTTAAAGAAATGGCTACAATTTTACTTTTTTATGTATATTTTTTATTTCTTTCTATCTAAAATAAAAATGTTGATTATAATTTATTTTTTAAATACCATAACTTTATGCAGGATCTATTTAACACCTATGTATTTGGTGTCAAAATGTTTGTCTTGAAGTGAACGATTCAAATTCAGTAGAATTTAAAAAATCATTTTTGACCGGGTCAATGACTGGTCAAAAATTGTGGTCAATTGACCTAAACATGTTTGACCGGTCAAATTTACAACAGTAGTAATTATTAGAGTGTGGCAAATCTAATGCTGGCAACACTGTATGTGCGTATGTAGTAGATATAATTGAAATCTCTGCGAACCGTATTCCAGTCTGCAGTAAACAAATATTTCATCATAATCGTATAAACATAAAAATAACAATGCTACGGTGTGCCGGTTTAAGATTTGCGTCTTACATTTTTAAGCATAGACGAATATTAAGATCTAAAATGTAATAGCACATCAATCTCTTATGAAGTATGCAATGTAACACTGATATCGACAGACTTTTCTAATGAAAAAGACAAAATCTGCAACATACCAGATACAAAAAAAAAACGAGTTTTTTTATGCAACTTTATGTGTTGTGTATGTAATATTCCACTATTGAAGAGCATTTTGAAAAAAATATATAAAAAGCTTAATAAAAAACAAATGTAAAGAGTATTAAAAAATAAAAAAATTTGGATAACAGTGGAGATACCCAGAACGAAATCATGTGACAAATGTTTTAGCACGTGTTTTAGCCCCTGGTGGGCCCATGTCACCATATTTACTTGTAAAAGATTACAATGTGTCAATGCAGAAACTGTACAAGAACTTGTTACACAAATGCTTGATGTAATTGGTGTAGATAGTTCACAATTATGGATGTTCACACTGATGCATTGATGACAATTGCTGAAAAATATGTACCCAAATTTAACGTAACTCGCCTTGTTCATATGCTTCATTTGGTAGATGAAGAAATTCAACGAAGTTTTCCCGAAGTTGATACATTAATTGCAAATACCAAACAAATATTCGTGAAAGCCTCTAAACAGGTTGGAAGTTTTAAGTTAGCTTGTCCTGACATACAGCTTCCATCGCAACCTATTTTAACAGGACATGGCTAGCAGCAGTTGGATACTACCGTGAATATTTTCGATGAGTGAAGGATTTCATTCGACAGTTAAATCCTAGTGAATCAAAAGTCATCTCCGAAGTCCAAGCCCAAAACTATTTCAAAGAGCCTGAAGTAGAATATAATTCATAATGTACAAAATAAATTACAAACGCTAAGTGGTGACCCTGGTATGCGAGCAAGCAGTATAATGATATTTTACATAAAAATGTGGGATATGAAACGTTATGTAATATTAATCGGTCTCTTAATGAGGAACACCCTAGAATTTAAGTTTGCAAATATTCCGTCAGAAGATGTCAAAAGATCTGTTTCACTTTACACACATTTACCCCACAAGGAGATCTTTTCCAGAAGAAAACATAGAACCTGTGTTACTCATGCCAATGTTTGTTGATGCGTAATCTCAGCCATTGTTCTTGGTCGTTAACACTTAGAAGGTAAGCAATGTTTACTTATTTCATGATCTGCCATAATTATCAGAAACGTAGGTATCCACATGGGACACTACTAAGAGTCGTCTGATTTGCCACACTCTAGTAATTATTACTGTTAATGATAAAAAATAGTTTTTTTTATCATTAACAATCATTAGGGTTGCAATGACAAAAAAATATCATAATTCTTTAAAACATTTTCACAAAATATTTTATTTTATAAAATTGTGAGTTCATTTACAAAAGAATTTCCATCATTTTTAAAATTATTTGTACAAAATATATTTATTTCATCAAATGAGATTAATGTGAATTTTTCCTAATTTTGCATTTGTTCAGCGTTTGATCTTAGTCATTGTAAAATAATTTTTATTAATAAATGTATGCAGTGGTTCCGACTGTATTAAACTATGAGGCTTCTTACCATTTATTTACACAAATCTATATTTCAGAGCTCTTTCAGTGACATGAGGGCAGTTAACAAACATGTTTCATATTTAGTATTATTAGCCGAAGATGTCTCGAGGGTAGTTACACTTATTATTAGAAAAACGTGGACTTACAACCATTCCCACCTGCAAGCTGCAGGTTCAAATCCCACCACTAGCATTGGCAATGTTGCAACATTGCCAATGCTGGTGTGGGATTCAAACCTGCAGCTACAATAGTTCGATTTCTAGTCATACTTGCCATCACACGCTCTATCCAACTACACCATAACAATAATTAATAGGTTTTTTTGTAGTTTATCTGAAAGAAAAATAAAACAAAGATATTTAAAAGAACTTAAAGAAGAGAAGAAATCTATTCAACAAAAATTAAAAATGATGAATGGTCGTGTGAATAAATTAGCAAATAGAATCCATCGCCTAAATGATGTTGTTTTGGACTTGTCGAAAAGAAAACTTATGACAGATGATGTTTGTTCAATTTTAGAAAAATCTTTTTGTGAAGTACTACGTGATATACTATAATAATGAAAAGACGATGGAAACTTAACAAAGGAATGTTTCCTGAAAAATTAGAGTTTTGCAATAATGTTTTTATTATACGAATGTGTATGATTACATTTGCAAGAGATTCTGCCTTCATCATCTTTCAATGAATACCCCAAGTAAATGAATTTAATGCTAAAGAACATTCTATTCAAATGAAGCAAGGAGTTGAACTGTTATGAAGATTAGTTTAATCATGACCAATTAAATTAGTGGTATCCATGAATAGCCATTGGGAATTATCGATACCGTATTTCAATTTAAATGAACTTGAAGAAGAAAAAGCCAATATATAAGCACAGAATAAATTGCGTAAATTGGAGTTGTGATAATTTTGGTAACATGCTTCAATAGTGCCCAAATACCATGGCAGAAAACTTGATGCTTACCACTCAATATGCTGTCAAAAAAGTGGGTTGAATTGTGCTGCTCAATACTTCCAGAGGGCTTCGCAATATGCCAAAAATAGGATTTTTTGATCTAATGATTGAACATGTCGTCGATTATTTGATAAGTTTTACTTGGCAAATAACAAACACAGCATTGTATTATATAAATACATGTCATGCTTAAATTTTAGTAAGCAGTTGGCCAACTTAAAGAAAAATCATAAGTGAGGATTAAATTTAAAAACTTAATATTATTAATTTCTGGAAAAGGGTTTATTTAAAATTCCTACCCAATTAAAAACGGCAAAAGCAGAATATAAGGTAATAGTGTGAAATTATAATAGTAATTGTACTTATTTATAAAATTTATTTTTTAAGGAAAACCTCGCAATGCAGACTAGTTGCATATTCAATTGGTACATCTGAATGGAAAGAAATTATTCATATATGGTAATTTTTTTATCTAGCAAGTAGGTTAAATTTCACTGGCCAACCAATTTTTCAGGAATGGAGTATAAATAAACTAATTGACACTAATTTTGAAGGTTTTTTCTGAAAATGATCTATCCCAGCAAACATTTTCCATAAAATTAGCTATAACTCGACTACACAAAAGACTAATTTACTTATTGAGGTAATTATGATGTAAAATTGACTGAAAAAATACATTCCCATAGAAATTTACCAATTGGCTTTACTTTATATTTAAATTTACGTAAATAATACCAATAAATCTACCTCATTTTATATTAAAAGTAAATTAAAAGTAATTTTAACCAGAGCAACAAAGGAAAATCGACTACAAAAATTTGCCACAAATTAACTTAAAGGTAAATTTCTATTAAGGTCGAAATAGGTAGTATAATTAAGTAATAATTTACCTTTTTGGTGATTGGAAATCGTTATAATGGTAGAGTATCCTAATTAGGTAGATTTTGTTGGAAATCCTATGTAATTTATACCTTAATAGCAACCTATTGGTCGCCTTTATTACGATTCTTTAAAGTAATACTAGGGCGATAATGTCGATAAATTCTACCTAGCTTACCTACCTAATTTCAACCATTTAGTCAACTATCCTTTGTAGGTATATTTTCAAAGGCAGTTATGTTGTGATATGGTGCTTATAAGGTGTATGAACAACCCAGTGATACTGACTAATAGTGAATAACTATTTATTCAAAGTAAAAATGATTAAAGTTAATATTTTTAAACTGATAATGAGAACGTGCCAACTGTGACATGTCATTCAAAAACTTAACTGTCAAAAACCTTATTTACTACTACTAACCTTGCGGTGTATATATAACTAAACATTTTAATTCAAAATCAAAATATAACTAAACGTGAAAATTAACATCTCCACAAGTTAACCTTAGGTTTAAATTAGCGCAAGACGCCATATTTTCTTAACACAGTTGAAATACGATTTAAAATTTCAAAATCTGCTTGTATGGAAACGAACTAATGAAAAGTTTAAAAAATACGTAATTATACTTGTTAAGTCATATTCAACAAGTATAACGTAATTTTGGCTCAAACTATAATTATAATTTTTTGACTTGATAATAGGAATTTTCTTATTAATGAATATTTTAGAGGCGCGTGGTTATTGTTCAAGTACAGATGCTAATATGCACGAACAAATTTTCTGCTCATTAATTTTAACAACCAGGAACTTCAGATACAATTACAAACACAATTAAACTGGATTTATTTTCATCACTGACATTCACTTATTTTCTATCTTATTATGAAAAAGGTATCTTTTCAATTTTGCAGGTGACTGTTAACAATGTTGCCACTACTTATAGAGAATAATACCAAATAAGTATAAAATTTTTCTTTTTTTTTTTTTTTTTTTACTTAGTCATTTGCCATTTGCACATAAGCTCGTAGATTCTACCTAAAACTAGTCAATTCGATGTCGAATTAACGTCGTCTTATTCTCCACATATGTCGATTCCACGTCGCATCAACATAAATTTTACTTAAAGATGGTTAATTTGAATTTTGCGACTAAATTTATTATAACTAATTTAAGTAGTCTCGACGTAAAATTAAACCAAAATGTTTGCTGTGATTGCATAGAGAGAAGTGTTCGTGACTTAACTCATGAATTTGCCACAGTGACCAGCCATGCCATCCACAGAACAGATGCAGAGTCCATGCTCTCCCTCTCTCCGAATGTATGAGTTATAAGGCAATTTGGATTAGCTTAGTTTCTTCAAGTTATTTGCAGATGTTTCCACGATAGATAGTCAACATTGACATTTTTCAGTGCGTTAACATTTTTAATGATTGATATTAAACATCGAGACTGATTTTCAAAATTTCTCATACGGTTAAATTTGTATACTCTACTTAATTTTAAACTTTAATCAATGTACGAATATTGTGTTGCTATAATATGCACTGTAGGTTGTAAATATGTAAAAGTTCTATTATTTCAGTACTGTGTTTATGGTTTAATTATTTTTTTTTGTAAAACATCTGAGTTATGCTCAAAGTAAAGTTTAAGATTGATACTCCTGTCAAATTTATTCCTGTATTTTCCATAAGAAAATATCAGAAAACTAATTTTATCTACTTAGGTTTTTTATTAAACAAATGATTAAATTTTGAGTAATATTTCGGATTTACTTGTGACTTTCCAATTCCTGTCATACATAATTTAAAACTAATATTGTGTACAATACCATAGTATGAGGGGTACCCCATATAGAGATGGACACTATTATATATTTAAAAAAAAAAAATCGACAATAAATTTTTAGAATTTTAATCTGTTTTATAAATTATAGTCTGTTGTATTGCATGTTTTATCCTATATGTTATATTTTATAATTGTGAATTTCCCAGGGCAGGGTTGCAAAATATCATTTATAATGTATCTTGTCCTTGTTACAATCGTATTAATATTATTATAGTAACGTTTCAGTCATTCCTGACCAAATAACTAAGCATTCGAAAGTAGTGTTATCTTGGAAGGGTGGAATAAATTAAACAATTTTTTTTTTATTTAATTGACGTTTCGCTAATATTTATTTGCATCCTCAGGAGTGGCGGTGAAATTTTGTATATCATCTCTATTGGAGAATGGAACCCAAATTATACTTAAAGGCATGACTCACACAACTCAAGTTTTGACTGGAATCTTTTTGCAAAACTTTATTTAAGTGTTGAGGCATGCTTCAAAGTATTACCGCACTAGTGCTGTTGTGAATCCTTAACTGCTTTGTTTTTTCTAAAGAAGGAATGACATAAATTGAAGCAGATTTTATTTATTTGAGCAACAGTAACATTTATTTTTTATATAAATTATCATAGAAATACAATCAATCGCTTTGTAAAAACTGGAAAAAAAATCGACTTGAATTTTACGTCAAATTTTCTGACATGTATAATTTTAATTCACCTTGCACGTAATAAAATGGAAACTTATTAATTATTTTCATTGATGAAGATAAAATATTGAACAATACATATTTACTTATGTCTTAACAAACTCGTTTAGTTACTGCAGAACTCGGCTCATTGCCTTGTTCTGGCAATCAAACTTATTTCATTAAAGATGCCATAATCTTGCATCGGTAATAACTATAATCATTATCTTCAGAGGCCGGTTTTTATTGGTAATTAAATTATGTAACAAAACATCAAATTATAGAAGAGCAACATTCAAACATGACAAAAAATCCACCATATACAGTATGTCCGTGGATGGGGTTTACAAGAGGTGAAATTACTAAAATATTCAACTTTTTGAGAAAAATTATTCTACATAAAAATGTTTGCTTTGCAAAAAAATACGTTTCACGTTGAGAAACTCTTTTTTATACAGGGTGTAAAAACTTGAAATTTGCTTAAGAGGAAATTGGCCTTATCTTTAATTTTAGAACAAAATATTCATTTTTATGCTGAATTTGATTAAATTATTCTTGAAACAAAGCATAATTTTTATTTTTTGCGAAATAACTTTTAAACCGTACAAGATAATGAAAAACATCAGGATAGTGAAAAGTTTAAGAACAAACTAGTAAATTAGATTTTTTTTTCAAACTTAGTCTGTCGTAAAAAATTTTGGGAGGTTAAAGGGGGATGACCCTAAAAAAAATTAGGACCCTGTAGATTGTTTCACGTTACAAAAGTCCATAACGTTTCATGGGTAGTGTTACATGCTGAATTTGAATTAGTTATCCTTAATGTAAAAGAAAATGAAAAAAAAAAACTCATCCTGTACCTCGATAACTTAGATGTTTAGTACATACTCTAACAGGCTTATATACCGGGCACTGCCGACTGAACTATCATCTGCATAAACTCGGCCTAGCGAAAAACGCCGAGTGCCGTCTGCATGGAGGATGTTGAGAAGGCAGACCACATCTTATGCACCTGTCTCCGCTGTAGGAGAAGATCCGATTTTCAATATTTGGCAAAGGGCAACTTCTGCCAGAGAATCTGGATACATTCTCACCCAATAAAGTTATCAGTTTCATTAAGAGACTGAACTTATTTGGTGAAATATAATTAGGAGTGAGCCACAATAGGCCTGCTAATGGCCGCACTGTAGGGTCCACAAGGACCCACTCATAATAACCTAAGCCTAACATACGTTTATATGAACTTTTTATCTTAAAATCATACAAGGAATTACCGCTTAAAGTTTGTCCACGTACTTAATTAACACCATGTATATTTTACTAAATATTAATGTGCAATTTGTAATGAATTTTTATATAAGTATGGAAAATATAACCTATTGCTCCAAAGAAATTATTTAGAATATTTATGTTGTAGGGAAATTTGAATTCATTAAAACAAAATGATTTTCAAGACCTTGTATTTGACAAGTAAATGATACAAATTCCTAAAATAAATCACTTACAGTTTACATATTTATGACATTTTTAATTATTCACACTTAAAGCAGATTATTTTTCAAGTCCTCGTTTCATGACCCTCTTTATACTTAATCCAGTCGCTCAGGAACAAAAAAAGGCTAACTGTGCCAATTTATAAAGTAGAAATGAAACATAGGGATAGGGATTTTTTGAAAGTGCTCATTAGTTCATTAAAAAAAAAAAAAAATTTGGGGACAATCAGGAACCGGCCGCCATCTTTGAAAATGGCTCCCTCTTTGCAGTTTTTCACACAATTCGGCTAATATTAAATTTTCGATTAGAAGGCAGTTATCAAAATTAAAGTTTGTTAAATTACGAACAAAATGATACCATGTGGGTTGTTTTAGGGATCATAGTTGCTGAGTAAATATTAAAAGTATTAGACACTTGTTTTTTATTTCAAATTTTTTATATATGCTCTTCAAAACCAGTTTTGCTAATGATCATCACCTTGCACATCGGATGGCCTTGACGTTTCAGAATGCAAATGTCATAACGTTGACTAGTCGTGCTGAATCTTTCCACGCTAAAGATTATGGGAAAAAAATGGAAGTTGAAGAGCAGTATTTTATTTGTAATCAAATTGTACATGTGACAACTTCCATTTTTTCCCCTAATCTTTAAAAATGCGAGCGCACGCAAAAAAGATTCAGTACAACTAGTCAACAATATTATGACATTTGTGTTTTGAAACATCAAGGCCACCAGACAAATATATCAGGTGAAGATGATGAGCATCATCAAAACTGCAATTTTGAAGCATCCCATTGTAAGTGGAAATTTTTTTTTGTGATACTTCTGTGATGCACTTCAAAAATACATTTACTTTCCTTGAGTAACAGTAGGGCAAATAATTTTTTTCTATATTGATCACAATTTGAAATTATATATTTTTGTAGTAGCCCCCATACAATATCATCGTATATGTGTAACTGCTATATTGTTCCACAGAAATATTGTAGCTATTCCGTGCAATACTAATGTAAACATGTAAATGTGATCTGCAACTATGATACCTAGAACAACCCAGGTACCATTTTGTTCATAATTTAACAAACTTTCATTTTATTGATAACTACATTATAATCGATACATTTAATATTAGCCGAGTTATTTGTGAAAAACTTTGAAAAGGGGGTCATTTTCCAAGATGGCGGCCGGTTCCCGATAGTCCTTTTTTTATTGAAAGAGCACCCTCAAAAATCCTTAGAAATGGAGAAACTTTGCCCTAGAAATAAGGTGTGAAGAAAAGAAAAAATATCTTAATCAATACTGTTAGTGTTAGATAATAAATTGGTCAAATCACTTTCTGTATTAGTTTTTACACCATGATAATTTCTAATATGCTTCATCAGATTAGTTTTAGTAGTATATTGTTTTTTACAAGTGCCACATGAATGTTTTTTCCCATTTCCACCATGCTTAACTGAAATATGGTTGTTTAAAGTCTTTTTCTCAAAATAGGCAATGCCACATATAGAACAAACATGATTCTTTTCTCTTTTTCCATTATGCCTCCGTAACATGTGTTTATTTAAACAAGATTTCATTGCAAATGATATTCCACAAACTGAACATTGAAAATTTCTTTCATTTGTATGTTTTAATTTTATGTGAGTCTTTAAGGTCCCCCCATCATTAAAACTTTGTCCACATGTTTCACACATTAAAGGCCTAAGATTTGAATGCAATCGTTTGTGGCGTACTAAAGTACTTCTACGTCGATAAAGCTTACCACAAATGTTACATGTATGACGTTTGTTTGTTGAATGTATTTCTATGTGATCGATTAGTCTAGATTTTGTGATAAAGGCAACACCACATTGTCCACATATATACTTTTTATGAGTATTGTAATGCTCATCAAGTTCAGAATGTGTCTTAAATATACAGTGACATTTTTTACATTCTAAATTATTTTGCAAATCAGTTTTCTTGTTTACTGGACACTCAAATATTTCAGTTTTTGGCATTTTTATAGTTATTTTTGAACTGTAAGTTTCAAAATTTATAACTTTAATTGTATGTTTCTGAAACATGTGTTGCTGAAATCCTGATTTTAACAAATAACAGTCTCCACATTTTTCACATGAATATTTGACAGTATTTACAACAATATTCTCACACTCTGATTGGTTATTATATCCCCCTTCCTTAAGTAAATTTTTTCTATCTATATCCACAGACTCTTCGGTATTTACATATTTTATAATATTTTCATCACTTTCTGTTTCTAGCCAGTCATTATTTAAACAATTTTTACTATCTGTATCTACTGACTCTTGGTACTTTCATATTTCATAATGATATTTTTCATCACTTTCTGTTTCTAGGCCGTCATTTAAATTATCATATTTCTCAGTTAAGTTTTCCTGTACAGGAAGAAGAGTTTTCAGATATTTTTCAGTTTCTTGAAAAATGTTTATAAAATTGTAAAATTCAATTATTTTACTAGTACAACTATCACAAATGTATGTTGACAATCCATCACTATCACTTACCTAGTAGAAAAATCTTTTAAAAATGTTCAAAATAAAGGAAACTTAATTTGCTTACCTGTAATATTGTATAAGTTTGTAATATATCAGCTAAACTTAAAGTTTCAGTAAACGGTTTATAAAGAGAATTCATTTGGTCTGCTACTGATAAACATGCTCTGCACATTAATTTAAAACATATACTGTCGTTCTCCATGTATTAAAATCTTCTAAATATCACCATGTGCACTTGAATGCCTAATTAAAACAACTGTTATTCTATTTTTGTTACACAAAGTAAAATCATTTTCTATTTTGACTTCTTATCTTTACAGATCATCGTTTTTGCAGTTCTAGTTTTACTTTTATCTTTTTAGGTTAATCTGTCTGTGTTCTGTGTTTTTAGGCACAAAACTAAATTGTTTTTAGGTTAACTCTTCCTCTTCTTCTATTGTTTCATCCATCCATGGATATTTAGGAAACTTTCGTAAAAGTTATCCAATAAACCCTTGGACCATGAAGGTTAAAGCGTTGAGAAACAAATGGCAACGTCATATTTCAACGCTGCCTAACTTATTTGAGTTGGAAAATTCAATTTCATCGACCCTATAAGTCTATGATTTCATCTATTCTGTGAATTTAACCACACGGGAAAAATAGTAGGAGTGAGGGGAATACAGAATGCTTGATCTGGATCTGTAGCGGCTAACGGGCTATCGCTGGCCACGGTTTAAGCCGGAAGAACTAAAACGTGTCTCCGCGACACATCCCCTCCAACTGTCGCTTTACATTGTTCTTGAAGTTAGAAAAATTTAACTACACAGAGAATAGGAGTGAAGGGAATACACAATGCTTGATTTGTAATGGCTAATGGGTTGTCGCTGGCGACTCATTTCAGTTTTCTGAACCCGGCTTTAACCGTGGACGCTGGTGATGCGACACGTTTTAGTTCTCTGAACCCGTTTAAAGAAGAGTAGGTGTCAGCTTCAAATAACTAAAACGTGCCGTGGCGACACATCCCCTAAAACTGTCGCTTTCCTTTGTTAGAAAAATTACACTACACAGCGACACAAAAATTAAATTTTTACTGTTCTGTGAATTGAACTACACAGCGACACAGAGAGTAGGGGTGAAGGGAATACACAATGCATGATATGTATTGGTTAAGTCGTAGGCGACAAGTTTTAGTTCTCTGAACTTGGGTTAACTAAGAATAAACCTCCCAACAATACATATACATTTTTGAGCGGTAAATACTTATACATATACATAATAATAAAATAACCAATTTCCAAACTAAAGAGGACCGCATGACTGAGGCAGGCAGGTCAATTTGAATACAAATAGGTAATGTTTTATTGTTTATGTATGCAAAACCTCGGTGTTGTTTATACTTCAATTTGAAGGGTCATGTGACTGATGCAAATGCTGTACATATATTACATGCCATTTTCACGAATAATAATAAAGTTTCTGTTTGGAAAGTGTTCTAACAACCTACGTCACAACTTTTCGGGTCCATAGTTATATCAGGTGAGTTCTGTCCAATGAAGTATAAACACAGTTATGTTTATATTTCAATGGTTCTTTCAGACTGAGATCTCAGCCTTTTTCTGTTCTGTGATCTCAGCTAATCTAAGTTGTTTTAACAGTTATACTGCATAATTAAAAAGCATAATTTCATTTGATGTAGTAACCGAAAAACTACTTAGTTAGAAAGAAAAGCACGTGGTACGTTCTTTCTAACAGATCTCAGCTAATCTAAGTTGTTTTACAGTTACTCTGCATAAATAAAGATATACTTTTTATTTGATGTAGCCTCACGAATTTCTTAATATATTAAGAAATTCTTGTGTAGCCTCCGTAACCGTAAAACTACTTAGATTAACTGTGATCTAGAATGTGGAAAGAACACCTATCATCATAAAAATAATACGTAAAATTAATTAGCATTTACCTGTTCTTTGGTAGCATTAATATTCTCAATTAGGAGACCGAAATATTTTACCAGTGTATATTAATAAACACTTGGTTTTATTGCGGATATCAATGGATTATTCGAAAAAAATAGAGATATTCGACAAAAATGTACTTATTTCCCAGATACAATTTATAAAAATTTTGATCGCCAATCACCGAAAACAACAAAAACTTCTTTGATAACTCCCGTGTTTATAAACATATTTTATAAACACGGATCTCTTCAAAAAATCAGTAATAGTTGCACTGGTTTCAGAAAAATTGTGTTGGTAATGCTGTGTCTGCAGTCACATAACCTTTAGGGTGGTTAATGTCAATGAGATTTTTTACAAAATGGTAAAAATGGAAATAGAATTGGCTACAAAATGTAGATCTTGTTTTTCAGAAGAACAACAGATGCATTATTTATTTGGAGAATTTGATCAAGGCCTAAGTTTATCAGATATTTTAAAAAGCACTACTGATTTTGTGGTAAGTAGCGTCTGGTGTACACGTAAACACCATATTAATGCGGCAATTTTAAAAATAGGTAGAAGAAAATGATGGTTTATCACCGTACTTCTGTGAAAATTGTACAAACATTGTTATTGACTTCTATAATTTTAAGTCGGTTTATCAAGAAAACGAAAAGTATGCAAAATCTTTATTTAAGGAAGAAAGTCTTGGAAGTATTATTTTGGTTAATACAGTATCAGACGATAACCAAACTAACGATGAAGAAAATAGAGAACTTGAAATTGTATCAGATAACGAATATAATAGATGTGCTGATATAAAAGAGAAGAACGATACTGATAAAGTTAGGAAGGAAAGCAATGAGGATGCAGAAGTTAATGAAGTACATGAACATTGTTCATTAGAAAGTGATTTTGAAGATAAGGAAATAGTGATAACGGCAGGATTCATAAAACCTCAGGACATCTTAAAACATCAAATGTTAGTAGATGAAAATGATTCTGAATATGCAAATGAAAAAGTGTTGATTATAGATTCCATAAAATATTCCTGTGAAGAATGTGGAGATTGTTTTTTATTAAAGTCAGGGTTCCAACAACATATGCTTCTAAAACATAAAATATCTATTTTTGAATTTGAAAAGTACACTTCCAGAACAGCTATTAAAATACCAAAAGTATCCAAAGATATCAAAGATGAGAATATTATTTTACAGTGCCATATATGCAAAGAGGAATTTAAATCATTCTCTGAAATCGAAGAGCATTATAAAACTCATAAGAAATACATCTGCGAACATTGTGGTACCGGTTTTACAAAAAAAATCATATCTAAATGATCATTCTGAGATACACACAACAGAAAAAACGTCATGTTTGTCCAATGTGTGGCAAGGCCTTTCGTCGGAGAACAGTTTTAGTAAAACATAAAAAAATACATACACATCCAAGGCAGTGTGTATGTGAAATATGTGGACTGCGTTTTAATGATAAAGGAACATTGAAAACACACATAAAGCTAAAACATACAAAAGAAAGAAATTTTTATTGTACTCTCTGTGGATTATGGTTTCCATTAAAATCTACTTTAGATAAACATATATATCGTCATACCGAGAATAGAGGCAAAGAATTTATTTGTTCCATTTGTCATATGGCTTATAAAGATAAGTCAAGTTTAAATCGCCATGCGATTGTCAAACACACTGAAAATGTTAAAAAACCTTCATGTTCTTTTTGTGGAAAACAGTACACTACTAACACAAATTTATTAAAACATATTAGAAA
Source organism: Rhamnusium bicolor (assembly GCA_029963845.1). Classification (NCBI taxonomy): domain Eukaryota; kingdom Metazoa; phylum Arthropoda; class Insecta; order Coleoptera; family Cerambycidae; genus Rhamnusium; species Rhamnusium bicolor. Next base: position 744,212 of record JANEYF010005149.1, read on the forward strand.
GCACCATAATTCTTTAGAAGTCAAGAAAGACCCTCTAAGTGATTAGTGTGTAGCTGAGTTTCTTTAATATTATGTAAGTGTTAAAAATTGTTAAATTATGATTTAGATTATAATATATTTTTCTTAAAATATATTTCCTTTTTTTGCTCTAAACTGTTGAGACGTCACTATACCAAAGTCATAGATTTTGCATCTGCCTTTTAGATATAGACTGCTATTTGACTATATAAGGATGGTCGAATGATATAGACATAACTTCCACTTAATTTTACATACAAGTTCTGAGATTATAGGTAAAGTGTATTTCACAAGATAATTCCGTTCGTATAGGGCATAGTAGCCATGTGGGTAAAGCGCTTATAGCTATTTACTCGGTACCGGATTTCGATGGGTCGAATCCATCCCTAGAGCAACAAATTTTATTTGTAATTTGCTTCGGATTAAGATGGGAGGAACTGTCGATACCCTAGATGGGGTTCGGGCTCCACAATAAACTGTAGGGCCTCATCTCTCTTCACTCAACACAAAATCCTAGGATTTTCTGGGAGTTACTGGTGACTTAAGAGGTGGTTAAGAAAACATGTAGTTTAAGAAAAATCGCTCGTACTCTGTGTGTCTTTGTCTATATAAAAGACTGTCTGTAACCAAAATGGCAAATATCAGTTTTGATTACAGACAATCTTTAATAAAGACAATGACAGATAAAGCCCGGGCAATTTTTCTTAAACTATACGAATGGGATTCTGTCATGAAATACACTATATAAAATATAAATTTTGAAATTAAATTGGTAGTTACATTTTTAAATATGGATATTAAAATTTTTGTTGAATATATGTGAGACTTATTTACACAAAAAACATAAATTATTGATATTTTTGCGATGCTTTTCTTAGTAAATTTACATTGTCTTTGATGGTTAGTCGAAATTCTTTATATGACATTTTTATATTAAATTTCATCTTCATTATCTACAAATAAATTAAAAAACTTAGTTCAAAGTCAAAAAAAAAGAAGGTTTTTCACCTGGACTAATTTTAGGGGTTTCAATTTTCGAAAAAAAAATTTTCCAAATTTTTTCGTTTTAAAAGGTCTGTGGACTTCAAAATTTTTTTTCATGACATAAATTCTTCTAAATTAATTAGCTTTAATTTATCTCTAAAAGTCCGATTTGCGCGTCTTTCAAGCAAAAAACTTACTCAAGGGTTTGAAACAAAATTTCCTCAATTGTGGTAATTGATAAAAAATTTTGAAGATATTAAAATTCGAAGAATTTGTACTTTTTGGCAAAAAAGGATTTTGCCAAAAAACCATTTGAAGTCGAAAATATGCATAAAAATCAAAAAATTGCGTGCTAAGATGATTTTTGGCCGAAACATCAATTTAAAACCTTCGGGCACTAAGAAAAAAAATCGCAGTTGCAACCGAGGGTATTTTAGGGACACTTTGAGGTTAAAAAGTTACCGGCGAATCCTGTTAATTCACTATATCCAAAGTTATACCAAATTGTCCAAATATCCTTAAATTCGCAAATTTTCAACTTTTTTTCAGCCAACATCATCGCTTCAAAAAAATTTTTTTATTAATCACCACTAATTGTGTCTTATAGAGAATATTTTGCAGTTTCCAAACCCTACCTCCATTTTCTGTACGATCATTAATTCCCGAGTAATCGATTGTCAAAGTTGAGATGGACTTTTTTGCTTTGATCAACGATAACTCCGCGACAAATCATCGTACGGAGCTCTTTCAGAGATCAAATTAAAGCTAATTAAATTGTCTAAAGAGCTTTATGGTCGCATGATGAAAAAAATTTTTTGAAGTCCACAGACCATTTTAAAGACGAGAAAAATTAGGAAAAATTTTTTTTGTTGATTTTCGGATAATTATGTGAAAAACCGCCCACGCAAAAAATTTTACAGTCCAGGTCTGAAAACTAGACACTTAAAGCTACAATTTCCCTTTTTTTATTTTCTGTACGACCATTTTTCGCCGAGTTATCTCTTGTTGAAAATCACCCTAAAAATTTGGAACTTTTTTTAATATCCTTTAATTTTTGTGACTAGTGTACTTCCATATATTATAGATACTGCTAAATGAATTTTTTCCTCAGCCAAATAGTTTTTAATTACACTTTTAGGGTCTCTCACACTGTTGTGCATTGAGAAATAATAAAATTAATTAAAGATTTAACCTTTTAATAGCTGGTATGGTGAATTTATAGTCATACATTACTCACATAAGTGGTATGGTGAGTCACATATGACCCATTCAAAGTTTAAACAGCTTGATAAGTATTTCATTTTTTTTTTCAGATATAATAGTTTGCACACAAATCTAAAAAAAAAAAAATCACAATTGTTTTGAAAAGTACTATTTATTTTTTGAATAATATACAAGAAAAAAAACATACGTTTATAAAATGCAAAGTTTTGATCATTATGTAAATAAAACACATTTAATAACTCTGAATTTTTATCTGTAATAAAAATTCTATCAGAGGAGTAATATGGTATGGTTGGGTCAGAATTGACCAGCAACGTCTATACAATCCAAATGGTAACTGAAAACTGAACGTCGAATATGCCATATAGAACAGTAATTTTTGTAGTGGCGGAATACATAGAAGTGCAATACAGTGCAACACCTACCCGCGGATAAATTACCCGAAAAATAATGCTGAGTCACCAGTGGCCCAAGCATACTAGTTGAGGGTTAATTATTTAAATCACATCCAGTTTCGATCAGATCACTAAACAGTCCTTCACCTATCCATGAAGTTTCTTTTCATGGACTCATTAATGTTTTTCAATATACCTCGAAAGCCCATTGTATGCATGAAAAATGTCATTATCATTTGCTTTAAAAACATTGTAATTATTTGGGGAATGAAAATAAAAAAGATTCCATATGAGAAGTTTCACATACCTCTCACCAGTACTCAATTTACCTTAGTCAGTATATGACTAGCAGGTCGGCCACTATCATTTGTCTGTTCCATAACCTATCGCATACTGAGGAGAACTAATAAGTTCAAAACCGGTCTATGTCTGGTTAGAAATTGACAAATGATATTGACTACCGATCATGATTTGAAGGTATAATCCAATGCAGGTCGGGGTATTTGCCCGCTGAGTAGTTGTTTCGTTCAAATCATATTTAATAACATTAGTTTAGTCCACCTGGGCTAGAGGTGCCGCTCTCGGTACTTGCTTCGCAAGTCGCTATCCGCCACAGAGACATCTATGATGTCGGTCGGATAATAGCATTTGGACCATATGAGAAGTTTCACATACCTCTCACCACTACTCAAATATATATGTTGTATCTTATCTTTTACTATTTTTTATTTATTGCAAATTTTATACCATTAGTATCTGCATGCTTATCAAGTTAGCCATGGATTAAAAACAATTATTAATTTGACATTTATACCTTACAGAATACTTTAATAAAATAAAAAACAAATATGTAATAATTATTGTTAACTGCTATTATACCTACTATACCGAATAAAATGTTACCTGTTGAAGCGTTCTTGTTATTTTTTTTAATTTTGACAACATATATCGCTTTAACAAAGTAAACATTTTTACAAATATCACACAAAGCCACACAATTTGCTTTTTAAATTTATTAAATAATTACTCTGTAAGGCGTAAGTGTCAAATTAATTATTTTTCATCCATGGCTAATCTGATAAGAATGCAGATGCTGGTAGTATAAAATTTGCAATAAATAAAAAACAGTAAATGATAAGATGCAACATATACATATATATGAAATCACAGAAAACACATATTTCAAAAATTGGTGTATGAATTTATAGTTTTAAAGAGAATTTTTTAAGTTGTGATATTTGTCTATGTACTTACCTAGAGTATATTTGGATTTTAATTTTTTTTTGTTTTCCTAATGTATAGAATGATTTCTATTTTTAAAAATAAATATTTTTTTATTAAATGCTGTTTTTATTTGCTACAAATATATCTTGTTTTACTAAAAAAAATGTTTCGAAATATTTTTCTTCTAAATTAACAATATGTTGATGATAAATAATAAATTTACTTGTCATAACTAACGAATATAATAAATAGTAAACATTAAAAAATAGTACCAATGTTTCTATATAATTGCTGTTAATAAATTGGGCCTTAAGGGCTGCTATCCAATAACATTAGTTACAAAAACATAGTATTTTTAGTGTTATTGGTTTACTTATTGAACAGAATTAAAAAATATAGTAATCACAAGTATGTACTATTATATCAGTAATAACTTGAATATCAGAGACAAATGTTTAGTTCATTATTCATTAATATTTTGTTGATTAAACAGTTTATTTGCCAGTAATATCTAATTTTGATCATGCTTTGTATATTTGTCCCAAATATACATTATCAGAAACCTATTTTTATTAACCGCTAATAGATTTGATTCTTGTCCCATTTTTAGCAAAATTTTTTATTAAAGAGCCATAAATATATATTTACTAGCAATAAACATTTTTCTGTGTGGAGATGGGCGATATTTCAGTCAGTGATTTTTTTCACTGCAATCACAGTCACCCACTGTGACTAAATTTCTACCAAAACAATTACTGAATTTTATACTTTCAAGGTGCATTGTATCGGTGTAGTACAAAATATTGTGCAGAATCATTGCCGCAGCCGTAAACCAATCGCAGTGCAGGTCGCAGACTTTAATGAAAAAATTTTATGCATTAATAAAAATTCCTTAATTTATACGGGAGGACTGTCCGGCATCGGATATTCCGAAGAAAAAATAATAATAATAATAATATAGGTATGGAGTTCGGGTTGGACAAAGCCGAGTGTGTCTTCGAAGGCACGCAATTCTTTTTTTTTTTAGTTTTATGCTGCAAGTATAAAACCACGAAAGCGAGGATAAGTTCAAATTAAAAAAACTCAAAATTATGATATCCAGTCAGTGTTTCGTCCCAGAAATAAACTTTTAGAACTCGATCACTTACTATTCTTGCCCACATATTCACCTTTGGAGGATGTTGTGTGGGCTGCCCAATTCCGACAACTCTGTACACAAAAGGTTGCGTTGTAGAAGAAAATAATATTTTTAACAAAATCTGGATTTGTCTTTTGTCAAAATCGTCTTCCACAGCTCATGCACAAAGTGCACATGACATTTTTCTCTCTATATATTCGTGCATAGGCAGTTTTTGTAAAATTAAAATTTAAATTATGACTTCAGACACCTGCGAATTTTCTTGGGCAACGAGCAAACATCTTGACTGATCGAAGAACGACCAGTACGTGGTACATTTTTGGATTGTCCCAAAATTTGCACTGAACTCTGCTAATCGTGTTGTGTGCAAAGTGGTGACTGATTAGGGTGTTTCATTAAATAATTAGCATATTATTATACTTTTGCATAGGTACAGGTTGTCATTAAGGCATCATCAGTATCTGTACTCTTTGCCTTTCACTTTATAGGATGTTTGTTTAGCATAAAGGTTTAAATAAAGAAACAATTGTACTTACAATTTAATTAAATAAATTAATTAGCTTTTGCATGTAAAACCAGTCATCAACCGCCGAGTATTACATTGGCACTGATGAGCGGCCGAGAATTATGTATGTATGTATCGTCGAAGCACGAATATCGTTTGCGTCCCTTGGCGACTACGTGCTTATATGACCTGTTTAGTTTACATTCTTGCTCTATGCAGTAATTTGTTCACTTCGAAAACACTCCAGTTACCGATCTGTTGTGTGTACGGTGAGAAAAAGATATTTTTCTATCTATTAGATATTTTCTGTTTAGTGTAGTGCATTTGTGGACATAAACAATGATGAGGCAGTAAGCGTCTTCAGAAAAAGTGATGTTCTGTGTGTTATATGTATAGTGTGGCATTAGACTGTCATACGTAAATCCAGTCCAATCATTAGTAAATCCGCTGTGACGAAACATGTGCCGTGGAAAAGATACCAAACGCTGACTGACGGAGACAATCAAAGGCGGTAAAACAGGGAGGAGCTGTTATGAGTAAAGGGTAAAATACTGTTTATTGTACTGCCTGCTTCTATTTTGCAGTTCCGTGTTATTTACGTTATGAGATATAAATTTTCAAGTCTAGTAATAAGAAATAAAACATTTTCGTAAATACATATTTCCCTAGTTTTTATTAACTGTGATCTTAATTATCCCAATATTTTTCTCACGTAATCAATAAAGCTGGAACTTTAGTATTAACTCCAGTGGCGTTACCGTAATGGTATGAAATAACTAACTGGTTAAAGACAATTAAACAGATTTACTTATCTCATTTGCACTGGGACACTGATCACAGGCAGTGTTCACAGTTGCAATAATCACGGCTCAAGCTTTGGCACACTCGGAAATAATTTTCTATACGTTGCTACTATGGCACTACTCCGCTGTGATTGCTCCGAAGTTGTGATTAGAGTCACAGGTTACAATCACTGTGATTCTGATCACAGTAGCAGTTCACAGTGATTGAAAAATCACCATCACTAATTTCTAGTACATTTTCTATAAAGTAGTAAATCAGTAGTTCATATGAGTTTAAATATATATAAATAATAATCTTAACTACATAGAAAACGGAAAAGAAGAGTGTGAATATGAAGCAGAAAATTTAAAAATTGAAAATGAAATAAGTAGATAACTACAATATGAAATTTTATATACATTTTACAATACGGAAGAATATGTTCATTGATATATAATAGACACTCATGCACTCACGCACATTCATTTTAATTGAAACGTTTATTTCTGAAAGGGTCTAAGTGATATTTACCTATTCCGAGAAAAACACAAAAAACATTCTACTATGGTTGAAACTGAAATTTCTGCTTCATTTCAATTTTTAGTATTTAGTTAGGTAAATTTTAGACAAATCCGCAATAGTTATATCATCTTACTTAGTTTTTTGACTGAAATTTAAAAAAAAAAATGTAACTTGGCTCCTTTCAGAAATAGACACATCTTTAAATTAAGAATGCATTTATTTTTTTTAATAATGAGATGTATGTGTTTGTTTTTTGGAATGCTTTATTCACAGTAAACAAAAAATAACCATATAAAGATATTAAAAAGTAATAATAACATGAATGGTACCAAGAGAAAAGAAAAAACAAAAACTTTTAATTTTTTATAATTTTTACTGTTTATTCATTCGGATCTACTCAATTTTAATTTTTTGGTCTTCCAAGTGTTGATAATCTCATAATAAAAATCTCTGTGTGGTTTGAGTACCCACTATACTAAACATTTTAGATAACTTATCTTCGACTCCAGAATGGCACCAGTGCAGATTTATTGGCCATTCCAAGTAATAGAGTTTTTTTGTTTGGACAAAGAAAACAGGAAGCTGGACTGTCGAAACTGTACATAAAGTGGTCGTGCTTTTTCTTAGGATGTATTTCATCAAAAACACTTGGTATATTATTATCATTCCCTCCATTACATTCATGTGCAAGTTTTAAAAACCACTAAACACAAATAAAATCAAAACACCTATCAAGGTCATTATTGTAACGGAGCTAAAAACATGCATGATTTTCACACCGTTAATTTCTGAAAATACTTAATTTGGTAAACTTGGGTTTTTTCTGCACTAAACAATTATTTATCTATAACTTAATCTATTGGTAAATAAGTTTAATCTTGCAGTGACAATACCAATAACTTTTTCTAGTGTGTTATTGGTTTCTAAAAGTTGTATTTAAAAAATGCCTCATAATTTTTGAATGTTAATACATTAAAATTTTTTAATGAAATAAATGCTATATCTATATGCTAATCTACACCTGGCAACACAGCAGTACTGTCTTCGGTTTACTGGCTGCATGTGTTTCAGTGCGAATCTAGTCTGATGTCATAGGACTAAAATTCAAATTAGTTTTTTTACCTCACTATTGTGCTAAAAAAAGTTCGAAAAAATTTAGTGAGTAGCAGTTTTTCAAATATTATCATATGATCAAATAAAAACAAATTATGGGAAATGCCTATTCTTAAAATTTTTGCACAACTTAAAAATTGGAACATTCAATATTCATAGTATATCGCGGGTGATCTGGTATCCTATTTTACATTTTTTTGTGGATTTAGAATTAAATATGGTTGTAGGATAGTTAGTTACTGCGTAGACATTATGTAAACTTTCCTGTGCACAAAATTACAAAAACAAAAAAAACTGTAAGAATTAATATTAATAATAGTACATGTTGCACTCGTTAAAATAAAAATTAAAAAAGTTCTTGAGCGAAATGAAGCTTTTCAATGGTCAATGTTTTGACAATTTTTCATAAGAAAGGACTTGTAGAGCAGCAGAAATGTTAGAACAGAGTTAGCAAGAAATTTGGATATTTTCAAAATACAAACTGTATTGTTTTAATGCATCCATTATCAATTTCTCAGATCACGTCAGACAATTAGCAAACTAATAAGATTGTAGATGTACCACTTTTTAAATAAAACAAAACAGAAATATGTACAAATTTTCATTTCAATTATTTTTAGTACAAAATTTAGAAATAAAATATCCTTTATATCAGTTCATTATAAATGGATGAGAAATAATTTGTTAACAAATAATCTCATTAAGACAACAAACATAATAAACATAAATATATAAAACTAAAATACTTTTTTGTGCTGCATATTCACCTTATTTTATAAAGGCTTGCTTATTTGTTAAAACCGAAATATCCCTAGAATTATTTAATATACTTGCATCAATGGAACTATCAGTAATATCACATTGTAATAATTTTCTGTTAACTTTACTTTTATTTAAATTCTGATTAATCCTTCCCTCATGCTTTGTAATACTTGGTTCCTTAATGTTAAGTTTTTTTAAATGAAGGTGGTAAAATTATTTCTTTTTCATTTGAGGTAATTTGCTTCTTAGATGGTTTGTAAACAACTTCAGGGAAACCTGCAAAATCTTCTTTGCTTGAAGGTTTCTGATTTTTAGTAGCTACAATTTTAGATAGTTCCCTTTGTGGAATATTTTGTTTCAATGTCATACTTGGACTATTTTTTATGTACAATGCAACAGGACTCACTATATTTTTCAAATGATTTGAACAGGATTTTGGAGGCGTTGGATGCATAACCTTTGATCGAACTGGCGTTTCAGGAACTTTAAAATTAGTAACTGGTGACGTAATCATGTTGAATTTGTTAATTTGCCGCTTCTCTGCTGATGCCGATTGAATTCTTACAGGTAATCTGTTTACTTTCTCTTTATTTTTTAAGAAGTTAACAGGATGATTTTGACTGAAAGAACCTGATATAATATTACATGGAGTGAATATAGGCTCCGGTTTAGATCCTTTTTTCACAGGGGTGTCCTCAATGATCGACTCCTCATCTGACATGGTATAATTTAATCCTATAAATTAAAAAAAAGTATGCAATACTGTTATACTTTTTTGCTATGTTTTAAAAATTCTAATAACCAAAACACCACTTGCTAACAGAAAATTGAAAATTATGATAAAACTTTTGTGTTGTCACAAACAACTCTTTTTACAATATTGTTTTGTATATTCTGTTGTACTTTTGTATTAACAAAGCATTTTGGCTATTTTAAAATAAGGCATTTTATATGATATAAACTGAATTGATTAAAAAAAAAAAAGATTAAATATGAGTACCTTATTTTCAATTAACATACGAATGTTTTAAAACTGTTATTCAAATTAAAAAAAGTAGTACGTAAACAAAAAATACGACTGAAATATTGTTGGGTTATTTTCAGTTTTAATTCAAGGGAAAAAAATAAATCACTACCTACAAGTAATAAATGTCCTCTACACTAAACAGAAATATTTTAAAATTGGTTTATCACACAGAGTTGCATTGCCGTGTAATAAAATTAAATCACCAGGCATACAGGGTGGGGGAATAGTGCGTTCGACTTCGATATGTCGAGTTCTATGATAGCTAAAAACTTGATTTAAAATCATAAATAAACTAGACAAAAAAGTCTATAAGCAGAAATTATTTTTGACTATATGGGGTGAGTCAAGACGATTCTACAGGGTCAATTAACATTTTTTTTAAACGGAATGCCATGTATATCAGAACATTTTTTGAAACGTCTCTGTGGCGTCCTTCCACTCCTGTATTATTATTAACTCTCTCCCAACCACTTGGATGTAATGATTTTTTTTGTTGAAATTATGCCATTTTCACATGCATATTAAAAAAAATCACTAGTCACAATTATCACTTTTAAGAAAAAATATGTTAATACCAGTTATGAGACATCTGTGTGATGACACTCAGCCATTTTCATTTCCTAAAAGTATACAGGGTAGCCAAAAATAATATTTAAATTTGCAACTATTTGAACTGAATTTTCTCATTTTTTTTCAAATGGAATTGTATATATGTGATGTAGGATTGAAAAACGAACATTTTTTTTACGTACATCCCTATGGCTATTTGTAACCATTTTTGATTTATTGAAAAATAACTGCAAAATTCAGCAATAAAAATTAAAAATATATATATTTTTTTGTAATTCAGATATTATTAAGATATTATGAAAAGTGCTCCACATGTTGCCCATTTTGATTGACACATTTCTATGCATCTTTGGAATGAGGTTTCTACTGTTCATAAAATTGCCGGAGTGATACTTCTAAAGACATTTATTATCCTTTCCCTCAAATTTTGGATTGTTGTTGATGTGATATTTCTATGGGCATCATGAAACATGCTTATTATAATACCTTCTCTTGAATTATTTGTAAAAACCCTCATTTTTCATTTTTATTGCTGAATTTTGCAGTTACTGTTCAATAAATTGAAAATGGGCACAAATAGCCATAGGAATGTACTTACGAAAAATGTTCGTTTTTCAATCCTACATCAAATCATTCAAAAATATACCATTCGAAAAAATTGAGAAAATTCAGTTCAAAAAGTCGTAAATTTAATAATGCTTTTTGGCCAACCTGTATACTTTTAGGAAGTGAAAATGGCTGAATGTCATCACACAGATGTCTCATAACTGATCTAACATATTTTTTCTTAAAATCGATAGTTGTAATTGTAGTGATATTTTTAATATACACATGTAAATGGTACAATATCAACACAAAAAATCATTACATCCCAGTGGTTGGGAGAAAAGTCAATAATAATACAGTAGTGAAAGGAGGCCACAAAGAGGTTTCAAAAAATGTTCTGATATACATGGCATTTCATTTTAAAAAAAAATTTTACCTAACCCTGTAGAATCGCCTTGGCTCATCCTGTATATTCGAAAACATTTTCCAGTTATAGATTTTTTTGTCTAGTTTACTTATGTTTTCAAAACAAGTTTCTAGCTATCATAGAACTTGAGATACCGAAGTCGGATGCACTATTGCCCCACCCTGTATAACGTCTAATTTCTATGGTGGTGGTGTTTTATTATTATAAAACATCAAACTAAAAATAATAGTATTGTAGCAGTGCCACTTACAGCTGTTGTGTGAATATAGGGGCATACCATAGTCATTTCATAACCTATCTTATAATAATTTACACATTTAATACCTAATCCATATTTCTCAACATAAATGTCTGTCGAAATTAAATTGTGTAATATTTGCTTATTTTTCACAGAGCACAAAAATGTCTTACAGTGAAATTAAATATGGATATATAATGCCTATGAAAGCAAAAACATTTTTTTGTAAAAAACAAGAAGTTTCTAAAAACTAAATGAATATAAACTTTTTACTTTCATTTATTTTCAAATGACTTTTCACATATTAGCAGACGGTCTACGAAGTATTTGTACCATTATTTCGTGGTCAAGAGTATATCTACTTAAGCATATATTAATTACAAGATGCTTAAGGCAAGAAAAATAGAGTAAAAATGTACCTTGACTAAGCAGTCTGTTCATTTCCTCGATGGTATCATTAAGTTGCAAAGAATCATTGTTTGAAATTGGGTCATGAAACTGAGTCGTGTCTATTTCTGGAATAGTAATGGGTGAATAACTTAAAGATTGTTTTTCTTCTACTTTGAAATGAATTTGCTGTTGCTGTTGTTCCTCAGCACTTTCAGCATAATCATCTGAAGTATTATCATTCTTTAAAACAGACTTATGAAACTGATTCACAGCTATTTCTGGAATTATAACTGGTGAGGTGATTAAGGATTCTTTTCCTTCTACTGTGGAGCAAATTTGTGAAGCCTCTAAAAAATGTTGTGTATTTTCATGATTCTGCTGCATTTCTTCAGAAATTTCAGCATAATTATCTAAAGTATTATCGATATGGAGGGAATCGTTCTTTGAAATAGAGTTATGTAAAGAGTTTTGAAACTCAGTCACGACTATATTTGTAACTGTAATTGGTGGGGTGATTAAGATTTCTTTTTCTTCTACTGTAGAACAAATTTGTGGAACTCTACTGTATTTGGCAAAATTGGTCCTGTTTTCATGCTGTACTTCAGAAATTTCAACGTTATCGAAAGTGTCATTCATTTCGAGAGAATCATTCATCGAAATAGAGTCATCAAACTGTGTAATGACTATTTTTGGAATTGTAATTGGTAAGGTATTTGAAGATTCTTTTCCCTCAATTGTGGGATATATCTGAGGAACTCTATTGCCTATGAAAAAATGTTGTTTTTATGATATCTTTCTGTACTACCTAATATCTTATAATAATGATATAATTATAAGTTTTTTAGTATCTAATATCTTATTAAATAAACTCTTGGGCAATTATAGCAAAGATTTATCAGCAATGGTAGTAGATAGGAATAGTCCATTTCATTGGTGTATCATGCAAATTGTCATTACGTCCATATGATTATTCTGTATATTCAATAGCAGATCCACTCATATGCATATGGATGTGAGAAATGCACGTTTGGACTCATAGGCCCGTTTTAGATTCAACTGACGGTCAGCGCTGCCGATCTACGTCCATAATCTTAAGGAAATCTAGCTATCAGCTAAGCCCGAGCGTGCCGTTATTGGTCAGTAAGAATTACGAGCCCAAAGATTCATTTCACATGTACGCTGATAATCAGTTCTCACCTACACACAGTGTCGTACGATTTATCTGTATATGTATGCAATATGTAATAGAAATCGGCTCTGATGAAAGACCCAGAGCATGTATCTTGATCAGAAATAACATTAATCATTTTGTACTTACAGGTTACTGCACCCAGGACGTTGTAGCCGTCCAGGTATCGATCTCGGAGGCAGGAAGCAAGACGGAAATAATCGTCTGCTCAGCCTACTTCCGGGTGATAGATTTGCAGACCAACTTCCTCCAGCTGCAGTGCGGGATTTAATCGCCTACAGCAAAAGGAACAATATCCACCTGGTTATTGGATGTGACGCGAATTCCCACCATACAGCGTGGGGAAGCAGGAACATTAACCAAAGAGGTGAGTCACTTTTTGAATATTTATTAGGTGAAGTACTAACTGTAAATAACATTGGTTCCGAACCAACCTTTGTCACCAGAAATAGGAAGGAGATATTAGATATCACAAGCAGCTCAAACTACTTGAGCAACAAGATATCCGATTGGAAAGTATCTTCTGAACCTTCGTGTTCAGATCATAAACATATTCTATTCAATATACAAGTTAGTCCAAGACCTATGGTGACATATCGGGATCCGAAGTGCACGGACTGGGAAGGGTACAAACATGCCCTCCAGTCTCGCCTTCAATCCGCTATCACCACAATCAGGAATCGTGATGAGACTGAAATTGCGGCGGAACAGATCCGCAACGCAAATGTCTCAGCATATAACAAAAACTGTCCACTGAAGACAGAAAAGGGCAACACGTCTTAGTGGAACAAAAATTTGGATAAAATGAGAAAAGTTCGACGCCTCTTTAATCGAGCTAAAGCTTCGGGCGACTGGGACCAATATAGATCTGCTCTAACGGACTATAACAAAGAAATAAGGAAAACAAAAAGGGGATCTTGGAGGAAATTCTGTGAGAGTATAACTGACCTATCTCGCAGTACTAGAATCCACAAGATTCTTTCCAGAGAGCCGACGAGGGAATTCGGTTCGTTAAGGCGACCGGATGGCTCATATACGAACTCTGGAAAGGAAACCCTACAGCTCCTAGCACTAAACCACTTCCCAGGGTGCTTGAATGCGAATGACCAACAGCCGTCACCATCAGAAGACCGATTAAAACGACCTGATAAAAATGATTGGCTGACCGCTAAAAAGGTGATCACAATACCGGCAATTGAGTGGGCCATCAGATCATTCCAACCATTCAAATCGCCAAGAGAGAACGGAGTTTTTCCAGCTCTACTACAAAATGGACTGCAAATATTGCTCCCATTCCTCATTAAACTATTCAGAGCTAGTCTGGTATGGAACTATATCCCATACAGTTGGTTGGCGGTTAAGGGGCCTAGTCGGGAAAAAGCTTCGGATAGCTGTGTCACTCTCTAAAAAGTTTTTATACATACGCCGCTAATTAATTTTGCTCTTGACTATACCTTCACTGGACGTTTTATTCACCAACTTCATTGAAGTACGATTCCCGATAGAGGTAACACTTCCTTGCTCCATTTGTAGTTACAAAGATACTTATTTAGAAAATTCATTTTAACCAAATAGTACGGAATAAAAGTTTGAAACTTGCTAAGCATAATTATGAAGATTCATTCTAGAAGACATGTATGAATTTTACCTCGAATTTTACCAATTGATATCATATTTCAGGAGCGAATCATGTTCAAATTTCAGTTATATTTACAGTATAAATTTTCCCTACATAAAGTGAAAATTAATTAAAATAGATATACATGTACCCTCTAGTACACTTTCAACTACTGATCCTCCAAATTTGGTGTAATTTGACCAAACCGTATGGAAGAAATAAATTTTGAAAAATTACCTTACAAACACTGGTTTGATTAGCCCTCTTAAGGTAGTATATATACCAAAAATGGGTAGGAAAGAACCAAGCCCTAAATCGCTTAGATCAATTAGCCTGACATCTTTTTGTTGAAAGGCCTGGAGAAAGTGCTGGACGGATATATTAGGGGGAACATCCTGATTCATCACCCCCTCAATATCCATCAGTACGCCTATCAGACAGGAAAATCAACAGAACTAGCATTCAATAACCTAGTCGAGAAGATCACCCAATCCCTTCAAATGAAGGAAATTGTGGTGGGAGCCTTTCTCGACATTGAGGGAGCACTGCCCGATTCCTTATATGCAGTAGTGGCTGCCAGAGGAATTGAGACTACTATAGGCGACTGGATTCGTGCTATGTTATCAAACAAAACCATAACAACGTCTCTACAGGGAGAAACAGTTAGGTTTAGAGCCACGAGAGGATGCCCGCAGGGTGGGGTTCTCTCCCCCCTTTTGTGGTCACTTCTTGTGGACGACCTACTGGCTATTCTCACACTGTGGGGGGTTGAGGTTCTAGCATATGCAGATGATCTAGTCATACTAGTCAGAGGAAACTCTGAAGGAGTAATATCAAATACCCTTCAAGAGACATGGATGCAGTGAGTAACTGGTGTGACAAGGAACAGATGTCTGTAAACCCTCAAAAAACAGTAATAGTACCATTCACCCGGAAAGGAAGCTGGAGGACTTAAGACCTCCTACCTTAATGGGTGAAACTATTCCATTTGCGAAGGTGAAATATCTAGGAATCACTCTGGATAGATGACTTAATTGGAACTCCCATCTGGAAAAGGTAATCCACAAAGCAAAGCCGTCGTATTTGTGGCAAATACTGAGGCATGGGTCCTCAACAAATTTACTGGATCTATATCACGGTCATCAAACCAATGATAACATATGGATTCATTGTTTGGTGGACGAAAGGATCACAACGGACGGCCAAATCCAAACTCTCTGGACTGCAGAGATTAGCATGCATGACCGTAACGGGAGCAATTAGCACCACACCGTCAGCTGCAATGGAAATCCTCCTGGATTTACCCGCTTTCATATATATCTGGAGAGAGAGGCCAGGTGGGCAACCTACATACTGCAACAAGCGGCCATTAATATGCCGCAGACTAGTATCATGGAGCGGAACAAGTTGCTGGAAGACATAGAGAATCACAGCATGTAACTCAGCACAGCGGTGTAACTCCAAAACGGTATGGAATTGTCAGAAAGCTCTAAATCATTTGAGCAAAAACAACAAAGTGACTCTGGTCTGGATACCCAGCCACTCTGGAATGGAAGGTAACGAAATAGCGGACTCCTTAGCCAGAGAAGGAGCGGGATCACGAATCATCGGACCAGAACCAATACTTGGCATATCCTTAAGTACTGCCGGGCACTGCCGACTAAATTATCATCTGCATAAACTCGGTCTAGCGGAAAACGCCGAGTGCCGTCTATGCCTGGAGGATGATGAGAAGGCAGACCACATCTTATGCACCTGTCCTGCTGTGGAGAGGATCCGATTTTCAATATTTGGCAAAGGGCAACTGCTGCCAGAGGATCTGGACACATTCTCACCAAATAAAGTTATCAGTTTCATTAAGAAACTGAACTTATTGGGTGAAATATAATTAGGCGTGAGCTACAATAGGTCTGCTGATGGCCGCAGTGGAGGGTCTACTGAGACCCACTCACAACAAACCTAACCTAACCTATCTGTATATGTATGGTGTTTAAAGATTAAATAAACGGCAACAGCTCATACTGCGTTTCAGTGTGAATACATTTTTGCAATGATGACCCGTAACATGTGAAATTTATAAAACACTTGTGCTTATCATTAGAGTTGACCGCCAGCATAGACCATCAGCGCTGACTGGCCGTTGCATCTGAATTGGTAAAGCGAAATATAGACTAGAATAATAAAAAATCATTACCTGCATTCATTTTTCGCACTTATTATTATACAGTGTATATCAAAGAATCCGCATTATAGAGGAATTTATCTGACACAAAAAAACCTATATTTTTACCTGTTTAAATGATATGAATAGTAATATTTGAAAATAAACGGAATTTATCGTCTTTTATTTTAGACTTCACAATGTCGATTTTTTTAAAGATAAATCATCGTTTTGGGAAAAATATTAACGTTAATTATGTCACTAGAAACAGTGAAAAGAGGATAGAAATAGTTATTTATGTAACAAGACCAGAAAGTGATTCTTTGCTGGGCGAGCTGGCAGTTTTCGGGGCGAGTGCAACGCAGCGTGTACCAAAAGTGACATAAGGGTTCAGAAAAGACTTTTCCGATCCCTTATGCCACTTTACTGGGCTAGACCAGCAAATATTTATTTTATCAAAAAATTTACCGAAAACAATTAACTTTTTAGATGGCTGCCGAAAAAAATATTTTTTATAGTGCAAGTGTGGGAACTAGGAAGTATTGAATTTTTTCCCCTATGACTAGAGATCGGGAAATGGCGATAAATGATGTAAATTCCAGGGTAAATGTTAGGTGATGTCACCCTGTAAATGTTCATGTACAATATCTTACCTTGTGATTATTTTGGAAAGTTTTGTAACATCCTAAGTTAATACAAAGAGGTAGTGTGGTCGGCTAATTTCATTTTTAGCATTTTTAACCGATTTTTAGCAGGAAAAAAATCCGGACAAAAACGGAAAAAAAAATGAATATACCACTATATTGGTCTTGGTCTGGCTTTTAATTTGATATTATCAAATATGTATATCAAAGATTAATCTTTGTGTATATATAAAAGGAATGTTTTGTTGCATTTATTAAGCTCAGAAGATATTTAATAAAATAAAGGTACAATTTTTAATTCTTTATTGGTTTATCTCCAAAACTATCACGCCCAAATGAAGGTAGACTCTATGCAATCATACATTGAAAAAAATACATTGTCGAAGTAAACATTCTAGCTAATTCTATTTGTGCAAGACAGCGCGGTAAAATCTACAGCCCTACAACATGGAACAAAGGTCTTAAATCAAAGATTTACAACATTACAACCACAAAATGTTAATGATATACTTCCATTATACGGACAAAGGACAAAAATTAGAGCGGAGAAGTGTGTGCATCTTCAGGTTTTGAAACAAAGTCCTTTGGATGATTGCCATCCATTTTATGATATCTCCCCCTTACTAAATTTTATTTAATTCTATTTTTCGTTATATTAATAATTAATGAACGTTTTATTTATTATTTATGTAAGCAGGTTTTTAATTTTGGCTTGCAATGCAACGCGATAAAATTAACCATATAATAAATTAATATTTATTAAGTTTTTGTGTTTCCCTGTAAATAATTTGGGATTACGTGGATTGCTTGTGAAGCTGACAATATGAATGCAGGCAACACATGATATGTTGTATTGATATAATTCAAGTATACTCGCTTGTAGGGTTTTCATTACTACTCAAAACTTGACAAATTCGATCAGATTTTGACATAATTTCAACACAAAACAATATTTACAAGTAATAATCAGTAGGTTATGTCTTTATGTCAAATACTGGCAGTTAACGGTAATTTTGGCAAAAAATAATAATTCTTAGCTGGTTAATTTATTTTTTCTTAGCCATATTTTTAGCACAAAATGAATTTTTCGCATTGGAAAAAAATCCGACACATCACAACAGAGGTAAAGAATTGTATTGGTGAATGTAACACCACAAGAATAACTAATATTCTTGTGGTAACACTAATGCATATATGCATTTTAAACTAGTAATCACAAAATTAAAAGTATATTACTAATAATATTAATGCACGCACTTAAACATTTGTCATTCAGTTTTTATTTAATACTGTCATATGTTTGATAAATATTTTTTTTCTTAGTGTTGTTTCCCATGGCACCTGAACATTGCTGTACTGCTCACTAATACACTTTTGCAAAAATCGAACACATTTTAAAAAAGTTAAACCTACATTGTCTTTAATTTCGCATTGTTGACATATTATGTACATGTTATTCACATAGACGTTTTGTAAGTATGAAGTTTTTAGAATGTATTCCAAGTACTTTGAAGTCTGGTGTATTTATTTTCAACATGGAGCAGTGGGCGTAAACACGCGATCCGCCTATATCTATCTATGAATTGCTATTAGACACTCGACAATAACCCGTCGGACAGTAATTATTACTTCCTCACCCCTCAAAGTGAGGGAAGGTATGTATTCGTGAAAAAAATTTTGAAAATTTTTATTGCATTTCTGGACGAATCTCGACGAATTATGACGATACACAAAATTTCAGACAGAAAAAAATTTCTGTCTGTGTGGTTCGCGATAGCAGCTATAGTTTTTGAGATAAAGCTTTCAAATTTGGTACACACATTCTAGAGGTCAAGGAAAAGATCGAGTTCGCTGATGAGCAAAATCGGTTCCCTGGAACGGGGTCTACCGAGCCCCAACATTTCTATTTCTAACTTACCTATTATAATATTGTGTTCAAATGTTTAGATAAAGCTATAAATTAAAATTTAACATTTTGGCAACACCATAAAATTAGAATTTTGATTGACACTTCTTAAAATTTGAAATGTCTAAAGAAAAACATTAGTGACATTCCACCAATGTGACTTTTTTGAAACGTCAAAAATTACTTTTATTACAAACTCCACCACACATCGAGTTTTACTACGGTGAGGAAGTTCTGATCCCCAAGTAATTGGCAGGGGTTTTTTTATGGCTGCAAGCCGTCCACTTACCTAATAGAAACCTTTAATTTTTTGTTCCCATTTTTATATCAAAGAAAACAGATTTATTGCATAATATGTATGAATATTTTATCATTTCATATTGTTTGGGAATGTTTCATTAGGTGTTTACATTATAATATTATATATATACGTAAAAGTCGTCTCTGGAATTTTCGCTACCTCCCGATCTCTACTTATGATACAGACTTTTTGGTATACACTACATTATAATTCACACGATGTCTGTAAATGTTGGTCGTTTTGTGATTCATTGTCAAGGTCCTTTTGATTAAAAAAAAAAAATTGAAAAGGATAACCCTGTAAACAATTTGTAAAAATTGTTTTAGGTTAATAAACACTATTTTACTACTACTACTACTACCTACTGGAAATATATTTTAACCCAAATTAGATTGAACTCCTAAATTTTTAATTGCTAATTTTTTTATCATTGAGATAATAAAAACATAACACTCCTCAATCCAGGGGTACACTATTGTAGTTACTAGAGTGTTTCAAATTTAAATTCCCATATTGATATATATCTCGGTTAATCTATATCTCAACATATATATCTTGGTTATCTGAAGTTAAATTTATACAGTTGCCTTTAACAAGTATTTTTCATTTTGGATTCTAATTTACAAAAAATACAAATGATGACACTCAGTACACTTCATCCCTAATTTTAATCATAATTTTTATTCCCTTTGAAAATTGTATTTTTTCATCTTTATGCCATTTTTGGTGCTTTATTTGTATAACATAAAGTTCTGTGCCAAGAGTAAAAAAATTAAGAATGCAGGAAAAATAGATTAAAAACATACCTTGTTTTAGTAATCTGTTCATTTCCTCTAAGGTATCATTAAATGGGGGAGTCAATTTTCGAGCTAGAGTCGTCAAACTGTGTCAAGTCTATTACTGGAATTATAATTGGTGAGGTGCTTAAAGATTCTTTCTCTTCTATTATGGGATTAATGTGTGGAATGATAATACCTACAAAACACAATTGAAATGTTTAAGGCATTTTAAATGTTTAAAATGTTTAAGGCATCTAGAATGAGTGTACGTACATGTGGAAAGTTATTACCTCAGTTCTAGTGTATACAGTGCAAATTAAATATTGAGTGATATCAAAATATAGATAGGATCATCAACAATTTGCTCATTATTGTTCTGCAATATCAATCAGGGAAAGTGATATTAAATAATATTAAAGAATAAATCCATATATTTATATGAAGTAATGGAAAAAGATACTTCTTATCACTTATAATAATACAAGTTGTAAAAAAAAACCGGGACAATAATATACAAAATAAAAAGTAGGTCCCCAAGTAACAATTTTAGTTTTAAAATGCTCTATATGATAACCCAAAACTTATTTCTAAGACTACTTATAAACGTAAATAGTCTGAAAGAATTCCAGAACACTGATTTAAAACCCTTATAAGAGTACAGGGGCCCACCTGGAGAAGGGCTTACATTTTTAAAACTACTATTAAAACTTTCAAGTTTTAAGATACATTTACAACCAATTCGCTACAGGCACAATTTATTAACGGATTGTGAATTGTGCCGAGATAAAATTTAGGTCATTTATAATGAGTTAGAAGCTGCCATCTGTTGAGATTTTTTAATATTACGTATGTGCAAATTCAGTTTGATTAAATAATTACAATTATTTAACAGAACTTCTAAAAAATATCATATTTTCTAATACTAAAAGATCTAATCTTCTAATTTCAAATCACAAACCGACTTTAAATATAAACAATAAATTTGTGTCGTAGTACGCATGCGCAATTTGAAATTCGTGCCGCAATTGAATTGAGCATTTGTGATATGCAAGCATCCAATTCAAACCTAAAGTGCAATTCAAGGTCGTGCCGACTTAAAATTTTATAGTAACACATTTAACCAGATATGCTTAAAACCCAATACAATCCATCAGCAGAATGTGCCTGTACCAAATTGGTTGTAAATGTACCCTTAATGAATTGTTCAAATCTTTACTAGTAGATTATCTGAAGAGTATTATAAAACCATACTTGGTTTAGGATAAGTACCATATTAAAATATAAAAAGCACACACAAATGCTTTGAGCGGACGTTTTCTATTTAATGAAGTAAACATAAACACAAATATAGTGTTACGCTCACTTAATTCACGCACAATATTTTATATGGGTCTCATGCATATGGCGACAACTGAACATATGGCAACAACTGAAAATGATTCAGCTTATAGATGGACTACTTATAATGAAGTACTGGGACTCCTCCTAGTGGGCTAAAATTTTCAACGACGCTAAGTTTACTGTAAAACGTGGCTAGATAGTTCCCTAAAATTCGTGCGCTCCCTCAAAACACAAATTTTTAAAAATATATGGATAATTTTTTTCTCGGTGGCTTAAAAATAAATAAATCAGTAGCATCCGTCCATTATATGGTTCAATGTCATCAAATTGTTTTTGGAAAACATTTCTATTAGATACAAATTACATTTTTTTGTTCAATCTGGAACATTCTCAATATGACTAACTGATATACATCTCTTGCTATGAGAAACAATGGCGTCAGTTCATATAAACCCTATTAGTTTTGAACATTTCTACTTCAAATAGAATTTTTCACAAAATTTATGTAAACAAGTGGAATTATTTATAGGGGACATTAACATAAATACTAATAATAAAGACGGCAACAATGTTAACTTATAATATTTATCAATTTTGTATTTCTATTGTTTTGAATTCACTATAAATGGGCTCACTGGCATAACTCCATACTCTAATTCCTGTCTGCATCACATTTTTATTAGGAATAAATTAAAGCCAAACCTGTTAAAACATGCTTCATTTATTTTAAATTCTGATGTAACTGATTATTATCCAGTTATGATAAATTTCTCCTGTGATGATGGAATTAGGTTAGGTTAGGTTAGGTTTGTTGTGAGTGGGTCTCAGTAGACCCTCCACTGCGGCCATCAGCAGGCCTATTGTGGCTCACGCCTAATTATATTTCACCCAGTAAGTTCAGTCTCTTAATGAAACTGATAACTTTATTGGGTGAGAATGTGTCCAGATCCTCTGGCAGCAGTTGCCCTTTGCCAAATATTGAGAATCGGATCCTCTCCACAGCGGGACAGGTGCATAAGATGTGGTCTGCCTTCTCATCATCCTCCAGGCATAGACGGCACTCGGCGTTTTCCGCTAGGCCGAGTTTATGCAGATGATAGTTTAGTCGACAGTGCCCGGTATATAGGCCTGTTAGAGTTTTCAGGTGTATCCTGTTTAACTCTAAAAGTTTCTTAGTTCTCGATTTCAAAGGGTATTTTATGAACGCCTTCGAATGAACTAATCCTGGTAACTCTTGCCAATACTGGAGAGTTTGCCTTTCAGCCCAGGTTGAGATAGCCATCTTGGCCGTACTTGAAGATATGCCAAGTATTGGTTCTGGTCCGATGAATCGTGATCCCGCTCCTTCTCTGGCTAAGGAGTCCGCTATTTCGTTACCTTCCATACCAGAGTGGCCGGGTATCCAGACCAGAGTCACTTTGTTGTTCTTGCCCAAATGATTTAGAGCTTTCTGACAGTTCCATACCGTTTTGGAGTTACACCGGTAGGAGCCAAGAGCTTTTATAGCTGCTTGGCTATCTGAAAATTTTTATTGATCTGCGTGTAAGATGCATATATTCCAGCCTTCGTACACACAGTTCAATGGCATGAACCTCAGCCTGAAAAACAGTTGCATGAGTACCTAGGTTTGAGACTATCCTCACCCTTGGTATGTAGCTGTGTACTCCGGCTCCTGTTCCCTCGGGAGTTTTGGAGCCGTCTGTAAACCAACAACTGTCTGCCTTCAGTAGGTCGGCTTTATTCCGATCCCACTCATCTCTTTCTGGAGAAAGGATGTTGAAGGTCAGCTCGTAGTTGGTCATAGTAGGCATAGTATCCGAGGGCATTCCCAGGATGCTGTGATTCTCTATGTCATCCAACAACCTGTTCCACTCCATGATACTAGTCTGCGGCATATTAATGGCCGCTTGTTGCAATCTGTAGGTTGCCCACCTGGCCTCTCTCTCCAGATATATATGAAGAGGAGGTAAATCCAGGAGGATTTCCATTGCAGCTGACGGTGTGGTGCTAATTGCTCCCGTTACGGTCATGCATGCTAATCTCTGCAGTCAGAGAGTTTGGATTTGGCCGTCCGTTGTAATCCTTTCGGCCACCAAACAATGGATCCATATGTTATCATTGGTCTGATGACCGTGATATAGATCCAGTAAATTTGTTGGGGACCCATGCCCCAGGATTTGCCACAAATACGACGGCATGTCCATAGGGACAGCTTTGCTTTGTGGATTACCTTTTCCAGATGGGAGTTCCAATTGAGGATGATGGAATTCACGAGGATATTAAATTATAACAAATCAGAAAATCAATTTGGATTTACCAATGGATTATGCACAACTGATACCTTATATTAACTCACAAAAATGTAACTAATAACCTTGATTCTAACAACAAATGCATAGCTGTGTTCCTGGATCTCGCAAAGGCATTTCACAATGTCACAAGACTCTCTTTTGAATGTTCTTAACATTTATGGAATTCGGAGAACTGTGTTGAGAGTTGTCTCAGGGACAGGAAACAAATAGTAAAGATTAGAGACACATATAGGTATTCATTGAACGTAAAAATAGGAGTGCCCCATGGTACTGTATTAGGGCTTATTATTCATTTCATATATAAACTCTTCAGCAAATATTAATGTAGAAAATGGTAATGGTAATTTCCTACGCTGATGAAACAACAATAGAGGGAAAACGTGGCAGGAAATAAGAGACTCAGAGCAGGTAGTGGCAAGACAAAAAACTGGTTAGGCTCATATAAATTAACACTAAACATCAATAAAACTAATTACATAGCCTTCTTATTAACTGCAGCAAACCGCCCTGATTTTAATATATATATTGAAAGTATGGATATAGTACCATGTAAAGTACCAAGTATCTAGGAGTAATTATTGACCAAAATCTTATAAATGGGACCAACATGTTTAAAGATTCAGCAACAACATTCACAAATTAATATATAAATTTTATACTCTAAGAGAGATACTTGGGAAAACACTTTTAATCGGTGTTTACAAGGTGCTAGTTGAGCCTTTAATAAGATATGGAATAGTTGTATGGGGTGGACATTACAGGAATTTCTTGAAGCAATTAAATGTCATACAGAACTACAGTTTAAAAATTATTTCTTAAAAAAAATTAAATATATCCCACTCGATTGCTACATTCTGATGTAATTCTAGATGTTTGTTCTTTATATATCTTAAACACATGCACTTTTGTACAGAAAAATAAAAACCTAAGAAACTATGTAAATCATTCTTATGCTACCAGGAATAAAATAAACGAGCACTTAGCAATACCTTTTATTAATTCCAATATTAACTTGATTCTTAAATTATCTTGCACCAAAAATTTATAATATCCTTCCAACTAAAATAAAATCTATGTCAAATCTAAAAAAATTTAATCGTAGCTGTATGACATACGTTTCACAGAATTATCAGAGTTTCATGAAGAAGCTTTCAAATATACAATGTGGAACAGCCAAATGGAATAAATTCAGTATCTTAATTATTGTGCATATTTATAAATAAATCCCAAGACACCTTGATTTTGGATTCGAAAATGTCATCCTGCAACGTAAAAATTTCATCTCCTTCGAGTGGCAGTTGCAACCCCTAAATTTTTAAATGGGGAGTAGCTGCTTATGATGCCTCAATTGAAAGGTCTTTTCATTGTCTATTCGAAAATGCTATGGTTTTAATATTTATTGTAAAAAAATAAATTCATCTGCTTGAAGAAATTCGCTACAGCAAACTAAAAAAAAAAAAAAAACAATTTATTTTAACACAGATGTTCAAAATGAGTTCCTTGAACATCTTGGCAGCATCCTAATCTTAAATAAAAATGTCTTGTAACGTTTTCCAACATCTGAGGCGTGACCGACCTTACCGCAACCGTTAAGTCAGCTATATCACTTGGATTAGTTTTGTATACCATACTTTTTACATATCCCCATAGAAAGAAATCTAAGGGTGTAAGATAAGGAGAACGTGCTGGCCATTCTAGTGATCCTCGCCTCCTTAACCACCGATTTGGAAATGTTACGTCGATGTATTGTCGGACATTGATTTGGTAATGTGGTGGTGCTCCATCCTGCCAGAGCCATATCACGGCTGGAACTTGTGGGTTTGCTTGAGCAGGATATGTTTGCCAAAGTTGGTACAACATTATTTTGGAGCAGAGCTAAATCATTATCTCCAGTCAAATTGCCATCAATGACATGGTCTCCAATTATCCCTGCCCAAATATTAACCTTTTCAGGATTTTGCGTATTCTCTCTCATTCATTGAGGATTTTCATTAGCCCAGTAGCGACAGTTTTGACAATTAACATGGCCGTGAAGAGTAAAAGTGGACTCGTCAGAAAACAAAATATTTTCTAGTTGGATAACATTATTATCTAACCTTTGCATCGTGTTCAGAAAAATACGTTCTCTATCAAAATCGTCCTCACTAAGCTGAGTTAGGGTCAGTTTATAGGGATGCATTTTATTCTTTTAATAGGCGAATAGTCGAAGAATGGGGAAACATTTAATGCTGAAGCTGCTTGTCAACTTGAACTATGTGGGTTTTCTTCAAACTCAAGTAGTATATCTAATTTGGAATTTTTACTCATTGCATTGTTTTTTTTTATCTGCCGTACATGTCCATTTTCACGAAATTGCTTTTCAATTTTGCTAATTGTACCTTGGGATATAGGTGGCAAATCAGGACATTTTTCTTGAAATAGGCGAGCAACTTCGGCCTGTGATCGCATTCTATCTCTGTAACTAACCATCTGTATAATTGTTATTTTATGCATTTGTTAAATAAACCATGTTTAGGAATTGCAGTTAGCAAAACTCAAACAATAGGCAAAACACTGACAACTATTTATTGCTGTCAATCAAATAGCAATTATCTAAGGTGTTTTTAATAAAACTGGCTATGCCAGCTATGAAGAATTTTGATAAGTTTTTGTCTTCTTTTTAGTTGATAATGTTGAAAAAGAACACAAATTGTTTTGCTAGCCTGCAAGAACAAAAAGCGCTGTAAGTTTTTATGTTTTTCGTTTGTTGTAGCGAATTTCGTCAAGCAGACCGTTAATTTTTGCAATAAATATTAAAACTATAGCATTATTGAATAGAGAATGAAAAGACCTTTCAAATGAAGTGTCATAAACCCCTACTTCTCATTTAAAAATTTAGGGGTTACAACTGCCACTTGAAGGAGGTTAAATTTAGGGATGAAATTTTTATGTTGCAGGATGTCAATTTCGATTCCAAAATCGACATGTCTCGTGAATTTTTATAAATATGCACAATCATTGAGATACTGAATTTATTCCATTTGGCTGTTCCACTCTGTATGTGTATATATGTGCGTCTACTGTAAAAAATATATATATTTAAATTAGTTTTAGTTTAGTATAAGTTAAATAATAACGGATAAAAATTACTGCTAAATAGTATATGTGTTTTTTGTAAATATATGCAAGTACATGTTTTAATTTTAATCTTCATTTCTAATTATATAGGTATTTGTCTTTTATTAATATTAAGGCATATACCTATGCACATACAGATGTTTAGTCACCTAGGTGCACATAAACAATTTGTGTAGTTTTATATTCATACTCTACAGTTAAAAAATGGATATGTACCTACTAAACTCTTAAGGTGCTTAATAAATTAGAATTTTACTAATATGTTATTATAATTATAAAATTTTATCACCTAAGGATTAACGATTATTGGAATAATTAATAATAATAAAAAAATATATTTAACTACATACCCTCATGAGTATTTTTATCTTCACATAGGCTTTGTACTAATGTATGCCTATTTTTACACCTCAAATCTTCATGTAACTTGTCTTCACTATCTGAATACTCTAGTTCATCTGTGACTACTCTTTCATCGTCTGATAATAAAACTGAATTTTCAACTAAAGATTGTTGAAAATTTGCTATATTATATGTTGTGTTACATTCTGTCACACCTTTAAGAAAGTTGAAACAAGAATCCTCGACATTATTTCTGTTATCTACTAAAGATAAATATGGACTTTTTAAATTTTCAGACTCATTTTTGAACTGTACATCAGTTGATACGGATGCTTTTGTATTTTCAAATGCTGATGTACATGATAGGTCTATTGGATGCTCGTTTATAACTTTTGAAATTTTCTCCAGAAAACCTGAATTTATTTCACTTCTTAAACTCTCATTTGGCGTATAATACTCTGTGGATGTTTCTGATACATTTACCTTATTAGCTACATCTTGGCACAAATTAGTTACATCTTCTGATTGTGATTCATGTCTATCACAATGATAAGGTGAGGCATCCATTTCAAAACTACTTCTAAAATAGAAAACACATATTATGTAATCCTGAATCTTTTATTGCATAATTTTCCATATGTTCAGTGTTTCTTAAACATTACATATACCTACAAGACACACAATCGGATTAAAGTATTTGCCGCTTTACGCAAACCTAAAATTTCCTATTATTATAGGAAAGTAGCTAATTTCACATTAAATAAAAAAGTGTAAGTTGTGATTTACTTAATACCTAAATAATAATTTCTAAATATGATAAAAGCGGCATAGTAAATTATGTCTATTCATTATTGTTACAAGTTACAAAGTTATATAAGTGCAAGTTGTGCAGTCGAGCGAATTTTTATTATTCTGATTTTGCCTGCCGCCCCTAAAAATCTGCCGCCTTACGCCCGTGCGTAATTAGCGTATAGGGTAATCCAGCACTGGATAAAATAGGGCTCTTTTCTTCCTCTCATGACAGCATAATTATGAGTTCATATATTAAATAGTAATTAAAGAGAAGTAGAGTTTATATTGGATTGTATTGAAAAACCTATTTGATATATTTAGATGACATTACTCCTATAGCTATTAATTTTCACAAGAAGCAAAAAAATATCGAGCAAAATATATGAATAACCGACAGTTCCAATCCTGCCAGATGATGTCTTCATGCCTGCATGTTCTGTGGTAGGCCATCACACAGCAGAGAGCTCGTATTCATCATTGCTCTCAGTGCATTAAGTTTTTAGAAGTTGATTGGTATTAATCTGTTGACTAATTAACTGGTGTATTGTTTATAATTGCAGTTGAAATTTTAATAATTGCAAGTGTGTATGAGGGGTAAAGGGCATGAAATAGGTGTAACTAAGCAGTAAGTTTTAATATTTTTATTTCATGAGAATAGAAATTGATATAAAAAGTAATTCAATACAATGCTCATATAGACACTAGACACTATTATTTTATCGTCTGAAATTGTTTATTTTTTCATTTCTACAATGGAAGTAATGTTGATGGACACAGTTGCAATGTTCGCTTTAAATTTTGATTAATACTTAAATCCTCATTTTAAACCAGAATGGGTTACTTCAATTAAGATGGTTATTAAAAATTTTTTTAGGTAACGACGAATTTTATATATTTATTTTATTTTTGGATTCTTTTTTTAAATTACTGGTACTCATTGGTGTTAGTACCACTAATAGCAAAGTTTATTGCAACTATATACAGACTTTTTGAATTCAGGAAAAATATGAAAGAAATAGGGGTTGATGTTTTTGCAGAGATAGTTGCCAAACCATAACATTATTAAACTTTTTAATACTACTTATATAAAAAAATGTAATTGCTATTGCAACGACCTACTATATCAATATAATATCTGAAATAAAATGTCAGTTTTCATCTACTTATTAGAAAAATAAATAAACTCACAGTACTGTGTGCCTTCTTTTTGGTAATCGAACTACTGGTCTTTTTAAATCGCTTTTTAATTCTCTTAAAGTTACAGGCCCCCAGGCAATTTCCTCATCACTATCGTAGTAAGACTCCATGTATTAGAGTTATCATAAATTTATATTAGCAATGTATTCTTATTCTTTCAAACAAGTTCACAACAGACAGATGCAAAACATTCATTAACGGTTTTTTGGTTTAATTCAAAAATACTTCAACTACGCTTACAACGTTGCCACGCTTAATATTTCGTACATAGAACAGCTATAATAGGTATATCCTTTTTACCACTTCTCAGCTAGTCAGTAGTTTTCCGGTTACACTGCGTAAACCAGAGAACAATTTCTTTTGATATAGCCTTCGTTACTGTAAAACTACTTAGATTAGCTGATATTGGTAGTAAAAAGATTACACCCATTATTTCGTACGTGTTTGACAGTTTATCCCAGGCAGGTTAGAAAGAGGTTCCATGTATAAAGAGAACAACTTTCGTGCACTTACAGGTTATGAAAGATTTAGATTTCAACAACATCATAGATAAACATAAAGACAACACATTTAACCACACTACGATTCTTAGCACAAAACTGTCATCAGATTCTCATCGTCACTCGATTCGATGCTAGTTCGCATTTTTTTATGAATCTGCGTGACTCAGGATGCATCCCCACTATTTCAATAATCCGGACCCGGATTGATGGAATGTGAATTGTGGATGAAAGTTAGAATGGAGTTTACATTTTCCGAAATGACCTTGAATGAATTCGGAACGCCCATCAGCCAATGAAATCGCTTGGATCATTTCGGATCCAGACTAATTCGGCTAGTGGGGACGCATCCTAATGCTGGGTTCCCAATCAGACTTTTTGCGTTTCAACATTTGATTAATGAATCTAAATTCAGATTTGCTACTCAAATGTTGAAACGAAAAACATAATTCTGATTAAGAACCCAGCTTAATGTACAGTTATGATCAATAAAAAAATTGGATAGCTCTTCTTCTATAGTATAAAAATAACTTTTTAAATATATGTCGGTCTTCACGTAACAGTATTATGTAGCTTATTAATATTAATAATCCCAATACACAACTGAATTTTAGCAAAAATCTGTGATAAAAGTTGACCTAATTATATTTTAGGCGGTTTTTGGTATAGTCTTCTAATGATGAGAATCCGATAGCTGACCACTTCTACCGAACTGATCGATCACATGGTGTATTCCGACTGTTCGTTAAACGATTCTGTTCCATCTTAACAAGATTTAACTTATTGTATTCGTTATGGCAACAGTGCAATTCTATTATCTGTCATTTGTCAATTCTGCTCTGCTTGTCAAATTTGTGCAATTTTTTTAGCTGACGTGAGTAAATCTTGTTGAGGAATAGAATAGTTCAACAATTAAATACAAGATGTGATTTTTTATCTATTTATATGCCTATTCCCAAGAATGGTTTTGTTTCTGTTTATTTTTAAGGATAGTTTCGTCAATATGTACAACTATTTTAAAATACCAGCGTCTTTTCAACAAATTTTTCTAATTTTTGACGCAAAGCGATGACCTTTATCATCAGCTATTTATGGACGAAAAGGGTATTTATTAGTTTATTACACTTCTTAATATCATGAAACTATTATAACTAGAGTAAGCAAAACAGGACATAGGCGTACACACCATAACAAGTGTAAGAAAAGAAATTAACTAGTAATAAAAGCAATAAACTTACAATTTATAACAATGTATGCACAATTTGCCCTCTTAACTAGCTTGGTTATCACAAACTGGAAAAGATGTGTAAAAACTTTGCAGCATCATGTTGTCTCCGAGAGTAATGTTCAAGGTGGTGAAAAAAATATGCTTATATTTTTAGAACGACTGTTCAACATCTACTGATGTAATACAAGCATACTTAAAATAGTCTTTGAACTCACTTAACTGATCTGCAATAATTGCACCATCAGTACCATCACAAGTTTGTCTTAATCTGGTAAAACCGGTATCTTGTTTTAACACACATGCGATTTTTTCTCCAACTGGCTTATTCTTTGCGTCACCTATAGAGTGTAGCAGTCGATTTACTTCGTCCACTATTTGCAGTGACTGCTAACGACAACGCACCGTTTTGTAAGTTTTGTATGGCGTCATGTAATCCTTTATAATTCTTGTGAATAGTTTTTAAAGCTGTTTCAACAGAAACATCTTCGAATTTTGTCTGGCTTTCCTTAATAGCTGCAGTCTTGTTTGGATTGAATTGTAGTATCACAGCTTCTATTTGTTGTAAATATTCAGCATAATAAGATGCTGCCTCCAACCATGTTCCCCAACGTGTAAGAATCGGCTGTGGTGGTTCAGGAATACTGGGCCATTTGCTATGAAATGCACGAAGACGTTTAGGAGATTCAAAAACACTTTTTAAGGAACTTGCTATTAATTCATCTACCTCTGGAAAACCTTGTCGAATATTTTCTGCCACAAGGTGTAAAGCATGCACTTTATACGTAATATGTACTAATCTACAAGCATGTTCTTAAAGAGAACGGCCTACTAAACACACTGTTGCGGCACCATCGGTCACAAACATCAACACTTGACTTTTTGACGGGTCAAATTTTTCTAAGGTCTTCAGCACCACCCGCGTATTTGTTTGTCCAGTACACGCAGTTAGTCTTTTGCTAGTTAGTAACAGTGTAAATGTTGGTTTAAGAGGGTCCAGTGCATGTACTATAACATTTACAATAGAATTTTTTTTACAATCTGTCATCTCGTCAACACATAACCAAAGCAGTATATTTTTTAGTACACATTTGATCTTATTTACAATGTCTTCACTTACAGTTGGTACATAGTTATGCAACGTTGTGCAACTTGGTAACGTCACCTTGGGATTGTATTTATTCCAGAACTCCTGAAATGGTTGTTTATCGAGTATGGGCAGCAGAACATCACAGGCAATCAGCATTAAGAGTAAATCAAACATAAACTGTGTTGTCGAAGGCACACCATTTTTGTTAGTTTTGTTGCACAGAATTTACGTGACGTTTACAATCACATTTGTCCCAGCACATCAGGTCAGTCTCGCACACCTTACAAATTATTATAGCACCATTGTAGAATAAATCCAGGAATTCACTGATAATTATTAAATTAATATCAAGAATAAAATACAAAAAATAAAATTATCAACAATACAATGGAGAGAAATAAATTACGTTATTGACACCTCGACGCATAACAGTAGACTAAAATAGTAAACAATTCTCGCTTTTGTACTTGGGTATTTCTGGCACTGCCCATGATTTGTGGATCGAAATGCCAACTCTAATTATAACAAGGCATTTATCCAATTAAAATATAATATTAAATTATACCATGTTCGTGAAAAGCCCCACTGTCAAAGGGTTGAAGTTAACTGGTAGAATTATTATGATAGGAAATAAGTACCAAATATCAGCCAGCTTCATCAGCTTAAAGTCACCACTTCTCATATGCTCCTTTTCTAGCACTATTTGTAGTGAGGCGTGCTAGAAAGAGCAGAAATAAAGGTGGTGATTTAAGCTGAGTATTGTACTTGGCCATGAAGGTATTTAATAAATTATCAAATTCATCCAAAGCGCTTGGTGACAAGGAATTTAAAACTAAAAATAAATCCTCGATTAAATCCATGCTCATACCTTTCTTTAAATGAATATTTTATTATATATATTAATCAAATATAACTTATTAATACATATTAATTTTTAATTGAGCAGACACACCCCTATATTTGGGTTGCATTTAGACGAATTGAAAATTTTTTTCCTAATTTTAGTTCTCGATGAGATTTACCTTCCTGAATGATAATTTTATTTATGTTATGTATCCACGGCATACTATAATTAAAATAAAATGCTAAAAATCAAGAAATGCTATTAGGGATTTTTTTAACGTAATGGTTTTTAGGAAATAAGAATCAGACATGCTTAGAAAACCTAAAAACCGAATTTTATATTAATACGATTACTATGATTTATAATTTTTTTTCCAGTTTAAAAAACGGTTCATTTTATCTAATCAATACTTAGTAATACTACGGTTTATAAAGTGAGCAGAAAGAACTCTCTGTACTCGGAATTATGAGGAATTAATGATAATTTTAATTTGGTACCAGAATGTACTTTTTGATTACCCTGCATAAACCATAGTATTATTTTATTTGATTAGATGAAACGAACCCCTCTTTGCCGTTTAAATTGCAAAAAACAATGACAATTTTTGTATTTTTTTATTATACAAAAATTGATGTAATAGCTATCAATATGAAGTAAGCCATGGATAACCAACATAAAAAAAAGTTAATCAGGATGATAGATTTCATCGAGTACAATTTGAAAAAAAAAAGTTTTTCAATTTGCCCAAATACAACCCAAATACAGGGATGTGTGCTCAAAGTGGAACACACCTTATACAATTGTGTTCCTTCTTAATCCTATATCACACAGAAAGATCTCTCCGATGAATAAATTATTATTATTATATTTTTACTTTTGATCAATTTATGTTATCTGATCAATTCATTATTTTGACCTTGTTTAAAAATTGCATAAGAAATTTAAAGAAATTACTCATAGCAACATTGTGGAATGAGTTTCCTGACTATAAAATGATTTTTGAAAATTTTTAAAACTACTGAATCAGTAATTTACAGAAGGACACAAAAAATCCTTTAACCCTAAAGACAGATTTAAAAAAAAGTAAAAAAAGTAACATTTTATATTTGTATCAAAATATTTTACATATTTATAAATCTTAACCTAATGAAGCTGCTTGTTTTATGTACAAAAGTATTTTTAAAAGAACAAGACAATTATCTGTTCCATTCTAACATCTTATTTAAAATAATATTTGATTCTTCAGATCCATACATTGGAATTTTCTTATCAAATGCCAAGAGATTCTCTGGGTTGTGTAAAACAGAGTCTAAGAAAGCTAAGAACATATAAGTCTCAGTAAACATTTTCAAAAATCTTCGTATTCCTTTTGTTTTCCCACTTTTTATGAACTCTTCTTTCTAAAAATAAAGAAAATTACATATCTTTTAACACTTGACGGTTTAAAGTTTTTACCTGAAATGTGCCATCCACGATATATTTCTTGTAGTCTTTAAAGCACATTATAAAAACCTGTAGATAGGCATCACTTAAGTAAACGGAATGAACATAATCCATGGACTTTTCTGCTTTGTTTGCTAATTCTAGCCTTTTTTTTCCATACTTTTTGCATACTACCACTTAAAATCTTGTTTTCATCGCCTTCTTCTATCAGTACTGTATTATTATCTAAATCTACCACAATACCCTAAAACAGTCAAAAGAATTTGTTAAATTGATGTCATATGAAATTCTTTACAGGTAAAATGCACACGATTTTCAAAAACAATTTTATTCCCTTTAACAGGAAATACGAACTACAGTAATTTTTCTTTATATTCCTTCATTTCAACTATTATTAAATAATTTCTTAAGTTTGAAGAAGTAACTTGTGCATTTACACTTGGCGGAGACATTTACGAACATGTATTTAATTCAAAAATTGCATGGAATTACTTACATTTTCAATTCTGTGATGAATAATGACTTCAGTTGAAAGGACTCCACATATAACAGGTGTGGGGCTTTCCACAATGTCCCACAGAGTTTTAGGTAGAATTGGTATACAAGTATGGTGCCACGTGAATGGATATAAAATACTCTGAAGGGAATCAACAGATGAAGACAATTTACTGAAAATAAATATTAACATTATACTTCATGATCTTTTTGCTTAGGAGATAACTATGATAAATTTCAGTAGCGGGATATTTGGTTTAATAGGCAATCGAACTGGCATTGGCAGAGGAGCTGACTAAGGCAAAATCAGTAATGTGAGCTCTGCTGCATTTATATTGATTTACTAATTTGCAATTATACAGGGTGGGGCAATAGTGAGTCCGACTTCGATATGTTGAATTCTATGATAGCTAGAAACTTGATTTAAAAACATAAATAAACTAGACGAAAAAGTCTATAACCAGAAATTATTTTTGAATATACAGGGTGAGCAAAGACAATTCTACAGGGTCAACATTTTTTTTAAATGGAATGCCATGTATATCAAAACATTTTTTGAAACCTCCTTGTGGCCCCCTTCCACTCCTGTATTTTTATTGACTCTATCCCAACCACTTGGATGTAATGATTTTTTTTTGTTTAAATTATGCCATTCAGTAATAAAAATTTAAAATATTTTTTTTTTTTTTGCAATTCAAGAGAAGATATTATAAAAAGTGCTCCACATGTTGCCCATTTTAATGGGCATACATTTCTATACGCCTTTGGAATAAGGTTTCTACTGTTCATAAAATTGCTGGGGTAATATTTCTAAAAGCATTTATTATCCTTTCTTTCAAATTTTGGATTATTGTTGGTGTGATGTTTTTATGGGCTTCATGTAACATGCTTATTATAATACCTTCTCTTGAATTATTTGAAAAAAAAACATCATTTTTATTGCTGAATTTTGCAGGTATTGTTCAATAAATTGAAAATGGTCACATATAGCCATAGGAATGTACAAACGTACAAAAAATGATCGTTTTCCAATCCTACATCACATGGTTCAAAAATATACAGGGTGTTTCATTTGAAAAAATTGAGAAAATTCAGTTCAAAAAGTTGTAAATTTAAAAAATCCTTTTTGGCCACCCTGTATACTTTTAGGAAGTGATTTTAAAGGCTGAGTGTTGTCACACAGATGTCTCATAACTGGTACTAACATATTTTTTCTTAAAATCGATAGTTGTAATAGTAGTGATTTTTTAATATAGGTGTAAATGGTACAATTTCAACAAAAAAAAATCATTACATCCAAGTGGTTAGGAGAAAAGTCAATAATAATACCGGAGTAAAAGGAGGCCACAAAGAGATTTCAAAAAATGTTCTGATATACATGGCATTTTATTTAAAAAAATATTAGTTGACCCTGTAGAATCGTCTTGGCTCACCCTGGACATTCCAAAACAATTTCCAGTTATAGACTTTTTGTCTAGTTTACTTATGTTTTCAAATCAAGTTTCTAGATAACATAGAACTCGAGATATCTAAGTCGGACGAACTATTGCCACACCCTGTGTATGAAATTTATCACAACTTAAATTTATAACATTCATATAAACCAATTCGTTAAGTAGAAGTGATAGTCATTTAAACACATTAATAGTTATTTATGTGTCATGGGCATAAAATAAGCCTTTATGGCCCCCGGAGTGAAGACATTAAATCGAGCCGGTAGCCAAGGGATATTACACTGCAAAAGGGCCATAACGCTAATTATACTTGTGATACATACAAAACTTTATCTACGACTCGTACTATGTAAGAATTATAAATTTAATAAATTTTGATATTCTACTCTACATATTATAGAAAAGAAAACATGTCATGCCGACACAAAGCAATCCTGCAGCGGTAGGTCTACAAAAAAAATTAAGAAGTCACGAAGTAATTAAAAATTTAAAATTAAGTCATTAATTTTTAATCTTATTTATTACATAACAAATTATGATACAAATAAGCTGATCTTACATACCTTATCATAGAACTGATAAGAATAACTTTCCCTTTCCAAAAGTAATGATGAGAATATCTTTAACAAAATATCTGATGGTTGTTCATGCAGTCTTTTTAAATCCGAATCCTCGTATCGAGGATCAGGATGCAGTGTTAAAACCAACTCTGTCTTATCTTTATCTTCGACTATATAACTAGGTGTTGTACAAGAATATTTAATATCATGTTCATTAATATATATCTGATCTAGCTCATTATTACTCTTAATTATTTTATTAATACTACCATATTCTCCACACTTATTAATATGTACATAACTAGTCAATTCAACAGATTCTTCGAAATTCTCTTTGTTTTCAGTCTTGCTCATTTTTGGTTCAATGTTAGTCAAATTTATCTTTATCGATTCACCAGGTTTGGGAAATTTCTGATTGTAGAACTGACTGATCAGTTCATCACGAAATTTATTTTTGATGCCATGCCTCGATTCCAGTTCAACCAAGATTTTCTTGTAGAACCTCTGAGCACGATGTTTACTTAAAATGCAGTAGGCCAAAGGAAGGCATTGTGTTGAACCCTCTGGAAGTACTCTACGACAGTAACCAAACATCCGTTCACCCTTGTCATTAGTTATAAGAAGTGAATAAGTTTGCGCTGTATTGGTGCTGTCTAATGGCACGTTATCGCACTCAGGGAAACATAGGTTTTCTATATTATGTGGGATATCAACCTAAAAAATGCCCAGTCAATAAGGAAGCACAAACATGAAATTCGATTATGTGAAATTAGGCTGTCAAAAATACAGAATACATATAGAAAACATAATAACTGTCGTCTAGGAGAAACACTAATTAAAAAAAAAAAAAAAAACTTCAAAAATGGCTTGATATCAGATGTTTCTCCTACTTCTAAACCAGATAGAGAAAAATCCAAAGCGATTTCGATATCTCTAATTGTTTTCGAGATATCAGCGAAAATTGACATTTGGTAGATTTCAAAAATGTCATAACTTTTTTTTTGTGATTGTTTTTTCAGGCAGTAAAAATTTTGTACAGGCACTTTTCGACGTAGAATATATGTGTACATCTTTCAAAAAAATTTTTATTACTAAAGTCCGTTTTAGGCTGCTCTAAATATTGCACAAGAAATTAAGCAATACATTGAACAATAATTAGTCAATATCTATTGGATTTGCACTGTAATCTGTTTTATACTAAGCAAATTTTGAAACAAAAGTTAGTTTATAAATCTTGATTTAAGGTAGTAATAAATAAGTTTTATCATAAAAAAATTGAAATTCTTTATAAAAAAACTTTTATTTTTTCTGTTTAAAACATTTATTGTGTATTGTTTATTTTAAACTGTTGTTAAAATGTTTATATATGGCTGAATTCAGAAAACTTTGGAGATCACTTAGCTACAGCAGTCTAACATTATCTATTAGAAAATGTACTATAATATTAAATATTAAAGTTGAGGGGCTACTATGATACATTTTGTGGGTCTTTTATGATACATGCGGGGCTAATACGAGACACACACACAGTAGAGGTAATAAATACATTGAGATCTCGGTGATTTCCTACTGTCAAAATTTAAAGGGTCCTAAGTAATTCCACAACATATAAATATGTTGTGACAGTGCTGTCCATTCACGATAATAAAACGTAAGTGATGGGAAAGAGAGCGACAAAAAAAATTAAAAAATATATCTGATGTGACCAGCACATAACTTTCTTATACCAGTATATATCATCCTGATCTAAAAAATTGTTCTATTTAATATGAATTCTTCACTTACCTCAATTAAATTTTATAAGAATACCTTGAAATATTTCATTAAAATTTTTAAATAATTAATTATCAGCGTTCTTCGATACTGTCAATAATAATTCATGTCATATATATATTTTAGTAATTTCTTTTTATTGATATTGTCATTTTTTTTAACTAAATTAGACATTTCAAAGGTCAAACTGTCAAATTTATCTTAATCCCATTTTATTTTATTTAAGTACCTACTTGGAAAATATATTTTATTGGCTTGATATAGTAGACATTTCAAAGGTCAAAATTATCTAATCCCATTTTATTTTATTTAATACAGAGTCTTGGAAATATATATTGGAGAAGGGTGGGCATGACTTATAATCTTTCATCAAGGATATATTTTTTGAGTGCCTCTATAAAGTACCTCTAGAAAGTTTTTACTGCTTGAAAAATACACAAATAAAAATATTATGACATTTTCAAAATCTGCCAAGAGTTATTTTTTCTTGATATTACGAAAACGGTTAGATATGTCGAAATGCGGTTTTCACCTATCGGCGTTTTACGAAAATAGAGCTCTAGACACTTTGGTCGGTTTTTCTCCATCTGGAAATAAGAGAAACAGCCTAAATCAAACAATTTGTGACACTCTGTACACTGTATCCTTAAAGTAATGCATAAAATCGATAAAATCGTTATAACGTGGGTAACCAAAAATCGCTCGGCAGATCGAATGTTAAATACGATTCTCTATTTTTTCATGCATACAAAATGTTTCTAAAACATTTTTGTAAAAGTTATGACGTCATAGAATTTTTTTTAAATGACAACTCCAATTTTTAAAAGCATAAAAAATTATAATTTGTTAGGTACATCTTTTTTTCTAAGAAAAAAATGATTATAAATTTATGTATAGATTCAATATAGGTAATCATTTAAACAAAATTATAATGAAAATCACTGACAAATCAAATTGAAAATTTTGCCGTAATTTCTGTTGCGTCACATTAAGAAAAACAAAATAAAAGTTTTAATGAAAATAATTTAAATTAAGTCAAATGTTCAAAATGTCCGTTTACATCCTGGCAACATTATAACTGACTAACAAATTCCCTTTGAACATTAGCAGTGATATTTGGGAATATCTGACGAACTTCCTCCTGATTCTCTCTTTTAAATTTGCAGGTCCATTTAATATTTAAATTTTGCTTTTTAAGTAGTTTCATAGAAAATTGTCCAATAGGGTTAGATCCGGCGGTCTAGCTGGCCATTTAATACTACCTCTTCTTCCTCTCCACTTGACTCATCTAAGTAATTTCAAACACACGCAGCGTAGTGTGTGGGAGCACCGTTGAAAATAATATCGTTATGAGTAGAGCGTGGCAAATCTAACGCTGGCCATAGATGCAGCTGATATAACTGAAATCTCTGCCGCCATATTCTAATCTTCTTACGTATTTCCTCGCGACCGTATAAACTAATAAAAATAACAATGTCACGGCGCGGCGTGCCGGTTTAAGATTTGCGTCTTACAATTTTAAGCATATAGACAAATATAAAGATCTAAAGCCGGGTACTCATATGCGCTCCGTATCTGTATCTGTATCATGTATTGTAACAGTTACAGTATCAGTTCGCTGTATGTACGCCTAGGCGAATAGTCGACGTAACGACCTGCGATCATCTTGACCCGCAGTGTTCGAAGCAAGTTCACAGCAACATGTCGTCTCCAGAAGTATCCCGTCTGACTTTTCTTCGCTCCACTCCATGATCGGAACACTGACACGTACTGACTTGCGTTCCAGCTACGAACCGTCCACAACACTGGACCGTTCCTCTTTGTGTTCGCGACGTTTACCGACAGGCGCCCGGATCGCTCTTCATGTTCTTAGTAAGTTCGCGAACATGGAACGCAAGACGTACACATTAAAAATTTTGTTACAGTATCCGTTACAATACATAATACAAATACAGATACGGAGCGCATATGAGTACCCGGCTTAAAGTGTAGCGTGCGTGAAGGCTGCGTTTTCACCAGGTATCTGATTTAAATCTATAAATCACTATTAAAAAACGAAAACACATAATTTATCCTAAATACCATATATAAACTTAATATATATAAAGTTACAGACAGCACGGATGCGTTTTTTATTAATAGGAAATCCGATTATTTAGTTTCATAAAATGTCACAGATAAACTATGCGCATTTTTAAATAATAAAAAAAATACACATCAGTATTGCCTGTAAGTTTATATATAGTATTTTATTTGTTTTTTTTTTTTAATTTTTCGTTCTCATCAATGGAAAAATTTTAACAGAAATTTAAAAATTTATGTTGGCAACCTGGCGACGAAGGCGTGCTAACACCGTCTGAAAGACTCTAAACGGGTTACAAGTTTTAAGTTAGCTTGTCGTGACATACAACTTCCACCGCAACCTATTTTAACACGTTCGGGGACATGGTTAGCAGCAGTTGGATACTACCATGAGTATTTTCAACGGTTTCCAATAATTATGGCAGATGATAATATCAGGATCCTCTTCGTTTGGAAAAGGATTGTTACAGCAGATGTTAACAACTTCTGAAGAAATTGTAATATAATTAGACTAGAATGTTTTCAAAAAAAGTAAAGACCCATAACTTTTGCCACCTACATTCACCTTTATCCGTTGGGAGTATATTAGTATATTAACACGGCAATATCTGGATTTCTGTTGTACATCTGTAATAATTCCTCCCAAAAATAAATTCGACAATCAAAATCATCCTTATTTGGTGTATTTAAAAAGTTATACCAGTTAATTGACTCACAATGATTTGGCACAGGCTAAGGCCCGGTTTTTCAATGCCCAGTTAGCAAATTTATCCGTCAGTTAGTATGAAATGAATGAATTCTATTGGCCGAGAAGTCACTGACAGATAATTTAGCTACCCGAATGTTGAAAAACCGAGCCTAAACGTTATACCTATTTAAAAATGTAAAATCTACAAGTTACGTTTTTTCCGGATTACAAAAAACTCTAAAAACCTACAATTTTTGTACATTAGCACT
Source organism: Rhamnusium bicolor (assembly GCA_029963845.1). NCBI lineage: Eukaryota > Metazoa > Arthropoda > Insecta > Coleoptera > Cerambycidae > Rhamnusium > Rhamnusium bicolor. Next base: position 786,200 of record JANEYF010005149.1, read on the forward strand.
AAAAAAACATTTTATTTATATGAAAAAACTTCAATTTAATAAAGAGGTACATTTTTCTGTTTTCTCCTTTTTTTTTTCGAAAAACTTAAGAAACTTGTCTAGAGCAAAGGAATTAAAATTTGACATTTCAGAACGATTTTTGTACGGATTTTCCTGAATTTCATAAATTTTCATAAACATCTATAAAGAGTATTTTCGCAAAACATTTTTATGTATCTAGAAGTTCTGCTGCTGCATACTGTATAAAAAAATGTTGACATTTCAAAAAAAATGTCAATGCCGTTATAACTTTTACAAACATATTTGAAAAACACTTAGGTAAACATTATATTACGGGTGCACTTAACTGTAAACATGCAACAAATTCAAAATGCAACATACTCGAGATATCACTTACATGAGGAGGGTACTTGAATTTTATCTGTGCTACATCTCTCGCCCTTTCGATAATCAAACAGCAATAAAACAAAGTATCTTTGTGAATTTTAGGTTTACAATACTTTGGCATACTTTTATTGTATGTCTGAAATTTTCTAATGATATCAGCTACTTTGGACTCATGGTCGTTTTTTTCTGAATCTGAATCTCTTATGGCACTATCATCTATAGTAAAACTTCTATCTATTGTTTGTTGAACAGAGTTTCTTAAATTCTCCACTCGATTTGTACTGTCTATATGGCCATATATATTTTCTGGTGCACTACATCTTTCTAACTTTGATTCAAAGCATTCTATTATGCTTCTTATCTTTGGGGCCTCTTCCATAGGAGATGGGGTAGAATCTAGATCTGAGGTGAACGATGAGAGAGAGGAATTTTCGGCAGATATCTGTAAAAAAAAGTATTTTATTTAAATAATTTCAAATTGTACCCCGACCTCATCTCGCTATCTTAAGAGATAGGTTTATTTTTTCAGTAGCATACTGGGTAACTAATTTTATTTTTCCAGCCAATAACTTTTTTATCTATACGAATTTTTTAATTCTGTAAAAACATTCTCATTCTATGAAGTGTGTTGTATTTTTGAATTAGGGGACAAAAAGTTGCTATGAATAAAACAGTAACCAATCGACATAGAAAAAAATAAAAAACGTTATTAAATCTAGAACAAAAAGTTGCAATGCGAATGTTTTACAGAATTTGAAAATTTTGGCCGAAAAACGAAAAACTCATTTCTTTCAATTTTCGCATTACTAGAGCTCAGTAAAAGATATTTGATATTCAGGGTCCACTTTAGAGGCGGACAACCCGGACCCCTGTCCGGGGCGGCGAACCTGAGGGCGGCATTTTCGCCCCTCTAATGTGAATCAAATATTGATAAACTAATTATTCTCAATTAATATAAATTTTACACTACTTGTTGATTTCTTCCTTAACTAAAACTAAGTACTATGCAATTTACATTTAATCTTTGTGGTTTGTTATGTTTTAAAGCTAGAAAAATATTAAAACACCTTTTTAAAAAAAGCATATTTATTTTTGAAATAAAACAAGACGTATAGTTAAAAGACGCGCATGACCCTGCATGAACTTGTAGTTACTTGTTTAAAATAGTAACTGCATGACATAACACGCATGGACATGTTTTCGCGCCATTTCGAGTCATCTAAGCGTAGTTGTGTTATTATTGCAAATGCGTCGGTGCCGATGATAACATATTCTTGAAGTAAGTTTCTAAATATTAAAAATATTTAACAGTTTAGTTCGGGATAGTGACTTTTGTGTGTTTTGTCAATTTCTAATGGTAAGTACTTCTGCAAATACCTATATTAAGTGGTAAACAATTATTTTCAAAAATATTTTCCACGTACTTAACACATTTTTAAATAGTTTCTGTATATTTGTTGTGATGGATTTTAATTAATTTATTTGGGGTTTTCGCCGCGAAAAAAGAGAAACCTAAAATCCATCTTAAAAATCAAACATTTTAGATAGGTATCTATTTTAAATATTTAGTTTTTATATGTTCATTGTGGTGGTTCACAATTTGTCCATTTTGTTGAGATCCACCACACCTAGAAACATCTTTGAAAAAAATCCTACTAATTATTAAATTATTATTTTGTGTAGTAATAAACCAATGCGTTGCATAAAAAGATAAAAGAAGAATAATCTTCAATTATCATTAGTCGGTGGCGGTGGCTTAGTCTGTCCCACAGTTTAAAAAAATGAAATGCCTAGTTTTAATCACTAAAAGTATTAACTATTTTTTCCAAAAGGGGGGTTGAAAATTAGCCCGAAACCTTAAGATATTCGTTTTTATATTTAAAATTAATTTAAGTAGGTAATTAAAACTAGGCATTTTATTTTTCAAAACTGTGAGACAGACTAAATCACCGACTACGTGAATTTGAAAATTTTTCTAATATTTACTATTAGCAACGTAGCGCCGTGGCATATTTTAACTAGCGTATTTTGCATTGTTTAATTTGTTGTTTTAAAATGTCTGACGCGCAAAGAAAATTGTCCGGCCATCAGCACAAAAAGCGAAGGCTAGAGAAGGAAACCCAAAAGCAAAAACAAGCTGGTGCTCTGCACAATTATTTACACGGTAGGTCCGGTAGTACCATTAGTACCACAACAAATATCTCCAATAATTCAGATAAAAAAGGTAAACACGGAATCATCAGAGTGTTGGTGACTAAAACCAATCAAATCATTGTTTAATTACAAATTTCCTTATGATGGCACTGGTCGAAAATTTAGCGCAAATTACTATTTTCCAATTTTAAGAAATGGAGAGCAAGTTATAAGAGACTGGCTAGTGTCCTCCACTTCAAAAAACTGCATATATTGCTTTTGCTGCCAAATTTACGGCCGTGTGTCAAGTTCCCTTTCAAAAGAAGGTTTTAAAAGCTGGAAGCACATCGTTGAAACTTTAAAGGATCACGAAATTTCTAAAAATCATAACGGGACTAACACGAGGGGCAACAATGCAGGAGTGCAATCTAGAATTAGGAATTTAAATCCACAAGCATTCTACGTTCCGTGTAGCAGCCACTCGCTCAGTCTAGTGGTAAATGATATGGCAAAAGAATCCTTGGAAGCAGCTAATTTTTTAAATATATTTATTATTTTCTTCTTCTACTTTTCGATGGGCAATATTTTTAAAACGTGTCCAAGGATTAACATTAAAATCTTTGAGTGACACTCGATGGGAAAGCAGGATAGAAGCTTTAACGCCGTTAAGATTTCAACTTGGTGAAATATACGACTCTTTGCTAAGCATTTATGAAAACTAAGACATCGATATCTCAATAAGAGACGAAGCTTCGGGTTTGCTAAGTTGCTTTAAACATTTTAAATTTTTTTATGTTCAATAGTCATATGGTATAAATGTATTAATCCCATAAGCAAGCTTATGCAAACAAAAGATTTTGATTTGAAAAAAGCACTTGATCTTCTAGAGAACTGCAAAAATGTCTTTAAAAAATCTTCGATCAGATAAGTCTTTCAATAAAATTATTGTTGACGCAAGAGAATTGGCTGATGAAATTAACATTGAAGCTAATTTTGAATCAACAACGCCGCGACAACTCGTAAAAAGAAAAAAGGCCAACTTTTCATATGAGGCAAGGGACGAACCAATCGATGATCCCAAAGAAAAATACAAAATAGAAACAGAATAGAAGATTTGAAAAAATATTTTGTCTGATGGTGAATCAGCTTACATTAACAGTCTAGAATTAGTAGAGGAAATTTCTGCAGTTTGTGCACTTTTGGACAAAAAGAAAGTCCAAGTGATGTTCTTAAAATAATAACAATGTTAAATTTTGCTCCAAATCTTAGTATTGCGTTAAGAATACTACTGACTATATCAGTAGCAAGTGGAGGAAGAAGTTTTTCAAAATTAAAATTAATCAAAACCTTTTTACGCTCAACTACTACTACGCAAAATCGACTAAATGGCTTGGTCATTTTAGCAATTGAACATGAAATTGCTGATCAAATAAACTTAAAAGAGGTAATAAAAAAATTTGCAGAATTAAATGTGAGAAAAAAATTCTTCTGACTATGTATTACTGTGGTTCTATGTATCTACCTTTTGTTTTCTATTTAGGTTTTAGGTATAAGTGAGAAAAAAATCTAAATCGTAATAGCGGTAAAATTATTTAAAACTAAGCATATATTTTTAAAATATAAGAACTAGGTATCTATAGGTACTGCAACTCCATTTTATTTTGATTTATACTGTTTTGTGCCAAATGTTAAGTTTTAATACTTGTTTCTTTTTAAATATACGTTTTTATTGCAAATTAAAACCATCTTTTATTAAGAAAAAATTAGTTTTTTCCGGGGAGGCGTAAACGCCACAGCGGCCCCTGTGATATTTTTTGTAAATTATCAATGAGCTCAAAATTTAACTTTGTCAAATTTAAAACTACCTTCTATTTCTTAAGATAACCGAGATGTCGTTGGTAGTGATCCAATTTGAAACAGAGTGAGTTAAATTTTTGGCTTTGGGTAGCAACAGAACATCGAAAAAAAAATCAAGTTTGCTATAAGTATAAACTTTATCTTGAAAAGGTACCGTCAAGGGTGTGTTCAAATTAATATTCTTTTGATAATGTTTTGAAATATCTCTCAAAGAATAAGAACAAAACATTATTCCGTATGATAAATGATAATAATAAACTATGTCCTGAAGCACAAACATTTTCCTATTTGAAAAGTGGCTAGGAAAGCAGTCTTTTTTTTTGTACCAGAACTTCTACGCCACCGACTTTAGAATTGTTTGAGTTTTGGGTACTTTTTCTACACTAAAAAAGGTGATTTTCTTGTGGGATATTTTTTTCAATCTGTCTCAAAAATGGTAGATAACGCAGTGGTAAATTCTACAGACTGACACTGATGGTTCTTAAACCAATGGGGATGTCCCACTAGATTAAAGTTGATTTTTTTCTTAAATGTATATGATTCTGCATTATACAGTAAGGTCCAAAAGTAAGTTGCCTCCCTCCAATTTTTGAGCAGCTTGATATTTGGTTTTTTACTCCCATACTTTAATTGATTTATTAGACATTTACTACCTGCACTTTAATGAAATTCATTATGATACAGATTTTTCATTAAGATATGAGTTTATAACCAATAGAAATGCAACATCACAGCAATATTCAGTCAATATCAAATATTGCCATAAGCATGAGAGATCTAAAATTTATCAATTTTGAGAGTTCATATTTACTGTTTACCTTGTAAATTTCTAAAATTTGTGCTTTTTGCAAATAAAATCGGTAAAAATGTGCGATAGTGAGAGTGAAATTGAGGATTTAATTCCACCAGAAATTGTGAAAAAAATTAAAATTGAAATTGTAAGAACCGCAAACAATTTATTACCCGTAAAATCAGCAAAAACATACGAAAAATTTTACTCTCAGTTTATGGATTGGACGGACAAAAATAAGGTTAGCAGCTTTTCAGAAAAGGTAATAAAGTCATTATTATGACACTCGTATTCATTATGATACTCGCCTACGTCTCGTTTCGTAATTCTTATACTCGCGTCTTAACTATTAAGACTATTAATGATAACTATTATCATTAAATGGTCATTACATAATATACTATTTTAAATTTTGAGGTCGTAATCTCGTACTTAGATTTGCGACATTTTGAGTGAAAATTCAAAATTAAAATATCAAGATTGCGCTCGGCCGCCATATTGGTTTCGTTCTTCTATGTCCAATGTCCAATAATGTATAACAAAATCGGAATTCTAAATCGGATCTACCTCCTTATCTGCTTTCATGGATTAAACGATAGGAATAGGAGAGAAGAGAGAAAATAATGTATAAATAACAACTGGATTAAAAACAATTGAACATCGATGAGATTTGATAACACGCTTTTATTTGCAAGATGTAAATACTCACTCCTGGAGTGGGTTGGAACCTTTGATGTGAAGATAACACTGACGTAGTTTTCCACGAAACATCAAAACACCATACACTGCACTCAATGCGCGTTTCACCAACCAAGTTGGCATTATCTGGAGATGATTAAAACTTCCTAATACTCAAGATTAACAGATATAACATCTTAAAGAACATTATTTATTTAAACGTGAAATGTAAGAACTTATAGGTATTTTATTGTTATCATATTAGGTTTGAAAGGACAATTATTTAATACCCAATGATTGATTTATAATTTTCTAGAAATGCATAAATACGAAGCAAATAACCTAACACCACAGAAATTAGGCAACCCCCGAATCCAAAGACGAAGCTACACGGTCGAGGGTTACACTTATGGAAAAACGCGGACACAACCATTCCCACCGACACTGCTAGTGCTAGTAGCAAGATTCGAACCCGCAGGATGATGGAGAGATTATCTAGTCACATTTGCCATCGCGTGCTACTCCAGCCGGTGAATACATATAAAATGTCAGATTTTTTAAATATATAAAAGAATGAGCTATAGGTTAGTTTAGATGTCACGATTTATGAATATCATTGTGGTTACCTAAGTTACAAGAGTTCCGAAAAAATGAAAGATGTTATATAGCAGTGTAGGTGTTTTGATTTCTTTATTTGTAACTAGAGAGAATCATTTCTTAAATGTAAGTTTTCTCTTTGGTGTCAACATTTTTTAATTTTAATATTTTTTTTGCTTTAATATCATGAACACTATTATTTAATCCAATGTCACCTTGCATCTAGATAAAATAGTTGTTTTAATAGTTTCTGCAATAAAATGTATTTGAAGTGCCAGGTTTAATTTATTATCTACTTAAAATTTTTATACTAGCGCATCAGATAAAAATGGCAATTTATTATTATCCTTAGATCCCGTATCTCGGATGAAATTGACGTAAAAATCAGGATCGGCATTGGAGGGTAATACGATATTATAGAAATTCTTACCACTTTTTCTAGTTTATTGCTGATTCAACTGGAGGAGATTATACGTAGTAGTGGGTGCATCACTGTCGATATTGCTACAGTTGTCTTATTCTGACAGCACTGGATTTACTGAGGGAAATGCCACTACCATTAAATTTACGAACGTGTCTGGGCAATACTGAACATAATATGTAGGCATTTCAGTCACTAACATTAAATTGAATTGTTACATTACTGATATATGTAAAAGCCATCCGTAAAATCCGACGTATGTGATACAATATCTTCTTACCTTGTGGTTGTTTTAGCGAGTTTGGTAGCATCCAAAGTTAATACCAACAGGGCTGATGGTATTGGTGAATGTAACAGTCACACATGTATTTTTAACTAGTGATTACAAGAGTACAAGTATATTACTAATATTAATGCACCCACTAAAACATTAGCCACCTTCCAGCCGCAAACATTGGTGGTTTCATCCACCTTAATCCAGACGTATTTGTCATTCAGATCAGAATAATTTTTACTTCCTTATACCTAATATAAGGAAGTACAGTAATCGTGTTTTTTTTATTTAATACTGCCACATCTCTGTGATAAACTTTTTTTCTTAGTGTCGTTTCCGATGGCACCTGAACATTGCTATACTGCCCACTAATACACTTTCACAAAAATTGAACGAGACATTTTAAAAAAGTTAACCTCCATTGTCTCTAACTTCACACTGATTATGTACATATCTACGTGTTATTCTCATAGACGATTTATGAATATCACGTACCCAATTAGAGTGTATTCCAATGACTTCGAAATCATTGGTGTATTCATTTCCAATGGAACAGTGGGCGTAAACGTGAGCCAAGAAACAATATCAGATTATATACACTACTGGACACAGCTTTATGCGAAACCTGCGTTTAATGATAAAAAGTAAGAGAATTAGAGCTTACATATGTGGAGAGAGTTGAGTGTATACTGTTTCGTTGCCACTATGGGTGCTCTTAGGCGCGATGCGCATGCGAATGTCGAATTCAACCGAGTGGAAGTAGCGCAAAGCAACTGCCTTTGTTGTCTACCAGTTTTCTATTATTCCATCACTGATTTCGCATGAAGAGGTGTCCAGTAGTGTATATCGATGAATTGCTATTGGACACTCGACAATAACCAGCCCCGTCGGTCAATAAGTGACTGTTTTTATAGCTAAATCGTTCAGTTACCTGATACAAAATCTTTTTAATTCTTTGTTCCCATTTTTATAAAGAAAACGAGTTTATTGCATAGTACAAGGTCATCAAGCGAAAATGTCTCTTTTTTTTTGGGATAACTTGGTTATTTTTTAAGTCATCGAAAAGGTGTAAAGACCTCATCAACAAATTTTGTTCGCAGAATCCAAATTTTGAATCAAAAAAAATAATTGCGGATAACGTTCAAAAATATGACATATTACTTTATTTTCCTAATTAAAACACCCTGTATATGTTAAAATAATTTGATATTCCTTATTTTTCTGATTACTAAAATACCTATATGTCATGTTTCTCAAAAAAGTTTTTGAGATTTTTGGATTTTGGTATTAAAATATCGTTAATGATTTTGTTAAACAGAATTGCCTGAAAACAAAATGGCTGACCTTGTGAAATAAGGATGCAGTACTTGTCAAAGTAATGTTTTTCAAAAATGCTTCTTCTTCTTCAAAGACAACACAAACAGAATCATTAGCAATATTTTAATACCAAAATCCAAATATTTCAAAAACTTTTTTTAGTTAACATGGCACATGTTGATATTTTTGAAATCAGAAAAATGAATAGAACTGAAATATTTCAAACACAAAGTAAAATGTCATATTTCTTAAACATGATGCGAAATTGTTTTTTTTTTTAATTAAAAATTTGGATTCTGTGAACAAAAATTAGTTAAAAATGTCTTTATACCTTTTTGATAACTTCAAAAGTAACCAAGTTATTTCAAAAAAGGATATTTTCGTATGATGACACGGTAAATAAGAATATTTTATCTAAATATAATTCATATGTATTATTATTTTTATCTGGTTACTGGTTACGAACTCAGTTATTTTATGCATATCCCTAAAGGTTATAAAATATTTATAAAAATTCTGAGGCACAACCATCTTCTGTGGTACGCTTATCACATCTGTTGTATAAATAAACACTGTGTTCCCTTTAAGTGAACTGAGTAATAAATAAACAAAATTTTAAATGTCAGAAATTATACATTTATTTATCTGTTTTAATTCAGGTTTACCGTTTACCGCAAATCACAATACAACAGTTTTATTGTGTCACAATCAAAAAACCATGTTTTCCGATTTGCTAGATAGATGTTTGCTTAATTTCGTATTTTATTTTCATAGTAAAACGACACAGTTCATTGCAATAAATTACCGGGAAAGATGTCGTTGGGCGGCATCTTTATTGGTCGGCAAATGTCAATTTCAACAACAGATGGATTGGTCGTGGAGACACAGTAATTTGGTTACCAAGATCTCCCGACTTGAATCCGATAGATTATTAATTGTGACACTATTTGGAGCAGTTATTGTACAATATTAAATAAAACTGAAGAACATTTGCATTAGAGAATTTTAAATGGGTGCCACTGCCAGATAAATAAGAAATTAGCCTGATGTAATCGGAATATACGATTCCTTTGTCGTTGCAATACTTGCATCCGTGCTATAGGAGGATATTTTGAACATTTAATTTAAAGTTTATTATGTTATCAATTTCTGGATTAATTAAATTTATTTTGTCAAAGCTGAATTTTACTGTGCATATTTCATCGTAACATAAACTTAAAATACTTTTATAAATTGGTAACGAACAAGAATTTGTCTAATGTTTATAGGATTCTTTTTTTGCTTTAATGACCCCCGCTTTATGCCTAGAGTTGGTGGTGATTTATTAATAGTTTTCAAAGACACCAACATATCCCGTAAACGATTATTATTACTAGTGTATAATTTAAAAAACAAACTTCTCCATTTTCTTAAAGAGATCATCGTCCAATTCCGTGCTTCTTAAAAGTTTGCAAGAACTCATGATGTATTAAAAACACTTCCCAACATGTTTTCTTCCTAAATCTCACAAATTGGCTGGTTGTGTTTCACAATACAATCTGTATGGACGAAAGTCCTTTCAATCCAGATTTCCTGTAATAGACTTTTAAAATGTGATGATATGATAATACGGTACCAATCTGTACCTTTAGAATCATTGATACATTTTTACAATCAAATACATCTAATGTATGTATCTACTAAATGTAATCTTGCAGACGATACAGGGTGTTTCAATGATATTATGATAAATTTCGAGGGGTTCACGTCTTATGACATGTACACGTGTCTGTAGTACGCATTTTTAACATACAAAATTCGTGTTATTTTTTGGGCTAGAAAAATAATCGCTAATTCTCCTACAGTTAAAACTTCATAAACTTAATTACTATATCTGTTATGCCACTGGAAATTAAAAATATGCTTGTTTTCAATATCAATTAATAAATCTATCTATTAAATTAATTCAGGTATATATTTGCCCTGCTTTAAATGTAAATGCCCATATAAATATCTCACATCTAAAATTGCTACAATTATACCATATTAAAATTAAAATGTAATAATTGCAATTGCGCTGAACATGCAAAACAAATAAATTAATATCAATTAACAGAACAAGTGGATAACCAATATTTAATGGATGCAGAAGAAGTAAAGGCACTTACCGAACGTTGTTTAATATCCAACACTAACACCAAACAAAATAATAAAATGGCACAAGGCACTGGTATTTGCAATAGAAAGTGATGTACTTTATTCAATTTTACTTTAAAATTAGATTAACAATATTATTTATGACACAAACCACTAGGTCTTTTATTAGTTCCTTTGATTTAAAGTCGTTTTTCTTAGAATCATCAATCACCACGAACTAATCAGGACTGTGGAAAATATTAAATAATACATGAATTTCAAATTCACAACATAACATTGAAAAACTCTCGTTATAACTAAAATATAATGTAAACATATCTCCTGCTAGTGTTTACATACTAACAATAAATGCTTTCATGGATTTGTAGGATACAGGGGCGTGCGGTGAATTTTGATACAGGGGACGCAGTTTGTGATATAGAGTGATGGGTAGCGCGAGGCCCCGAGCGAAGCTAGGCAAAAATTATTTTAAGAAAAGGGACGTGGCTTCCGTATACTCATTTTAAAACAAATGTCGAAAGCTGCAAAGTTATGACATCTAGAAAAAAGTACACTTGTAGGACCGCCACTCCTCAATAAACAAAAAACATAAAAACACCACAAAACTTAGACAACCCCCGATTCCAAAGCCGAAGCTGCACGGGCGAGGGTTACACTTATGAAAAAAACGCAGACACACAACCATATCCACCGACATTGCCAGCGCCGGTGGTGAGGATTGAACCCGCAGCGAAATAGAGAGTTTGTTAAGTAGTTAACATGCACATACCTACCTATTTACAATGTAGTTTAATCCACCTCTCCTTTTTTGCGATGTCGGAAATAACTTCGTCGTAAAAGTTTGACTTTTTTGACATCTTCACAAAGTCACTTTCTATTGTTAACAGGGACAATTTTGAAAGCCGCTCTTCACTGGTTAAATTTCTTGAAAAAGTTTTTATTCTCGTGTCCGTTTTGATAATTTTGAAAAAAAGGCAGCCATTCCACTAATACTTGAAAAAAACACTTTGCACTCTTTAAGACACGCTGCAGATTGAGCTAGAACTAAATTTAATCGATGCGCAAAACAATGTACAAATATTGCATTCTGAAAATTCTCTTTTACTTTGGCCTGCAGGCCCCCCAATTCACCAGCCATTACAGCGGCCCCATCATAACTTTGGGCGATAAGTTTGGCACCACACTGTAGATCATCGACTATCTGACAAACTATAGTATATAAAGCTGCGGCCGTTCATGGCGTTGCTACGTCTAAAAATCCTAAAAAAGCGCTCTTGGAATTTCCCATTTGGATTTATGTATCGTACTACGATTGACAACTGACTAATATTCGTAATATCGGTTGTTTCATCTAACATAACTGCAACAAAAGGAGCTTTTTTATTTCTTGCTTGATCTTTTCTAAAACAATATTGCTTATCGACTGAATCAAATCATTTTCAATATGATTTGATGTACCGCGAAATATCGTGGAGTGTTCCAGATGGTTACTTAAAATTGTATCGTATTTTGCTAATAAATCAACTAAATTGATAAAATTGCCCCTATTAGCAACGCTTCGAGATTCAGTATGACCTCTAAAACTAAGTTCATTTTCGCTGAGAAAACAAACAATATCAATAAGTCCTTTTAACACTTTCTTTCAACTGCTGATCTAATGAATGCTCAATTCGTGATTTTCCAAATGTTTATTCTTTTAGCACCGCTCCCAAATGAGTTTCACACTTACCATGCCTTTTTGTCACTTTGTGAATGTTGTTTAAATCTGAAAAGCCATTTTTATTCCAAACACCTTTTTCATTTGTGAACAGTACACATGGCCAACAAAACAATTTACACAAATTTTCACAACCCCTTAACTACTGATTAGCACTGTACACTTCAATATTAAAGTACCTATAGCATGATTTAACTTTCGTTTTTAAGAATTTTAAATCAGGTGTTGGTTTCCAATTTCTAATAATATCCAGTTTATCTTGAAACGAATATGTTGAAAATCCCTTTTTCAACAAATTGCACACCACACAAACGCAAATAATATTTTCCACAGTGCTAGAACCAGCTTCCAAATTTAATAAGTAATTCTAAATCTGCGTACACGCGCACTAATATTCAACGTTTTAAAAATCACTTGTCGCCGCACCACAGGTTTAGAAACACCAAAAAAGTTTTTACAAATATAGCACAAAATCTGAGAATAATACTAGGAAGATTAATATTAAGTATAATATTAAAATCGATATTAAAATCGAGATTAAAATCTATAAAATAAAACGTATTACGATGCTATACAGCTCAGATATCAAGATTATGAAGTGGGATGGGATGCATTTCAATAAGTTACCTACTTACCAGAGACAGTTGTCTCTGCTTACATATATCGAAGTTGCGCGAGTTCGTGTTGGCTCGATTAATCGAGTGCGTCATCGTTACGGTTTTACCGTGCAACATTATCTCAGCTACATAAAAGCAGGGCCGTATCTATTGAAATTGGGTAAAAGTAAATTTTAATGATTAATATATGTGATAAATAATAATTAGGTTCTATTTATGTGTTTTTTTAAATAATCCCAGGGGAAGCACTGCTTCCCTTGCTTCCATGGACCGACCGCCCCTGGTAGGATAATATTTTCATGAGTCACATCGCTTAGGTAATGTTTTTCATGTTTCCGTAGAAGCACCATGGTTTATTGTAGGTTAGTAATTATTTAAATTAGTATCTCTATATAAAACCGATTTAAAGAACAATCAAAACAATTGTTAGATAATTTGCATAGAGAAAAATATGTAAAATAGTGTGAATTTGATTATTTTAAATTCTTTACTAATTTAATGATTCTGATTATATTTAACACTCAATTATATATTTATTATTTTGCAAATATATTGACTATACTTCAGTTACGGAACAGGTGGAATTTACGTAATATGTAGTTTAAATAACACATCACATAAGCATGTATGTATCTATATTGAGGCACCCCCACACTTAGGGCTCCTCCTTCGCTAATATTTTCCTTACATTTTTTATGTGAAACTAAATTACTTTCGAAACACTTTATTTCTTATATTTCTGGGAGTAAAATAATTATTGGATATTAAAATAGAATGTAGCCATGCTGATTTTAAGTAAAAATTATTAATTTTTCTATTCTCATTCATAATTTTTTTTTTTTGAAATGAGCTATCTAATTATAATTACATATTCTATGAGAATGATACTCTTTCTCTTTATTTTAAGACTTGGTGGAGCTAAATCGGTCTATCAGTTACGAAGATATGATATTTTCACGATAAAAATTATTTATATCTTGTGAATATAACAAAAACATTTTTTTTTAATTTTGTTTCGCAAATAATTCAATTTAAAATTTAGAGTTTTCAAACCACGTGATCGTGAACGGTACGTTATTGGCCTGACGTTATACCGTAGAACTTTGGCTTTCACAGTTTACCTAAATGCACTAAATTGCAAGCAATGATTTCTCCTTAATCAATGATTACAAGTTTATGATTGTTAAATCTCGCGTTTATTTACGTACAAATTACTAATATATTAATTTATCTAAGTGGTGAAAATGACGGCCATAGGCTTTGTGCAAGTTCAGACCAACAATTTACGGAAAATCGACGTATTCATGATAAGCGCTTAGAGATGGGAAGAACGGTTCCTCATGTGGAGCGCTCCAGTCGCGTTCGCTCCAGGAAAATACCGCTCCAAAATAACGTTACTTTGGAACGACTCTACGTACAAGTCGCTGTAGCGGCTATACGTGTGCTGTGTATAACGGTTTCATCGGCATGTCGCGGACCGATAGATAAGGGTATTTAAATGTTATTATAGGTATACGGCTTGGACATCTACCAGGTACAAGGTACACTGTGGCTTGTTGTTGTTTATTATTTGTTCAATACAATTTCATATCGCACTTGAAAATAAAACTTGCATTAAATCAATTTTTATTAATGGATGTTTTCTTTGGATATGCTTTTTTAAATTATTTAATGTTTACTTATAAGTTATAACTCAAGTCTTGTTTACAAATATTGCAAGTCGAAATTTTATCTGTCTTTTTTATTATCAGAAAAGAAATTCCAGATAGCAGATTGCTTGATAGAATTCATGATACCTATAAAAACAATAATTAAAGAACAAAATACATCATATCTAGGTCCCACACAAACCTTCCGTTTTTTTGCCACCGTATAACTCGCTCCGCTCCGCTCTCGACAAATATACCAACTACCAAAACAAAATAATACATTATTACATTAATATAACACTGTGCAATGCTGGAACGCTCCATCGCAAATCGCTTCAACTGCATCGAAACCCACCGAGTAACCGAAAGCTGGCTTGGCTGGCGGCACTGAACAGCGAACGCGCCCGCGAAAGCGACTACGAAGTAAGAAGTAACCTCAGTCGCCTGTAACTCGTTATTTTATCATTTGGGAACGCGACGGAAAAATACCGTTCCAAAGTAACGTTACAGAAATACCGTCCCACCTCTATAAGCGCTGAGCAGTTTCTTTGTTAATAATATAATTTTACTTTTTATCAGTGCTAAAATTAAGGATACAAACGCAACAAGGTGTGTATCATTTATTGTATGTAACAACTGATTTGTTTGGGCTCAATTTTATCATTTTTCTGTAGTTAGGTATCCATATTTACAAAAATTTTTAGGTATCTAACCTCAAAATACATAAACAATCATCTGTGCAATATTTTCGTCACAGAATACTCTATTAAATTTTTATAATAATTTAATTACATGGGTAGTAAATATCTGTTGGAAACTTAATAAACGTTATTGTTATGGAAATGACGTATTTATTCCTTACTCTTTACTTTATGTGATCGGTACAAAGAAAATCACATCAAATCATTGATTTTAATGAGAATATTTGCAAATATTGTCTGAACTTACTGCTGGCAGCAATATAATCGTGTAGATTCTAATAATTTCACGATTCGATCGTTTCATTTCGACCGTTTTATAGCAATGCACCATTTATTTCTAATTTTAGAGACTCTTTTCTTGTACACTTAGATACAATACAATATTTATAATTACTTTCCTTTTCACTCTCCATGGTATAACATAAAAATAACATCGTATTTTAATTTGTAAATACAAACCGCGAGTATAACAGTATTTACTTGTACTTATACAGAGTGACGTCACACCGCAACTGGCGGGAGATATGCATCGTTCAAACATGTTTAAATTCGCGGCTAAAGTTAATATATTTTTTTTAGCTTTACTTCAAACAAAATATAAATATATGAAAAAACACATTTTTTTGTGGTCTGTCCATCATTGATACCAAAAAAATGTGTGCATTTTGCCTATTAACAAAAAAACTACGTTTTTATCAAAAATTCAAAACACCCTGTGGGAATGACCAGCAGCAAAATGAAAATCCAGTTTAGACTCGATAATTATTGTCGCCTCATTTTTCTTAACATTTTCGTTATTGTTTTATATTTGCTATTTAAAGGAGATACACCGAGTGGAAAAACAAATCCAAAATTTTTATTTTTGGATGCAATTTCTTTGCTACCTACTTAACTGATTCTAATAAATTTTGCGTCATTAGGTAGGCAATTTAGTAGGTTACAAAACCTATAGTTCAAGAAGGCAGAGATGAAATAAACCAAAATGCGAACACTTTAAAAATTGGGATTTTTCTATCCACGTTCTTCATGGATTATTTTTGGAAATGAGCTGTCTAATGACATATTCTACGAGAATGATACTGTTTTCTAGTTTCTCTTTATTTTAAGACTCGGTTGAGCTAAATCGGTTTATTGGTTACGAATATTTGACCAATTAAAAATTGCTAGTAAACGCCATTTAAAACCATACATTTGAAATTATTGGGTATATATCCCTTTACAGCAAAGATAAAAAAGTGTACAAACAATGAAAATGTTAAGAAAAATTGAAGCTATAATTGGGTCTAAACTGGATTTTAATTTTGCTGCTGGTGGTGTTTTGAATTTTTAATAAAAAATATAGCTTTACTGTTACGCCCTGTATTTAAAGAAAAAAATAATGTTTACTACTAAAATCAGCACGGCTTTACATTCCAGAAGAGTTAATCTAAAACAAAAAAAACAATCAAATCGGACAAACCGTTTAGAAAAAAATAAATTCAAAATCATGGTAAATTTTGGATGGAGCGTTAATTTTAGTCCTCAGTGTATTATATTATAAATATAGTCATTTCGTAATCGGGGATAACTTATACCCGTTTGTCTGTCTGCAATCAGGGGCGGATTGGCTCGGCGGGACGTCAGAAAAATTGCCGGTAGACCGCCGGCCATCTATAATCATTTCGTTTCTTCTTAGATTGAAAGATGTTAACTATCAAGTTTCTTAATTTCGTGAAATATGTAATTTTTATTCATAAAGAAATTGCGAATGTTGCAGTTCACGTTCAATGTAGCGAAATTGTTATAAATTATATTGTATTATAAAAAAATCAAAATAAAAAAAGTCAGTGTCCCATGTAGTTTTCGAAATATTACGTTAAATTTAATATTTGTTAAAATACATTTTATGGAAATTGGCAATATCGAGTTGGGTATGATACTAATATCATTTTTGCATTTTTCATATATTTGTTACAAATTGACAGGAGTAACTGTTAAATTAAAATAATTAATTTAATGATTTCACGTAGAAAATTCGTTTCCATGAATATTGTTTTCGTTCGTTGAAGTCTATTTATAAAGTTAGTTCTAAAACGGAAGTATTAAAAAAAAATATGGCGTGTATTTATGTAATATCCGATAGTTTTTTTGGGGATTTCGGTCAGATATAACTAATTCTTTTATTTTTTTCTAACGTTTCGGTTTATTACACCATCATCAGAGAAACTCTTAATTATTAGGTATTTGTTTTAAATTTTGTTACATGTTTGGTATTAGTGGATTGTCTGTTTTAACGCAACTATTATTATGATTGTTATTTTTTATCGGGCCGGTTAAAAAACTTTTCCAGGTCAGTTGACCCTTATCATTCAATTCGTCCCTGTCTGCAACACTTAAACAAACATCTGTTATTTACCAGACAGGGACAATAGCAAACATACTTTTGTCAGTCCGTTTAGGGATCGCATTCTTCTTGATTTAGGCAGGTGGTCTCTTATAGGAAGGACTTTTTAGCCCGGTTTTTCAATCGCTATATAGTTAACTATGTACTTCTTAGTTGGTGTTAACTACTTACTATATTTTGATAAAAATCGATGAGATCGTAATTCTAACATCGAACCATTTCAACCAATAATCTCAACTATAACCTTTTAAAAATTTTTTGAAAAATTAAAAAATTTCACATATTAAAAGTGAGAGTTTAGTTAACCCACGATTGAAAAATCGGGCCTTAGTGATGACTGCTACGGTTTCTCTCGTTTCATGTTTTATGTCTACCGTTTCTATAGGGTTGATCTGTGTGAAGTTTTCTTATAATCTTACTGCTAAGCACTCCAACTGATTCTAGTTTAATCCAACTAGCATTTCATATCACTATAAAAGCTATAAGTATATTCTTTCAGCAAGTATTAAAACTGTATAAATTGCTCTCCGGAACGTTCTTACAACCATTATAAGAGTTCTATAAATGCAAAAGGGGCATCACATTATAGAGCAAAATTGCTCTATAAATTCTCTTATACATCTTGTATTAATTAGTGTAGCTCTAAAAATAATAAAATAGTTTTATAAAAATATATAACATCTCTATACAGCTAATATAATAGAGCTTTTATAAATCGCTCTCAAAAGGCTGTGTATAAAGCAAGTATATCTATACCTTATAGTGTGTATACCTATAGTATACCTATAATATACCTTAAGCAACCATGAACAACACTTTTAAAAAAGATGCGAAAATCTCCATTTACAGAACAAATCAATCTTGTAATGGCAGATAGGAGTCCGTCCATATGCGTTAGAACTTGAAAATGGAATTTCGATTAAAAGCGTCAATAATTTAGTCTGTTTAAGAATTGTAACTGTACCCTCTACTTAATTTTGATTACGAAGTCCATTTTAATATGAAAGTATATATACATATTTTAAGTAAATATTTATGCGCTCTTCGCTAGTTGATGATGATGATTTTATGATTATTAATAAAAATGTATTGAAAAAGATGAAAATAATTTTGACACCAAAAAGTGGTTCAGTTAGAACAATCTCTCTGATGATGAAAGATAGCAAAACTTCTGATAAAAAAACACGTTTTTTTTTTAATTTTAAAAGTGAATTTTGGAATTTAATGCCTCTAAAAATGGCGTCTACAATATTGCACCCTAAAATGACTGAAAGGAGGCCCATGGTTATCCACGGTTCATGAACAAAATGGTTGTCGCATTTAATAAAATTATGGTGGGGGAAACACCAATGACGTCACAAAGGGCATTTGTGTTATTTTAAGTTTTTAATATTGGCTTTTCTTCGATTTCTACTTTGTTTGGACTTTTACTTGTTTCGCCAAGATATAAGATAAGTGATGATTACATTTTAACCAATAATTCCATGTGTATTTTAGTGTATAAGACACTAGTACTTAACCTATAAAGTTTGTGTATTTACATACATATATTAATTTATAAAATCAGAGGTGAGTATTTTACTGTTTTCTGTGAGTGAATATGTTACCACGATTTGTGCTTCATATTAATGATTAATTAGTGCCCTTGTTTTATTAATTTAGGTATTGTAGCAAAAACAAGTCTAGTTTGCAACTTAATTTATTAAAAGTCACCTAATTTTTTCCAAAAATGTCTAAGACCGGATGTGCTGTAGCTGTATGTGGGTATTTTTCCGTTAATGGGAAACGGGGGGGTCCCAAGTGTATTTTACGCACGTAACATTATATTGATACTTGATAACTATTCTAAATTGTAATACATTTTTTTTAACTTCCCGCAAAGAAAATTGAAAATTTTCAGAAATCGGGAAGTTATTGGTTTCACCCCGATTTTCGAAAATCGAGTTTTTGTCAGATCTCGACGTTTTGAGGTCCTAAGAAGCTATTCTGACTATTCCCACGATGGTGTCTGTATGGCTGTATGTATGTATGTTGTTGTAATGTGTGTGTGTGTGTATGTATGTATGTGTGTACGGTGTATGTAAATCTCTCATAACGTTTGAACGACTTGACCGATCGAAACGCAGTTTGCGGCATTCTAAAGGGGTTGACTCAATTTCGATTTCCTGAGAATTAGACCGATTCGGCCCTGTAGATTTTGAAAAATCTCAAAAAATAAATTTTTCAAAAATTTGTTTTTGGGGAAAATTTTCCCGACACCCGACCCCCCCCAATTTAAAAACAAACCCCCCCCCCCCCCTTCAAAACAACCCCCCCCCCCCCCCCCCCCCCCCCAACCCGGGGTCTCCCCCGGGGGAAACCCTCCCCAAAAAAACCCCCAAAAAAATTTTTTTTTTAAAAAAAACCCCAACCCCCCCCCCCCCCCCTCTTTTTCTCCTAAAAAATTTTTTTTTTTCAAAAACACCCCCCGGTCCCCTCCACACCCCCCCCCCCTCCCCCCCCCCCCCCCACCACAAAAACCCCTTATTAAAAAAAAACCCAAAAAAATTTTTTTTAACACCCCCCCCAAAATTTTTTGGCGGCTTTTTTTTTTTCACACCACCCCCCTTTTCCCCCCAACACCCCCCAGGCCCCCCCCCCCCCCCCCCCCCTACTTAATTTTTTTTTAAAAAACACCCCCCCCAAAAACCCCAAAAAAAAATTTTTATAACAACCCCACTCTCCCCCCCCCCCCCCCCCCCCCCAAAAAAAAATTTTATATTTTTTTCCCCGCGCGCCCCCCCAAAAACAAACACACACACAATTCTCCCCCCTCCCCACCCCCCCCACCCCCCCGGCCCCCCCCCCCCCCCCCCCCCCCCCCCCCCCCCCCCCTTTTTTTTTTTTTTTTTTCTCTTTTTACTCTAAATACCCCCCCCCCACTCTTTTTTTTTTTTTTTTCTCTCCCCCCCCCCCCCCCCCCCCCCCCCCCCCCCCCCCCCCCCCCCCCCCCCCCCCCCACCCCCCCCCCTCTTTTTTTTCCCCCCCCCCCTCTTTTGTTTTCTTTCTTTTTTTTTTTTCCCCCCCCCCCCCCCACACAAAACTTTTAAATATTTTTTTTTTTTTTCAAAAACACCAAAAAAAAATTCTCTCTCCCCCCCCCCCCCCCCCCCCCTTTTAAAAAAAAAAAAATCATTCTATAGCTGAAGGTAAACAAATCTCACGATAATGGAGCGCGATCAGCGTGAAATTTGTTTGTAAACAAAAAAAGTGATGAAGTGCCTAATTTTAACAATAGTTACTATTTAACTCTTCATCGTTGACGGACGTGTTTCGCCCGAACGGAACAACAGTCCCCTGGTGAGTTTTTACATAATTATTTATTGATACTCCATTGTCATAAGTAATTTTTTTAAGATGAAATATAGATCATTTCAAAAATGAGTTATAATCAGAAAAAAATGTATTACAATTTAAAATAGTTATAATAACGTATCAACATAATGTTATGTGCGTAAAATATGCTTGGGACCGCCACTTTCCCATTAGTGGAGAAAGATAACAGCTATCAAAAAAAAGGCAGAAAACATTGTTTTGATATTTCATTTCATTATTTACAACTTTCCAAAGGATGAAAATAAAAGAAATGATTGGATAAAAACCTGCCACCGTAAAGACATTTGGGATCCTAAAACTGGTGTACTGTTTGACGAATGCCAAAATAAAAAGGAAGCTACAAACCATCAGGTAATAAGCCATGCAACTAATTTGAAGAATAATATAAATAATAAACATTTATTCTTTATAACCGCCGTGCCCTCAAAATTGTCAAAAACAATTAAAGTTGACTGTAGGTCTGAAAAAGAAAACAGAACTAGACGTGCAGAAAAATGTAAGAAAAAAAGTGGATGATATACTGGCTGATTGGCACAATCTTCAATATTAATTGAATGGAGTCAGCGGTTGGTTCTTGGTGAAACATACATTAAATAAAGTAAGATTGTCAATACAGTGATCAGGAATTACAAAACAGTCGTAAAAAACAATGAGATGCTGCCCGAATTCAAAAGAAACTAGGAGGCAAATATTTCTATCGAGTTATTAAAAAAAAAAAACATTAAAAATATGTTCTCTATTTTGTGTTAGTCATACTTGTTCCTGTTTATCTTGTCTAAATATGTAACACTGTGTAATACATACAGCGTGCCTCAAGACCTTTTGCATATTGAACGTGACTAGTATTAGAGGGTTATCTCTGCAGTGGGTCATTGTGCAATAAAATACACTCTAAGTTAGGCCCCTCCTCTAGCCAATAATACGTGTTTAAGGCGTGTCATGTGTTGTAAATCGCCGCCCTTATGGCAGACTGAGAAGCTTGAGACGGGGCAAAGCTAGTTAATATGTTATTCACGTGCCCACCTGACTCGCTGATAAGGCTGGTTGCTTGGGCTGCGTAGGAATGTGCGCATATGTACAAAATACATATTGCAGAAGCTCTTGACACACGGTGTATATTATGATGACTACGAAGCCAGGGTTGCTAGCAATAATGCCGAATTTACACGGGTATAGTAGCTAAAGCAAGTAACTAAATTTAGCTACTTGCATCGTGTGAACGTTGAATTTAGTATTTAGTATAGTAATATTTAGTGGAGAATTTAGTACACATTTTAGGCAGGTAGAATAGATCGGGTTCCTATTTACTGGAGAAAGTCGGTCCCCCACCCCGTGTCGTGTTAACTAAATACGGGCACTAAACAACATTTAGAGGGGACTAAACACGTGTAGACAGGTCAGTTTAGTACAGTGTACTTGTATAGTTTAGTAGGTATGGGCTTGCGACTTTAATAATATAAGAAATGGCATCTCTGTCGCGTTGGAACGAGGATACCACACTGAAATTTGTTTAGGAATATCTAGCAAAAGAATGTTTGTGGAACACGAAGGCTGATATTTAGAAAAACAGGACTACTCTACGACTTAGCCACTTTCTTATCCATACACGTTTCTTTCTGTTCACCGCACGTTCTATTATATCAATAACCTCCTGACATATTACAAGGATACACTTTTTTAATGACAATTTTACTGCTAATCGCATACGTGCCCGTTCAATGGATGCCATTTTAACTTAGAAACATTTAGTCCACTAAACATATTGCTAAAACATGTATGGACACACACTAAATTATAATTCACTAAAATTTAGTTACTTGCTTTAGCTACTATACCCGTGTAAATTCGGCATAAGATGAATTTCATTGTTATTATTTAAATAATAAATAATTTGTTGTGTCAAATAGTCAATTGTAATTTAGTGATACTTTTTAAATTATTATGTATGCATGAGGTATATTTTTATTAAACTTTCAAAATATTAATTTGTCTATATTTATTTTGATATAAATGCCATATTAAAATACTATTTCTTGTATTTAATTTCATAAATAATTATTGAAATACCTATAATTACAACCTATCTACGTTGATTAAAAATTATTGAAAAAATTGTTGCATAATTGCTGAATAAGTTAATACTAGTTTTTGTTGCCTAATAATAACGGATTATAGTTTTTAGTGCTAAGTTAGTCAGACATCAAATTTCAAACATGAACCTACATTGTTTATTATTATGATGGTATTAAATATTTAAACTATAATCATTAATCAGTCAATCAGTTCAAATTTCTTTATTTTTTTTCTAAATAATAATGGACTTTGATGTGAATTGGAGTGAGAAGTTACCGAAAGTGAGATGGAGAGAGCCCTTTGTGACGTTTCGCCATCTTATAGGCTAAAGCGCGAATGCGGTAACCGTTTCGTTTATAAGCTGTGCACGGGACCTAAACTTTTTTGTATTTGTCCTTACAAAAAATGTATTCTTGATGAAAGATTATAAATTATGTCTACTATAACAAACCAATAAAATATATTTTCCAAGTACTTAAATAAAGCTGATGTAAACTGAAATATTTTACACATTTGATCTCATAAAATGGGGTTAGGATAAATTTGGCAGTTTGACATTTGAAATATCTAATTTAGTTACAAAAATGTCAATGTCAATAAGAAGAAATTATTAAAATATATGACATGAATTATTATTGACAGTATCGAACGACGCTGATAAATTAATTATTTAATCATTTTAATGATACATTTCAAGGTACGCTATTAAAATTTAATTGAGATGTGAAGAATTAAATAGAATGATTTTTTTAGATCAGGATGATATATACTGGTAGGGTATAAGAAAGTTATATGCTGGACACATCAGATATTTTGTAAAGTTTTTGAAATTTACATAATAAAAAACTTAAATTAATAACTGTCATAACTTTACTACAAAAAAATCAAAATATTCGAAAACAAGAAATCGGTTGACCTGTAGGCCATCCCTGAAACTTCCCGCTATCTTCGAGCTTAAAGCGCTAAAAAATATACGTATTAGTTAATTTTTGAGCTCACCGAGCTCAAAATATTATACACATACATTTTTGAGCTCTACGATTAGGTGAAAAATCTCGAAGTTATATTAAAAAACATTTTTTTTATAATTTTTGAACTGCGATATCTTTTGAATAAATTAACCAATCGAGATGCAGTTTGCAGCACTCAACGCAGTTTTTCAAGTGTAAAAAGTTATGTTTGTACCAAAAATCGATCCGACAAAAATTTTGAATGATTTCAAAAAAACACTTTTTTGCGAATTTTTCGTAATCGATATATCTTGAACGAATCAACCAATTTTGATGCGGTTTACGGCATTCAACACAGTTTTTTAAATACAAAAAGTTATCTTAGTACCAATAATCGATTCGACAGGAATTTTGAATGTTATTTCAAAAAAAACACTTTTTTGCGAATTTTTCTTAATCGATATCTCTTGAACGAATCAACCGATTTTGATGCGGTTTGCGACGATCGACGTTGTTTTATAAGGAGAAGAGCTGATTAGATTTTGGAATTGATCGGTTCAGCAGTCTAAAAGATATTCCAAAAAAAACAAATTTTTGAAAATTTTATTTTTGAGATTTCTCAAAATCTATCGGGCCGAATCGGTTCTAATTCTCAGGAAATCTAAGTTGAGTCAACTCCTTTACAATGCCGCTAACCGCATTTAGATCGGTCAAGCCGTTCAAAAGTTATGAGATTTTCGAAAATCGGGGTGAAACCAATAACTTCCCGATTTCTAAAAATTTTAAATTTTTTTAGCGGGAAGTTAAAACTTAAAAAAAAACAAAGTGATAAATTTTCCTTATGATTAGGAAAAAAATAGTTTGCAAATATTTTACTAATAGTATAGAAGTAATCTGGCGTACCGGCGCATTTTCGTAACTTCTTTCTCATTTTTTTTCAATTTTAGTTCTGATTAGTCGTGCCTTAAAATACTGTTTGGGTTCCATGCTTTAATATTGAGACTTTGTATAACTTAAATCCACCAGCCGCCTATGTTAATATCACAAATTTGCTATCTATAGAGTAATTATAAAACAAACAAAATGGTTTAGTTCCCCAGTTCACTAAGTGAACCATTAAAAAGGAGCAAGTTAAATGTAATTTTTCCGGTACAAACTATATTTTATTCCACGCTGAAAGAATTTATTCATATATCAAGTCAGATAAGAGGCACGAAAATTTACATCTCTATATCGGTCAGCCGCGATGACAAACTGGCATCGTTTGTACAAAATTTAAGTATTTCCAATGACCATATTTCGTCTTGATATCTTTACTAAACGTGCATTAGGTTTTTCCACTTAGACGCTTTCATATTCTTTTGCAGATTACACTACATGACACTACATTATTCCACTAAATGTCAGAATAAGATGGAGATTGGTACAAAAGTTAGTAAAAAACTTACTTCAGCGAAACATTAATAAAACTGTTTTTTATTGAAGTTCTCCGGTAGAAATTATAACTATTTTGTACCAAAAGAGATATTTCTCTTATAAATGTTCTACAGAACACTGTTTGACTATTAACAGTGCCTTTGGTGCGAAAATTACCGTATAATTATTACTTCGGTGGCATTTTACTCTACTAACGTAGATAAGGTTGAATCTTATATAACACCACATATTTGCTCCATAAAAGTTCTATAGCTACACCTAAGAGTATTACAACTATAAAGAAAAAATGTTTATAGGATAATTTTTCTGTATACCGGAAGTTTTATAGATGTTCTTACAATAACTAAAAAGCATTTATAAAACAGTTTTATAATTCGGTTCTAAGAATATTCTTACAACATAAAATTGCAGCTGTTTTGCTGTCGAAGACAAAATTGAGTAATGGGAGACCTTTATACAACAAATGTGCAAATCCATAGCTTCTATACAGCTTTTGAATAACATAATTCCCTCTTAACCAAATATAAGGGTGGTTTGTTAGTTGGAAACGGGACACATTCAACACACCAAAATTGTTATTCTTGTATTTGTTTGCTTTTACTAACGAGTTGAATCACCCCTCGAAGTTTGTCATGATATCATTGTAACACCCTGTATGTGTTAACATTTTCAATTTAAAAAGAAAACCTAAGTTAAATAGTACTGAGGATGTCTTTAAATAAAGACGAAACATCGACCATTTGAAATATAGCTTTCTTCTTTTCCGTTTTCTTGATCACTCGACAACATTTACAAAAAAAACATACAAATAAGGGTCACCAAACAGTTTCTAGTAGTATTTTAGGTTTACTTACTATTTACCTTTATTAAAAAACTTTCTGCATTCCATATACATGCTACATATTACTTGAAACATTTTTAGCCAACTTCACAAAATTCACCAAATTTACCACGAAACAATAACTAATTTTTAATTTCGTTTAAATAATCACAGTTACAAGTTCATATTACTAGAACAGTTTTTTCACCATAGTGCACTTGCAAATTAAAATTACACTAAAAACATATTCTATCAGGATAGCAAATTCAGCATTGAACTGAGTGTCGCTGAACTAATTAAATTTAAGAATATGTGCCGTAACAACCGCTAATTGTGATTAATGCCGAGAAATTGCGTGAAACAAAATTTGTACGATAACCCGATGACATAGATATCTATCTCAAAATTTGCCCTCATAATTAAGAATATGGAGATTCAGGAACGGCTATACAAATTTTTTGCTCTTAATTATTGAGTGTTAACTACGTTTGGCTGCAATTTCCTTACTATTTATACGAATTTGTTAAAATTTTATACACTGTGTATTTATCATATTTTTATTTATTTATTTATTTATTTATTCTACATAACTCAACAGGACTCATGTCCCAATTACAGTCAGAAAATTACAAGAATGTTTATAAAGTACAGAAATATTACAAATTACAATTAATTGTTATACACCGATTTTATGTTTTTAATTTTAGAGCAAAAAAATATCCGCTTTGTCATTAATTTGGTTATAACTTTAACATATTGTATTAATGGAAGTATATTTTAGTAAATTTGTACGTGACATTTTTTATGAAATGTTTGGTGGAGTCGAGTTGATTTGCAAGGAACATTCAGTTCAATGAGCCTTAATCGTTCTACGCAGTAAAGTTTATTATTTAATAATTTGTATAAGAATACATCTACGTGAATAAGTGATAAATTTACATTTTTCAACATTTATAGGTACATTATTTTTAGAACACTATTTATAAATACTTTGTAAGTCCGACATAAGCAGGTCTATATCGTGAGGAGAAATAATTGCATTGTATATTTTTAAATAGTCTGCATAAAGCAGGTACTTAGTGTAGTTCTATGACAATATCGTTGATAAAAGTATTGAAAAGAATAGGACCAGGTACTCATCCTTGCGGAACACCTGACTCCGCTGTAAAATCAACAGACTTGTAACCATTGTACCAAACAAATTGTGATGTATTATGGACATGAATTAAAAAATGAAACAAATTCATGTAAAAACCCAATATTTATTAATTTATTTAGCAATATACCATGATCAAGTCTGTCAGACGTCTTGGAAACATCAGTATATATAACGCCGACTTGACCACTCGTACCCAACACTTCACAGAGATACTGCCTTAGGCATAATAAATTTGTTGTTGATCTGCCTGGCATTAACCCGTTGATTAGGACATATTTCATTTTTTATATTAGGAAACATATACTCGTAGTCATACAGGATGAGTTCAAATAATTTTGAAAAGTTATTTGTTATTGTGATAGGACGATAATTTTCGATTTCTGTTAATTTGTTTATAAACAGGGCATATCTTGGATATTTTCCACAATTGATGTACTACCACTATTAATATTTAAAAAATTCAGGGCCGGTCTTTTTAATTAGATTTTTCGAATTTCTGTAAAAAAAACGCCTTGTATAATATTTTTCAAATTTCGGTACGAAATTATAAAAGATTATTCATCAGTAAACAAAACTATGTGAATAGATTTTTTTGTTGCACCTTTACTGATATATTTACAAGCGATAGGTTTTGGCAAAATGAGTAAATAAAATAAAAAATTACAATTTGCTTAAATAAATTATTGTCTAAATAATTAAAAGTCAATTTAAACTTGGTAAATATGTTTTTTTCGATTTTTCAGGCAAATTTTCAAAATGAAGTACACCAGCTTCCCTAAATTTTTATTTGTTTAAGTGGCTAATCAGTTTTCTAATCACATGAGGATAGTTTCTAATTTTATCATAATAATGAAGGATGTGCTAAAGTAACTGATCACTGTTATTCATAGACACTGTAGACTGTAGTTTTGAGATGTCCCCATAGAAAATAATCTATGAGGTTAAAATTTTTGGATACTGATTAATAAAGCTGGCCGAGGTCATCATATCATAACACTTGAATAAGTACAATAAATGGAAATAAATTTTAACAATAATGTTACATTTTATAAAAATTTGTATAAAACTCACCCTTTTAAGCAGATTTATGAAGTAGTTTGGTTGTCGTCATCACGTGGGGAAGATCTATAGTATAATAGCATCAGGTATGTTTCTACAGCTGTCTCCGTCAGCAATGTTCGCTTTGGTAAAAAAATATGTTTGTATTTTGAAAATGACCGTTCGACATCTACGTATGTAATACAGGCATAAGTAAAGCAATCTGTGAACTCACTTAACGAAGTTGTAGATGCACCATCACAAATTTGTCTTAATTTGCTAAAATCAGGATCTTTCTGTAATACACTCTCGAATTTTAAACTAACGCGATTATTTTTTTGCGTCATTTATAGCCTGTAGCTGTGTATTGACGTCGTCCACTATTTGCAGCGATTCCACTAACGACAACGAACTATTTTGCAATTTTTCTATTGCGTCGTGTAGTCCTCTATAATTGTTATTAATAGTTTTTAAATCTGTTTCAAGGGAAACGTCTTGAAAGCTTGTCTGGCTTTCCCTAATAGCTGCAGCCTCGTTAGGGTTGAGCTGTAGTATCACAGCTTTTATTTGTTGAAAATATTCAGCATAATAAAAAGCCGCTTTCAACCACGTTCCCCAACGTGTAAGAATCGGCTCTGGTGATTCAGGGATACCAGGACACTGTCTGTGAAATGCTCGAAATCGTTTAGGAGATTTGAGAAATACTTCTTTTGTATTTGCTATTAATGCATCTACCTCTGGAAAACATTTTCGAATTGTTTCTGCCACAAGATGTAACGCATGCACTTTACACGTAACATGTAAAAACCTACAATTGTCTCTTTGAAGATAACGGCCTACCACGCGCATTGTCGCGGCACCATCAGTCACAAACATCAATACTTGACTTGTTGAAAGTTCAAATTTTTCGAATGTCTCCAACACCACACGCGTAATTATTTCGCCAGTACACGCAGTTAGTCTTTTACTAGCTAGTAAAAGTGGAAATGTTGGTTTAAGAGGGTCCAGTACACGTACTATAATATTTAAAATAGAATTTTTTTACAATCTGTCGTCTCGTCAATACATAACCAGAGCCGTGTATTTTTTTAATCCACATTTAATCCTATTTACAATGTCTTCACGAACAGCTGGAATATATCTACGTAACGATGTACGACTTGGTAAGTTCACCTGGGGATTGTATTTATTTCAAAACTCCCGAAATGGTTGTTTATCCAGTATGTGTAGCGGAATATTACAGGCTATTAACATTAACAATAAATCAAACACAAACTGAGTTGTCAAAGGCATGCCATTTTTTTTATTTTGATGTTGCACGGTATTGATATGACGACGACAATCTGTTTTGTGCCAGCACAATAAGTCTTGATTGCAAATTTTACAAATTGTTTTGCATCCGTCATAGAATAAATCCGGAAATTCACCGATAAATTTATTCATTGTGTCCGCGTATGGTCGTTTTTTACCCTTTGGCGCGTTTGACATTATGTATAATTAATAGGTACAACCTCACTCATTAACCTTTCAAATAAGACTGCAGCGTAAATCACTTCTAAATCGGCACGTGTGACGCCAGCGCAAGACCGTGGCTGTACTCCAGCCACCTCGGCCAGCTTTACTGATTAATCAAGTATCTCTTAACTTCGATACCACAATGAGGAGGAGCTCCGTTATGGTGGAAGTATTGCCCTCTGCTATGAACATCTTGCATTAGACAATTAATAATGGCTATCTCAAAACAATTTTGGTTTTTTTATTCAATTACGGGTAAAATACGAAGTAGAAAACATTTTAGTTTAAATTAAACCCATGGAAAGAAGTTTGGAGCCACTAGGTCTGGAGACCTAGCATGTCATACAAAGTTTCTATACCAGAAAATAACGTGTTATCTCCAGGTTACTACTCAACTATCTTAGCTTGACACTTGAGCTTGGATGCGCAATGGTCTAAACACCGCGCTTTCAATAACCCGATTCGAGCGCATAGATCGGTACCATCAGGTTATAATTATTGGTTAAAACCAATTACATTCGAGCGAACTTCGGTATTAAATGGTAATAACATATTTACACCAACCTTTGAGTTCGGTTATACTTTGCGGTGGAAAGTTGAAGTTGAAAAACATACAGATATTCGATATTCAGAGATTGTAAATGACAGAGAGGTTATGTTTTTGAGGGCTTGTTTAGAATTGAAAAGTGGTCAGACAGTTATGCTATCTATCCATATTTTAAAATAAGGTTACCTAATATGGGTAAGCCTGAATAAAATAATAAAAGTTTACCCCCAGAAAAATCTTTATCGTCCTGCATTATGCAAGCAGCAAGAAATTGCAAATCTTCCATTTTCCTCACTACAGCACAATTTACTGTTGATGATGATGATGATGATTAATAATAATTATCTCTTAATATTTGTATTAAATATTTTTAAATTCGAAAAATAAGAAATATTTTTGTGAATACAATTTTTGATAAATAAACTGTTTTAGTAATCTTATCATTATACAGGGTGTTTGATAAATCAGTATAAGTAGTGTAAGAGGAGATATTATGGTTCAAAACAATAATAAAGTTCTCTTAAACGTTTCATAACGGAGATACAAGCTGGCAAACTAAACATATTCCTTTAATTAAATAACTTGAACGGAAGGAAACTTTTGATATTTTGTACATAGTAACTAATTATAAATAGCCTTTGAATTGATATAATTTTTTCACCAGTGATTTCCGATATGTATTCCGGGACCATTCCTTTAAAAAATATTTGGGGCGCCACTGGATATTAAAAATAAAAGGATTTTTTTCTCTCATTCGTTTTAAAGAAAAAATGTCTCTTGGATATTGTTGGAACAATGAATTTAAATATAAACATGTACAGGGTGTCTCGATAAATTTCCACTTTATTTTTATATGATTCAAAAACTAGTTATATTCCATTCCTCATGGAGATTTTAGATCTGCTATTAGTTTTTTTAAAAAGACGGAAAATACACGAGGTGGCCAAAAATGTTTTTTTTATTCTAATGAACTCACAAAATTTTTCCAAGAAATATTATTTCTTTGAAATTAATCTTAGAATAAAAAGGGTCTTTTTATTTTTAATATCCAGTGGCGTCGCATATGTTCTTTGAGAGTGCCCCCAAATCCCAACCGCAGATCAATTGCTAATGATAAAACATATTTTCCCAATTTAAATTAAGGCCATTTAGTTACTATGTACAGGGGTTATTCATTATAAATTACCCACCCCTTATCATCGTTCTTATTGCCCATAGAAGCAAAGTTTTAAATAAAAGTTGTGTAGTTATGACTGAATTTTGTTAAAATGCTATCAAAAGTACAGTAGCGTGCAGATTTCAGGGGATACAAAAAAATAATACACTTTTTTAATTGGAATACCCTTGTATATTATTACATTTTTTGAATGATCCTTTGTTCTTGATTTCAAAAATATACCATATGTTACCCCTTCCATATACCGTTTTTGAGTTATTAAACGTCGAATATCTTAGTTAAACTAGTTACTGTAAATATGAAAAAGTTAACATTATTAAAGTGAGCTATGAAAATGACAATTATTGTTTGACAAGTGACATTTTTTTTAATGAAATAATCAAAACGGTTTACAGTGAGGAAGAAAAAGTCCAAATATTTACTTGTTATATACAAAATAACAAAAATAAACGTGCAGAAAAAGAGCATATAGGATGTTGTATCCAAATCGTCCAACACCATCAGAAAATACGTTCAAAAATATTTACCAAAAGGTGAATAATACCTCCAGTTTTAGTAGAAAAAAGCGTGTAGTTCAAGCAAACCAGGAAGAACAGCTAGATATACTGCTTCATTTCGAAGGTAAGCCCATCCATATTTATTCGCGAATAGTCGTTTTTGAAACATTGTATTATTTTTTTAGACAATTCTGAATGTAGTATAAATAATGTAGTCGATCATTTAGGTAAAAGTTATTCCAAAATCCAACGTACGTTAAAAAATAATAACTACAGACCATATAAAATTTTACCCGTACAAGTTTTAACAGAGGCTCATAAAAGGAAAAGGTTGGACTTTTGCCGCCAGATGATTCGAAAGTTGGATGAAGATCCCGATTTTTTTACTAAAATATTGTTACGTGTTAGCTATCCAAACAAACACCTATACTTGTAGATTCGTTGCTTGAAAGTCCAGGTAACACTTAATTACTATTATGGACTGATGAATCATCCTTTTCTACGGCAGTAGTTTTTAATAGGAAAAATCAAAGGTCGTGGGAAAACAAGCACAACAGAAAAAGATTGGTAAAACAAAAAAAAAATCAGAAAGAAAAACTGTTAGCGTTTGGTGTGGAATTTTCAGAAACAAAATTTATGATTAAACCTTAACTGGAGTTACCTATCTGGAAATAATTATCCCAGAAGCAGTATTTTCCGGAAGCCGAATTTGATGATATGATTTGGATGCAGGATGGGGCAACTCCGCATAGTGTCCTACCCGCTCGGAGATCATTTAAATAATGTATTCCCAATATGGATAGGGAATAATGGACCTATTAAATGGCCACCTAACATTCTGGATTTGATCCCTATGGAATAATTTTTTTTGGGAATTTCTAAAACACATTGTCAATAATAATAATAATTATAGTATTCAAATCATTCAAGACAGGATTCAACTTGAAATAAACAATCTGAAAGTAATTAATGAAGCCATTTCCGGTGCAATTATAAATATAAGAAGACGTTATCAATTATACATTGACAGTAATGGTGTACAAATCGAACATCTTTTATGAGTTATCATATATTTATATTTAAATTTCCTAAATAAATCTTTGTTACTTTTTTGTATAAATATTTGGTTTTTTTTCTTCCCCACTGTAAACGATTTTGATTATTTCATTAAAGAAATGTCACTTATCAAACATAATAGTTGTCATTTTCATAGCTCACTTTAGTAATTTTAACTTTTTCATATTTACAGTAACTAGTTTAACTAAGACATTTGACGTTTAATAACTCAAAAACGGTATATGGTAGGGGTCACATATGATATATTTTTGAAATCAGGAACAAAGGACCATTCCAAAAATTTAATAATATACAGGGTATCCCATTAAAAATTATATATATATTTTTTGTATCCCCTGAAATTTGCACGCTACTGTACTTTTGATAGCATTTTAACAAAATTCAGTCATAAGCACACTTTTATTTAAAACTTTTTTTCTATAGGCAATAATAACGATGATAAAGGGTGGATAATTTATAATGAATAACCTGTACAACATATTTTACCTTCCGTTCAAGAGTGATTTATTTCAATAAAAGTAGCAATTTTCTTTATTATGGCAGCTTGCATCTTCATTACCAAATGTTTGTTTATTCAGTACTTCTTTATTGTTTTGAAGTACAGAATCTATGTTTACTGATTCACCAAACAACCTGTATAATTTGAGACAGGAAAAAGGAAAATTAAAGTTATATTAGTAGCAGTGTACAGTTAGTAAAAAGAAGAAAAAACTATCACCTACAACACAAAACATGCTTTATTAACTATATATTAAAAATAGCACATAGCGACAGACAATTATTACAAGAAATATTAGAACTATTTGTAAGCTTTAACAGCTACCTTAGATTAAATACGACAGTCTTATAATTTGCAAAAGTTCTAAATTGGACACATTTCATGGGCACCTTTACATTCAGAAGCATGGAATGCGAAAAAAGTTATTATTTGCATATACAAAAGTTGTATTTAGAAAAATTGTTGTTTGCAACTCGGAAAGGGGTCTGTGGCATACCCTTAATCGGATAATATTCCACGAAAAGACAAATAACAAAATCTTCTGCCTTCAATCCTTCTGTTGTCTTGGAGACGCTCATAAATTGAACCATATTAAAGTCAAAATAACTTAAATCTAAAATTACCTATATAAATTACCAATAAAGAAAATTAAATGTTGTTTCTAAAGCTTAGTCGACACTGGTGAATTGTATTCTAGAAATATAGAATATAGTATACAGACTGTCTACTATAAGAGGGCCTCTTATCGATCAAGTGTTTAAATATCACAATATGTTCATTTTTTTGGAACTACGAGTCTGTCAAATCGAACTTAAGAATCATGGCCAACTTTCTGAAACGTAGCAAAAAAAAAAACGAAAAAATACTAACATTTCAAACGTTCGCAACTTTTTTTATTTTAAGAGATACAGGAAACTTCCATTCATGAAATTTGACGGCAAAATAAATATCTCTTACGGCCGTATTATCAAAGTTTTAAAGGGATCTTTAACTTAAAGAGTGTTTTAGTGACAAGAACATGTATTAAGTACCAGCAATTTCAGCAAAATACAAATGCGATGGTCAGTAAACCTAATTTTTTTATTTTAATTATAGGATTGATCTGATATTTATATTTTGTTTGTCGCTAAAACTAGTTATATGTCACTTTAGAATGTTGATAATACCGGCTGGTTGTTAGACTCTTAACAGATTTTCTAAATTTCCGATAGAGTTTTCTGCATTCTCTTTAGACATAACATGTAGGCTGTAGTACCAAAAAATTGTTTATTTTTTCCTCTTTTGTAGGATATACTATGCCCTATCTTATTTCGCAATTTTAAGAAAAAAATAATAAATTTTCAAAAACGTTGTGTTACCTGTGAAAATAATTTTCATACGGCATGTTGAAGCAATAACAATGGATCACAATGTGTACCTTAACTGGAAAACAGCCATCGATGGAATAAAATAAATAAATAACCCAATTATTTAATTATATAAACATATTTTCTTGTAAGGTCTACTACTGAACAAGCAATATATAGAATGCGTCTTTTTTATGCATTTCTATGTATAATATTAAAGGACTTCTGGTTACGTTATTTCCCCTAAAAATTGCGAATAATTCAATGAAAGTAAGATATAAGTTTGGCAATATAGTATATCATACGAAAGGGAAAAAAATAAGCAATTTTTTTAACTTACGCCTAATTCGATTGTGACAGTTTTCAGCATGTCTAAAGAGAGTGCAGAAAACTCTACTGGAAATTTGGTAAGTCCCTTAATATAGTGTAAAAGGTATTCAATTTGTCGTCAAATTTTATTAAAGAAAGTCATATAGGTACCTTAAAAAAAGTTACAAGCCATTGAGGTTTTGAGTTTTTCGGTTTTTTGGTTACAACTCAGAAAGTTGGCCATGAACCTCAAATTTGATTTCGCAGACATGTAGCCTCCAAAAAACACAAAACATGATATGTAGACACTTTTAGTCGAAGGCCATTATTAAGCAAGATATATTAAAGTGGCCCTCTTATAGTAGACAAACTCTACGTATATTAGGTGATTCTAAAAGATGGGGCCGAATTTTAATCGCATGTAAACAACATAAGACACCCATATTTACTTTTTTTCTTTTTTCATATTTTGACTTAGAGGATTTTCGGGGGTTGAGAGGAGACAAAAAATTGTATTTTGTTTATAAACTTCTCAAGTGATTTCGTACAAATTTGGCACAGAAGATCCCAATTTTAATTTAGTTAACAAGGAAAGAAATCAATAAAATTGGTCACGAGATTAATTTTCCGAGAGTACCCTGTATGAATTATCGAATACATGGTTATTCAGATAAATTGATGTTAATAAGCTAACGCACTGTGCCAAATTTTTTACTTGTGAGGTTATGAAGCAAAATACAAATTTTTTCTGCCCCCGACAACCCCATAAAAAATTAAAAAGGAAGAAATATGGGTATTTTAATTTTCTGTACTCTATATGCGGTTAAAATTCGGTCACATCTTTTTGGAATCACCCTATATATCAAGGACCTCCTACGTATCTTTGGACCACACATTTGACGGAATTGTTTGACATGGTGTCGACAACATAAATATTTTTTAAGGAAATGGGTATTTTTTTCAGATATTATTTCGAGTAACCTTTAAAAAATTTTTTCTGTTACCCTTAGTTTTAAAAATATTTCAAGTTTCTTCAAACTCACACTTTTGGGGTCAATGTTTGATGTTCTTTCTATCTCAAACATTATTTTTGGAGGAAAATACCTGGTCCATAGATACGTGGAGATCCTGTTATACACGTTATAACCGCAACTTTGTTTTTTGTCCAGGTACCGTAATTCATGCAAAAATGTATAGCGCCGTTCCTAGTTAGCAGCTTCACAATGCAGTATATTTAAATATACAGACGGTTAGGAAGTACGAAATTTTTTTTTGTAAAAAGACCCTCAGGTTTAAAAAAATTCATATTTATGCAATGCTTCAGCATTAAAGGAATTAATACCTAGTGATTAATATTATTATATTATAAATATCACACGTATTTTCAAATGATATAAAATATTGAAAAACAAATCCTAACAGCAACAATTTATTATAGTCTAATATTATGAATTCATTAATAAAACAGTATTAAAAATTATCTTTTAAATAATTTTACATCGAGAAAACCCCATAAAGAACTACCAGGACAAGCATCTTATTGATATTTTTTTGTTTTAGTTTAGTCTATATGAAGTTAAAACAAGGACACCAATACGAAAATGCTGAAATACTTGTTGTTGGCTTCTATAAGCCAACAGCAAATCCTATGATTTGCCGCTATCTAGAAAAAATTGTGGCTGAAAGATTTTTTGAGAATAACTGGAATGTGGTTAACTTTAGGGCAATACTTTGTTCAAAAAAGACCAAATTTAATTCTGAACCTATATCTCCTCTTTTTACTACGATACATAGTTTTAGCGCTGTAGCTAAATGAAGGCATATTCATAAAGAAAGTTTTGCTTTTAAATTAACAAGACGTGAGATTGTCTAAAACAGTGATTTTAGCTCTTTTAAAATGGCGGCCAAATCGGGAGTCACTAAGAGGTACTGTTGGAGCCTAATTAAAGTAATCGACTGATTTTCTCATTGCAAGTTAAGATGTCATTGGCATGTTAAGTAAAAACATCTTTTTATTACTTAATTATGCCTTACTATGTTTTAAGTGAAGCAGAAATGAATATATCATTACCGAACTTTGGACAAGGGTGATCTCGACAATGCATATCAAATGAAGTTAATTGCAGCAAAGGCAGGATTCAAAAACTAACCAAAAGTGTGTACAAACTCTTGATCTAAGTAGGGCAATGGAATCTGGGCGGCCAAGAAAAACTCCAGTAAATGACAACGCCCTGGGGCTCGATTCTTGACTTTTTGCTATAAGAAATATAGCTTTTGTCTCAGTCTTCTTTATCGCAACGATTTACTTGCACGGTATTATAATTTTTAATTTTTTATCAAGTTACTTTGCTAAGTATATATAATGATTGCTCCGTAAAAAATAGAAATGCTCTGTAAAAAAAATATGAATCTTGGTAAATAGTTCTATTGCTATGTATTTAAATATTTGTCATAGCAAATAATTCTTTTTCTGTTAATTAATATTTTGTTAAGTAGATATTAATACTTTCAAGTAATAAAACTAAAAATGTTCAGTAGAAATAATAAACGCTTGGTAAATGTCATGGATACACAGTAGAAAAAATGAATGCTATGTAGATATAATGAATGCCCAGTAGGTTTAATGCAGTTTCGGTATTTTTCAGTTTATTATCAGTATGCTCCCTTAGTCGTCAAACAAGTACCTGGCTGGCTAATAGTTTAGTGATTTTTTTGTAATACACTGCTTGAAACTGGGTGAATTTTTACAGGAGCTGCTAAACTCAGGAATGCGATCCTTCTATTGCGCATGCAACAAATTTGAAAGAATCAACAACAAAGTTAATTTTAGGATTATGCATGTAGATGTTTTATTCAGGGTTGTCACAGAATTGTAATGATTTCATTACAATTTACTTTGTATGATGTCACTGCGTCGTTACTACAATTTTCAAATCACAGGATTTCATTACAATTTGGTCGCATTTGGATAGACTACGTTTTTAGACCAAATAACAAAAAAAAAAACCAAATAAAAATAACTGACAATATTTTTGTCGAACTCAACTCAGTGTTGGCTATATGTTTCAACTAAATTAAAGCTGCCAACTACTACTACTATTATAAGCCTTCTAACTAGATGGTAGTTCCTTATATTAAGTGGATATGTGAATATTCTAATGTACACAAAATTGATTATTTCATAAAAAAACTTTATTTCAAAATTACTATTTATTTCATTAAAAAAATATTTCAGTATTTTAAAATTTGCCGCTAATCATTATAAAACATTACAACTTGTGGTATGTTGTCAGTACAATATTTTTTCTATTCGTTGCAACCCTGGTTTTATTAGCGTTTACTGCCAGATCGGTTACTTTGGGTTCTGCCCATGTTATTAGTTTACAACATGTATTCCACTGATTTCACTGTGTTCCTTGCCCGACAATAACCATTCAAATTTATGTCAATCCTCTTACATAACTTTCCTTGCCTTAAAATGTCCTTTTTTTGTAATTTTGATCGTTATGAAGGTCAGTGATCGAAAATGATTTCTAATGAGTAAAATTATTCAAAAGTTTGGCAATATTACTTTATTATACATTGACGTATCTACTGAGCGTCCATTATTAGCAAAAGATATTAAAATACTTTGTAATATTACATTATATTCATTACTAATCTGAAATACATGTTACACCCGGTTATACTTGCAAAAACTACTTAGCAAATTAATATGATACATGCCAACTAAAATTATTTACTTTGTAAAACATAAAATACAAAGCAGATAATTACAACCCCTTCTTTATCATTATATATATTTTCGTCTCTTTTTCTTCTAGCGGTTCTCTTCCCTCAACACGTGAATCAGGCCCCTGGTGGGATATGTGAGGCAAAACCCATTTTCAACTCCAATCACATCAACGAGGAAACCAACTTTCCAGCGTCTGTTAAGGCGGCAAGAAAAAAGATTGCGAGTGTCTTTTTTATTTGCACCAGTGTTAAAAAGAGGCAAAAGTGCAATTTGCAAATAATGATATTAATAACAACGATGCTACTGGGTGCGAAAAGTATTTTCCGATGAAAATATATTTCAGTCCTGCTACAATAATCAACTACGAGTTTACTGTCCCAGGGATCATAAGTTCGATGAAGAATGCCTACACAAAACAGATAATAGCGGAAGGTATTTTGTTTACGTGTAGGCGTGGATATCTTCAGCTGAGTCTCAGTTGCATTAAAACAGACAATCCAATAACATGTAATAAAATTTAAAACAAATACTTAATAATTAATAGTTTCTCTGATGATGGTGTAATAAACCAAAATGTTAGAAAAAAAATTAGTTTTACCTGACCGATATCCCCAAAAACAAACTATCAGATATTAGCTGATGAGTATGGTATATGTCTTTGGTGACCAATAAAATTTACTTGAGGCGAGCTAACATTCGAGACAGAAATTAGAGATGAAACTTATATTGCATCCGGATATCTCAAAAGGCTTTCGAAAAATGTTCATTCAAACCGAGCCAAATATGCGATGTGCCACTTCCTGCAACAAGTATTACTAAAGTTTATTTCATATTTATTTGCAACGTAAAAAACATCGGCTTCTTTGACGGCGATAAAGAGATCAAAGAATCCGACGTTTTTTATGTTGCAAATAAGTTTGAAATAAACGTTACTTTGGAAACTCCTTTCAAAACAGGTTGTAAGTTCAATAAGAATATGCCGTCGTGTTCAACATACATATTACACATGTATTTGAAAAGTGGACCAATTACATAGATCAAAAAACAGACATGATAACATGTCAAGCTATATTATCGTGAATCAGAAATTGGTGCGCAAAAATCATGTTGCAATTAAAAAAACTTACAACGCAAAAAGTTATAAATACGTATAAGAGGTATTACAACTGTGTCCCTCACCTGCTTTATTCCCCAAACCACATAATTTCCCAGATTGCTTATTATTTCTAAACTTCTCGAAGTCACTAAAAAAAACTGAAGATATACAAGGAATAAACGACTCACACAGAATTTGAAAAAATACGACTAAAAACAGTCACTATTTTGAAAACTGTTATCGATGCACTATATTTTTAAAAATAAATATTTTTACAGTAATTTATGTTTGAACTGTACGTATTTCCAGTCAGAAATGAAAAAAATGTTTTTATGCACGTGAATATTTTTAATATAATTTTTACCACGCACAAAAATATATAACGCACACGCACATGTACCAAACCAGTATTACACTAGATTTACCTTTTTTAACAAAGTATTCTCAAATTGAGGTTTATTATCATTTAATAATATAAGTATGCCATTATACGCAAGAGATAACAAGATAAATATGTAAAAAATATAATTGCGAATATAAAACCAGATTAAAACGTAATACATGTATTTGCTCATATTTCATTGAATTATTTATAAGAAAAAATAAAGAATACTTACAATCAGAAAAAATTTAATGTGAACATTTAAATTTCATTTATTTACAAGCAAAAAAAATGTATACTACAAACTTTCATAGAAAGATAGAAAACATGATTTTGCAATCTTCAAACATTTTTTAAATGAGATTAATAACAATAGCATCAGGCACCGATAAGGAAATTAGTATTTGGAACGATTGTAGTACAAATTTAATAATTATATTATTCAGTCAAGATAACAACGGCTGACTATTCCTTGATTTGAACATTACAAATCGTCTTTTTAGTTAACAAATTTTTATAACATACATATTATTTCAATGTTAATTTTCATAATTATTATTTGTGTCAACATTGAATGCGAACATGTCTACATAAAAGTACGACTGGTGACTATTGTCGATTAACCCTAGGTATATTGACTCGATGGTGTGAAGAACAGTGGTGCGTGATAACACCCAAACCGTCTGTTCAAAACCGGGAATTCTTTTGTCTGGAGAAGTACAAAGAATAAACTATCATCAAATAAATATGTTAGCTGAGTTTATGAAAGCTATTCTAAAATATCTGCTATGTCCAGCACATAACTACCAGTGTATACCCGACATTTAGAATTTTGGAAAAAAAAATTGAAAAAGAAATGTTGGAAAAAATCGAAGTTATGTTTTTGCATCATAATTCGTCGAGATTCGCCCAGGAATGCAATAAAATTTTTTAATATAACATTCTACCCCCATTAACTTTTTTATCTTCTTACCTAAAGAAAGATAGTAAAGAACAAAATTGTAGGAAATTTACTTGCGATTTCAACGCACTATTCAGAAAAACAATTGAACTTCCCGTT
This sequence comes from Rhamnusium bicolor, assembly GCA_029963845.1. Taxonomy (NCBI): domain Eukaryota; kingdom Metazoa; phylum Arthropoda; class Insecta; order Coleoptera; family Cerambycidae; genus Rhamnusium; species Rhamnusium bicolor. The sequence goes on from JANEYF010005149.1 coordinate 827,950, forward strand.
TTAGAGATATAAATACTTTTATCATACGTTTGCTCAAACAGTTTGCACAATATTGTACTTTGAAATAGTGAATGTTACAGAATAAACAAAATCTAAATTACGATGAAAAATCAATGCACTTATGCTATTCTGTTATAAATCTTACTAAAAAAAAAACACGGTTTAAACATAAATTATACAAGGTTTTCTATAATGCGCCATTCTGTGCAAGACAGAGATCATATCTCTTCAGTAAATTTCGCTATTTAGATTTTGTTCATTATCACTATTTTATCGCAGAATATTGTGCAAACTGTTTGAGCAAACTTATTATGTATGTATATTATTGTAATCAGAATAAAGCGAGGATTTTAAAATATGAGAAATGTATGGGGTATTCCATTTAAAAAAATATAATTTTTATTTATATCTCCAGAACGAGAAGTTAAATTGCTTTTCTGAATAGTGCGTTGAAATCGCAAGACAATTTTCTACAACTTTGTTCCTTACCATCTTTTTCTAGGTAAGAAGATAAGAGGGTAGAATATTACGTGAGCGCAATCGCGCGCCCACACACACACACCTATGCACACACGCACGCATGCACACACACACACGCACACCAACCAACAGGCATCAAACAATAGTAGGAATGAATCTAGGAGGGTTCATAACATACGATGAGCGCTGATTCAACTCGAACAGCCGTTATATGGAAAGTAAATACTGACGTGTATGGATTATGCCCTTTCCACCTTTTTTTACGACACGTCATCAATACTCTACATAACAAATCTACATGTACATCATTTGCTTTCCTTTAACGCATGTTCGAGTTGAATCAGCTCTCACTGTAGATATGAAACAAAATCTTGAAGTCGAAAAAAATCATTACTACTAACAACTATACTTCCTTATATACGTATTAGGTATAAGAAAATACAAAGGTCGATACATCTATCTATTTATCAAATTATTCTTCATATACCAGATGTTTCTCGGGGATCACTATCCTTTGTAAAGGTTTGATTTTAAGTTTTTTAATGTTTGCTGAACAATATTCAAATCATATTTTTTAAATTTAATGAATTTTTTAATTCTTCAATTCTGGAAAGCCCAGAGTTGTCTACAGAGAAACAATCAGTGTCCAACTCAACATTGGCAAGAGTTGCACTTTTTATAAAAGCGATCCATAATCACAAGCTCTCATAAGTAAAACTGCACAAACAAAATTTTTGTGAAACATGAAACTGCAATTAATTAGAAATTCACAATATTGCTGATTTTTCCATTTTCAATAAATTTTGCATTTTAGAAAATGCCAGATAATCTCAGTTAAGGTACCTTTTTAACTAGATCACATCAAATATATTGTGAGTAGTGATAAAAGTATTCCTTTTAGACATATTAAGACTTTGCTATACATTTTTTGCAGATGAATGATAAAAAATAATTGTTCGATTGAGAGATCACTGTAAAACAAGATAAATAAAAAGTATGATGTTTTAGAAAATTGTACAAATCTGTCCAAACTGAAAAGTGCAAAGGTCATTAAAAAATGTCGATTTCATCATTATATTCAAGATCCTGAAGATTGATTCACAATTTACAAACAGTGAAAGGCACTTGGTGAGGGAAAAAATATGAAGACAGAAAGGCGCAGGAAGAAGTTACGCAGAGTCCATTTGCCAGTACCAGAGGGAACTTCGAATTCGCCCTCACCGACTGACCGAGAGTAGGCCCACCCGTTATGAGGCTTGGTCTAGTCTACAGAAATGCTGGCGAGACATCGCCAAGTACCTAGGTGTCGTCCTGGACGAGGGTTGATAAGCTCTACCTAATGGTGGGCAGAAGCAGTCAACTACCTGAGAAATTAGCTTACGCTTATCAGGACCATACTTAGATCACAACTGACGTATAAGCGTTAGTTGCCTGGGGGTACACCAGAATGACAAAAACACCCTCGAAGAAACAGACGGTCACCATCCCACCCTCTTCCTATCACGCGACACCCAACCGACCAAATCACCAGATCGGCATCGTGTTCTATAACCCTGTGCGGATCCAAACCGCTGCAAGAAGCGCTTAGGCTTTGCACGTTCTTAGCTACATAGCTTTATCCTCCTCACCAACGGCTGGTGCAGGATTGCAATTGCGTCCGGCAGTCAACATTCCAACTCGATTAAAACCCTAGGTAGGGGCCTCAACAGTCGCTCTGGCCCTCGACACTTGACACCACGACGCTCCTGGGAGTCAACAGCCGACGAAGAACAAACACGAAAAAAAAAGAGCGCCAGAAGAGCAAGGCCCCAGTTGGTGGGACCTAACAAGCCAGGACCGAGGGAGGTCTGCCAAAACGACCACACCGTTTGCACTTGCGGACGGAATTGCCGGTGGATCAGACCCAACCCCTTATGAGGTTAGAGTTCTACAGCGATGCAATAGGAGTAAAGAGAGATGGAATATTGGCGTCACTGAAAGAATAAAGTAAACATATTTATTATATGTATGTATGTTTTGATGGAAATAAGTTTTCTGTGTGGGCGGTATTTAAGGATAATAAGACGATAAGTTCTATTTTATCGAGGAAATACTGGTCTGTTCCAAAAATTACAATTACAATGTAATTACTATGAATGTGGTAAATATCACATGTTGATAAGACATCTAGGCGACATGTTGAACAAAAAAATTATGCCAGGAAAGTGGAGTTGAATGTGCAGGGATTATTAAATGGAAAAAATGTTGAAAAAAAAAAACTAATAATACTATGCTGATCGTGTCTGCAAATATATAAACAGACTGCTGTCATGTATACTGCAAAGATTAGTCCCTGTAATTTTAGTAGTTTCGATAGGTCACTGAAATGGACGTCAATGAATAATGAGTAGAGAGCGGATTTTTTAGGCGAAGTTTTTTATATTTTTTATAGTTATTCAATTTAAAATTTTATTAGCGATAAATCTTATACTGCATTGTATAGAGCTAAAAGGAGCAATATTTCTTGACACCATAACTAACATGATTAATAAAATAAAATATTTTTCTGGTTATAAGAATTTTTTCAGCAAAAATATTTTCCAATCACCACAAGTTTTATCTTAAATGTCATGCATGATAAGAAAACAAGTATTGGAGTTTAAAAAAGCTGTTGCACTAGTAACAAAAGTGATAAATTTAAATTTTACAATTAGAATATTAAATGAGACTATTATTTGTATTTTTTTTTTGGGTTTGGCTTTCGATATCCAATATGTCGAGAATTTCATCGAAGTTAGTATTCAGAGATGTTAAACATATGTTCAAATGAAACGCATCAACAATTTAAATGATAATTTAATGTTAAATTATCACGAAACTAACTACCAGGGTCGTGGTAAGAGGAAGTACATTAGCAAAATTATTCAATTTAAACGGTTTAAGGTACTTTTGTTATAATTTTTTTTTAATTCTTTTTTCTCATTATTAGTGAAAACTGTTCATTTTATACCAGTAAAATTATTTGATATAAACAATTTTTTGAAAAATTCCTTCCTTCTCGATAATCAAAAACTAGTTGAAATTTAAGCACCATCTTACTAGTCCATTTGATAGATTTAAAGTCTATGGCACGACAAAAAAGAGTAAAATTTTCAACCTGCTAAACATTTTTCATCTACTGATTATTAGACACCGAGACCTGCTTCTTGATAGGCCTGTCTTTCCCATATGAAAGTAGAGAAGCTGTAGGTGCGCAGCGAGATCTGGACCGTATTCCCTATTCATAATCAGTTTATCTACTAACGCCGGAGTGCGTAGATGGGTGGCGCGACAACAACAATAAATAGTAACAACTATGTCGACAGGATTACGGCGGATGCAAAAATTCAGTATGGATTGATTTGTGTCGATGACGCCATGGATTTTAAGAAACATAATAATTATTAAGGTATCTAGGGTGTTAAAAGGATAATACCGCACCGTACGTCGACCAAGGACGTCCTTATCCTATAACACCCGTTGAGCCTTCAAAAGTTTAATGTCCTACTAGTCTGTTATTTAATCCGAAAATTCTTTGACATTCACAATTGATTAATTTGACAAGAGAATAATAATATAATCAAAATTGTTTGTAAACTCCGTAACTATGCAACACATTTTGTTTGTCAATAAGCCATCACCATTTAGTTGTTTTGTGTTACAGTGAAAATGTTAATGCGTTCTAAATGTATAATGCCCTAGGACGTTATTTGTCATTGAATGTATATCAAAATAGGGTTATTATTGCAAAATAACAGACTAGAAGGACATTAAATCATTAATGTTATTATTATACATATTTTAAGTGCTATTCAGAGTACACCACCACTGTTAAAATGTGGTAAACGTGTGTGGCAAACCAATGCGAGTGCAGTTGAGGAAATAGTGGCAAATGCTTTTTGTATTGGTGTTAAAAGTGAAAATGTTTCACTGCTAAATAATGGACAAAAAATTTTCGATTTTGGAATGTCACTTCGGGAATCAGTCCTGCTTGTTGTAAAATTATGATATATCAAAAATGAGTTCAATTGATGTTATAAATCAATTTCAACTAAGTAAATTAATATTTCTGAAATTTAGTAAGGAGACGCAAATTGCACTCTACAGGGTGTTGCAATAGTGCGTCGGACTTCGATATCTCGAGTTCTACGACAGCTAGAAATTAAAAAAAAAATACAAGTAAACTAGATAAAAAAGTCTATAACCGGAAATTATTTTCGAATATACAGGACGAGCCAAGACGAAATTACAGGACCAAGTGTCTTTTTTTTTTAATGGAAGCTATGCACATCAGTACATTTTTTGAAGCCTCTTTCTAAACTCTATTCATTCCTAGATTATTATTGACTATCTCCCAACCACTTGGATGTAATGAATTTTTTTGTTAAAATAATGTCACCTATTTTGAAAAAATCACCAGTCACAATTATGGGTTTTTAAGAAAAATTTATGTGAGTACTAGTTATAAAACATCTAATTAATGTCTTTGAATCATTTTTACTTCCTAAAAATTTACAGGGTGGCCAAAAATTATTTTTCAATTAAGAACTTTTTAAATTGAATTTTTCTCAATTTTTTGAAATGGAACACCCTGTATATTATTCAACGATGTGATGTAGAAATGAAAAAAGAACATTTTTTATAAGTAATTCTCTATGGCTAATTGCAACCATTTTTGTTTTATTGAGCAATAAGTAAAAAATTTAAGAATAAACTTAAAAAATAGAGGTTTCTTCAAATAATTCATTAGAAAAAATTACAATAGGTGCTTCACATGTTGTCCATTTTGACTGATACTTGATATTTCTGGTATTAAAATATTTTGCTTTTACTTCGTTCTTTCTATTCAAGGTGATAAATAAATTATAATTTTATCTTTTAAATTGTTTAATTTATTTCCGCCATTTTTAAAAATTAAAAATATTCACTTTCTCATATTTGACATTAAAAGTTATTTTTGTTAAAATGACGAACAGAATATTACAAATTATGCATTTTGAGGAGGAAAGAGAGGATATCACTGCATAAAATTTAAAAAAAAATTATGGATGAGCAGGATTTTCTAAAATGTAAATATCTCGATAAGGGTACATTTCATGAAGATAAAACAAGTATCCCTTTTTTGTTTAAAAGTAATGATTAAATAAAAAAATTACAATGAGATTATAAATGAACTTAGTACAAAAAAGTTATGACGGATTCTATTAAACCAAGATAGCTTACGGAGCGCCCTCTATGCGATACACCAAAAATGATAGCTTATTCGATTTTCTCATGTCAAGTAATGTAATTGTACCGACTTTTATGTTTATGTGTGAAATAATAACTGAAATATAACATTACTGAATTATTTTTATAACTTTAACACCCTGTATTTCAGTAAGTATTAATATTTGACTATCAGTTAAGCAAAAAATTAATATTTTCCGCTATAGAATCGGCAGGTAAAATATTACCCATTCCTTATGAATCACCCTGTTAAGCAGGCATGCTTAAAGTTGCAGAAAAAATTCTATCAAAATTTTTTACTGAAGCTTCCATTTACCAGTAATTTAAATCACATAGTCGTGACATCTAGCCTGCTGAAGAACAACTAATAGATCGAAAGCAGATAGCCGCGCATTACCACAGTCAGCCAATGAATATGCTTACTATAATTTAGTAATCATCTTTATGGACAGTTTATCCTTGCGTCTGTGAATCACAGATTACCTAAAGAGAGCTGTGAATCTGGTAATTTTGTGGGTGATAGATATACGTTTTATAGCTGAATACTTCTATTAAAGTTTGTAGAAGTGTACGTTGTACTCATTCAATTTAAAAAAGCAACTATAGTTCGAATTACATATTTTATATTTATTTTAAGTTGTTGACTTTTGGTTTTTTTTTTAATGTTTTTTTTTGTACTATTTGATCTCTTATTTTTGTTTTATACATTGCACAAAAATACATATTCTTTAATTTTTGTATTTTTTTGTTTTCAAAAAAAAATTTTTTTCTTTACCAAAAAAAAATTTTAGCTCCTTTGGCCGACCCGGAGCCCGCACCCCTTTTTTAAGTCAGTCCGCCCCTGCCCAAGTGCCATTACAAAATCGACAATTTGTTGTTTATTACACCTCTTCTTATCCTCTATCCCTGGACACGGTGTATATGTAAAGTTGCCAAGTTTTTACGAACCACGTATATTTATGTATTTTACAAAGTTAACCAGGAGGTTAACAGTGCCAAGGATGTTGGTAGGATCGATGATCTTGGATAACAGGAGCCAAGTGGATCCTTGTTATTCTCAGAAATTATATATTAAAGGAAGTAGTATTAAACATTCAATCAGGAAGCGAAATGGATTTACAATATGTCGGATTTCAGCGAACTGCCGAAGGAAATACCACCAAAAGGATATTCTTCTTTCTACCAATCACAATACAACACATCGTGTTTTAAAACACCTGTCGGTGTACTCTATTAGGTTATATTTGTAAATATCTGGAAAACTGTTGGCGATCAGTATCAACTACTGCTAAACTCGGGATAACGCCTATTTTCCAAATGTCGTCTTTTCCGGTTAAAGAGGAAGTTGGATGCATTAATCAGATATGTATTCATACCCACAATAACGAACTACATCGATTTCCGTATCATATAAAGGGTGCAAAATTTTCAGTCTTTTTTTTACTAGGTATACCTCGTATATTTGACATTTTAATTTTTAATACCTCTACAGAATATGATTCCTCTCAAAAATGCTACAAGACTATAGTGTTTTCGTAAATTCTGTAGAGGAAATGAATGCGGATTCAATGGCGTACATGCGTATGAAATAATAATACAATAATAAAGATGACATAATTTGATTAAGAATACCCCCTATATTTAAATAAATGCTCTTTCACTTTGATAAATTCCCGAAAAATTTTTTGTTTTACGCTACAGATTTTACGAAAATACTATAGATTTTAATTTTTTTTAAGCTCGGCAATGAAGGCAGGAAATCTAGTGAAACACTCACGCGGGACACCCTGTACAAACTGTACCAGAATATATTTCCACAACGCACTTAGAAGTGGTTATTTAACAAAAAGATTTTTTTGTTAATGTCTTCGGAAGTTTATCTTTGTTTCCAAAATAGACAAAATACACTTTAAATATACGGATCATATATTTTTTCTTCTACCACCACTATTAAATAACAACCTGTATTAATTTTCATTCGTATATTTTATGGTGAAAATTTGACGCTAGAAGGTATCCAAGGTTATCAATGACGTTAATTTGTATTATTATTGTTTTTATTGTACTATAACAAATATTTACTTTTTTTATATTGCACTATTACGTAAAAAAATTAGATAAGAATTAAATTATCGTAAGATTAATTCCTGTAATTTGAACTCTGTGTAATAAAGTTTCTGTCTCATCATGAAGAAAAGAGTGGCCTAAATAAATGGGATCCCTATTGGCTTTTATACATATATTAAAAGTGTAAACGACTATAGGTAACACAATGATAAAATAATAACGACCACACCGAACAAGGCTCTTGGTTATTCTGCCATGCGATACATAATATACGTCAATCAGACACTCGCGTCTAGCGGAAGATGGTCACAGACAATCATAACTGAAATCTTTGATAGGGAAAGGAAAGAACATGCTCCTTGCCTTAGACTATCAATAAATTTATTGATAGCTCCTTGCCCTAGTATATTCTTTCCTGCCTGACGTCATGATCGTCGGTGATCATCTGCCAGTAGACGCGAGTCAATCACTCCACCCTATTACTGAATCACTACTTGGACATGTAATGTTACGGTATGCTTGGCGTTAACACCCCCATTAATAAAAGTCGGAGCTCGGAATGAAATAACAGGCATGTCTTGAGCATTAAGCTTGAAGCATAAAAGTGCTTCAAGCCAGGCGGACTCGGTCAGCACCGGCCAGCAAAAATACCGAAGGAATGAAGTACATGGCCGTGCGCACATTTACCCGAGAGTAGTCGGCTCGACAAGCAGTAGCATTCATCGGCAGAAATTCTTTGCGAGCCTTTCGGCTTATAAACGATGATATTCGATACTTTTCATCGACCATTCTGAATGAACAATCATTAAAAGACTAGGCAGGAGTAATAGGTAATCTATAGAGGCTGGCCTGTTAGGAATTTCGCGCGTATCCATGAGAACTTCTATTGCGGGCCGATTCTAGCCGTACTAATGTGATTTTAGCTGGCCGGCGCGGGCCGATTCCGCCCGGCTAAATGTGCTTCAAGTTTTATGATGGTCATACAGAACCTTAATTGGATCTCCAGCAGCAGGAGCAAATGTCTTGAATGAACTTGAATTAAACCGAGGTCCGTAAAGGAGTAGGTTACCACTTAACTTGAGAGAGGAGAGACGAAAGGGGAATGTAACGCGTCATAGTGTATGCCGTGTTATGAATCATACGTTTGTTGTGTTCATTTTTTAATCATTTTGTGTGGTTATTTGCTATTATTTTGATATTTTGTTTATAGTCTTGTTTATTAGTTATGTTATATTGTTATGAACCTCTTTTTATAGTTTGTACGTGTTTTAACATTTTAAGTAACATTTGGATTTTTATATAAAGAACAATATTTGGTTTAAATTACATATATTTTGAGAAGGTATATACAATAAGATGAAGTTATTTATTTTGAGAAGAAATATCCAGTTAATAATAAATAATTGTTTTAAGTTGACTGGAACTATATGCAGTGTTGCTATTTGTAAGAGTAATGCTGAGAGGGTAAAGAAGAATGAAGAAAAATATATAATTTTTCTCGTTTCCTACTGACATTTTAATTAGGAAAGAGTGGATTAGAAAATGTTAAAGAAAAGGAAAATTTAACCCGGATAATAAAAGACTTTGCAATAAACATGTTACAACTGATGATTTTGAAGATGGAATGAAATCAAAATTGAAGAATGTATTGCCAAAAAAAACTTGTAGGCAATATAAAATTTATCTACTAGAAAATAATTTGTGGCTAATTTTATTAAGATCTCTGAAATGCTTGAAGATTTTTATCAAACTTGCTGTGCATAATAAGCTCTTTTAGAGACTTCTTTGTTGGAAACATTTAGAGTATTTTTTTTAAATCAACTCACCGAAATAAATTTACTGACAAAACATTATTTGAGCTTTTTGTCTTAATTATATGTTTGGGATCATTTCCTGAATTTTCTTGATGCATGTACTTAAGGATCACCCTGTGTATATTAGCTATAACATGTGAAATTCTCAGTTTTATTGGAAATCATATTTAATGAACTGGAACATGCCAGAAATATTATAAATTATTACATTTTCGAACTGGTTGGTTGGCATTCTTAAACTATCTTGTACAAACGTAATTTTGTATTTTCGTCTTCGCTCAAAACTATATGCAAAATTTCATTAAAATCGCTTTGGCCCTCCCAGAGATCAAGTGGGAGTAAATAATCCTCAAATAACAAACATACGTATTTTAAAAACCATGCCAAAACATTATGTTATAACTTGTGCAGATTTGTTAAAAGAAAATGGTTAAATTGGGTGATAATTTATAATCGACAGCATAAAATTTAATGAGAATAGTAGTTTTATTTTGATCATACACAAAACATGTACGCCAAGAAAATAAATGTACGCACGTTTATTC